>CM039679.1:191823264-191932728 GCA_022537955.1 Schmidtea mediterranea | reverse complement strand
AACAAAACCCAACGAGAGAGGTACCGTCCGAATTAACGATAACTCATACACGTGCTATAATTGTGGAAAGCAGAGGCGCATCGTTTCACCGACCTGTTTCCGCAGACTCCACACGCTCTCATCAACCTTCACCGTCACCTGTCAAAGCAGATAGAGTTAATTCTACAAGGCCCCGAATCTCATGCTCACTCTCATGCGTAGAGGTTATGGACATATGGCGAGGTCATGTCCCAAGGAATAATGAGAGATTCCAAAGGCCAATCTTAAAGAAATTAGATTCCCAAAGTGACAAATCACAAGCAGCCACAATCGTTTTCCTTGTGCACGCAGATAACTTACGTACATAAACTAGAATCATCGAAGATCGGAAGTGAAACAAATGACGCTCGACGCTTGGGATCGTTTAACTATGCACGCAGTTTGAATCTGAGAAGAGCACAGATAATGCCACACTGATCTCTCAGAGTCGCCATAGAATAGCATCAGAGCTGAGAATGATGATTAAAGATGATCTGCAAAGCGAAAAGGCAATAATGATTATATCGAAGCTTAATAAATTAATCGAATCGAGAGCAGCGGAACGTCATTCAAATAACGACACTCATTATGGCAATTGGCAGTACATGCTCACTGCAGTCGTCCAAAATTGAAACAATGTATTGATATGTGCTGATCATTATAGCGTAAATTTAAAGATAAGATGAAACTACACAAATGTGATGACAAATATTTGGGAAAGCGTTCAGAGACAATAAATTGGTTATATTCTTATTTTTATTGATGTTGTAGATGAAGTAGAATAGCGTGGATTTGTATTCCGTTGTGAAATTGGAGATTATGTTAAAAGAATTTAAACAGAGACGCATTAAAAGAGAATAATGGAAGACAGATAATACAAGGTGACATTTAAGAATAGGTATTCAAAAGGAAAGACGATGAATTTTTAATAGATTGTGGTTTCTGCATACCTTGGAAATTAAAAATAAATTGCAAAGGTTGCGAGCATGATTAGGGAAGAAGCTAGCTGGAAAAAAGTGATTCGCAAGAACTAATAGGAGAACTTAAGAGATGCTTTAAGTGAGTGGGATGGAGTTAAAATTACGGAGAAATTAAAATTAATTGAATAAAATAGAACTAAGGAAATGCTCAACTACGAAAACATAGTAACATAATACGACCATATTTATATGATACAAAAATCGAGGTACTATGAGAAAAAATTGAAATGTTCATGCGAAGATTTGTAAGAGAATTAAGAGAAACTAGAATCGGAATTCAAAACATTGTATTAATAGCAATATTTGTAGATTGCGGAAAAACAGAGTATGTAGAGTAACATTGTGTACAAAGGTTTCGAAGTTTACGAAAAAGAGCTGCAAACCAATACGGAAAAGATGGAATTTGATATTGGATTTCAGATGAAGTTAGATGTGATGATTTATTGATTGTGGATTTAAGCCACAGGAATTGACGAAAACGGATACCGTAGTAATGCTGATGGAAGGGCAGGGGTATTTAGTCAAATTGGGGTGTAGTAGCAATAAAGGAACAGAAAGTAGATTCATGTGGTCCGGATATCAAATACAGATATAGAGGAAGATAACGTGAAAACAAAAGTAGATGAAATTTTCAGTAATAGGGAAATTCAGGCTGGAACACCTTGGAAAAACAGAAATTTTTTTGAAGGCACCCCGAGGTGAAAATAAAAGTGAAATAATCCGTTTAGGAAGCCTAGAACTTTATATGAGATAAAGCGGAGTTTAGTGAAAATTGAACAGGAAGTTGATGAAACAAAATTAATCTTAATGGGCTTGATTAAAGCAGTATATCCGACGTTTGAAATAAAAATGGATGTCGAGTATGAGTTAGGAAATATAGTAACTGAAATGAAAAACAGACTTCCAGGTGTTGTGGCAAGATCTTGAGGAAAACGATACTTTATGATGATAAGAACTAAATTGAATTTGATTAATGGAATTGACAGAGTATATTACAGTTATAACATATTGGTCTTAAAATTGGAGCTCTGTGATAGCAGAACGGATAATTTGGAAATTTGATAGATGTAAGCAGCACGAATCAATGAATATTTTTATGAAATGGGTCAAATAATGGAGGTTGGAAGAAGTTGAATAATGATCTTACAGTAAATGAAAGTGATGAAAAAAAATTACCATACAAACCGTTAAATGGAAAGGATAGCCCGAAGCTAAGAAAAAAGATGATATTCCCATGGGCAATAGTTATGCTCTTTATTTTTTGTAACATAACTAACACAAGCTACAGGTATGAACAGCTTACGATCTGTTCCAAACAGAAATGGGAAAATTTTAAGTTCGGTTGTTTGGAATGGCAAGAATGTCCGGATGTCATAAACCACAAAAGAAATATGAAGTAGAAAATGATGTAAAATATTATGTGTATCAAGAATACTGATCATACGGCGAGCCAAAAGTTTAGAGAATGATATTGCGAAGCGACTACTTTTGTATTCTTTCTGTGGTCAAATGGAGCCACACATCATTGATAAAAATGACACGCTATTCCAAAACGACAAAGTAAAGAGTAATGGCAGAAAAACTGCTTTAGACTGCGTTTTCAAACAGAGGAAGTTAAATTATCCGGTTATGCAAAAGTAAATCCAGAATAAGAAGAGACAGTCTGTTGTAACAGGGAGGTAACCTACAACAAGATGCAACGTGCGAGGAGAACATATAAGTATGAAAAATTATTAAACAATCAGTGGTGATTGGTTTTGACGAATTAAGAAATTCTGCAAGAGTTTTTGATGTGACAGGAAAACTTCAACGCATCCGTTTTGTAATATGAGACAAACAATTGCAAGCCCAGGAGAATCCATTGTTAGTAATTTGATGTTCAAAACTGCACGTACTCGTAATTTTGAGCACATTGTGGCAAAAACTATGACTTTCAAAGAGTTAGTGGGAGAACAATCTTAGAGACCGATAGAATTTCTATAACACATTAATAATCGCAATGGCACAATTAGGCTCAACTCCAGTATTAGAAGGAAAAACCAACACCACGTATGTAATGTCGACATTTACCAACAGATGGATATGGCGTTTTATAAAAAGGAGTACCAATAAAACCAGTGCGGGCAAACTGGTTTATGCAACACATTCAGAGAGGTGTTTACCGTATCACAAATGAATGTTGCAAGTCGAGGCGAAAACCTAATACACAAATGACTATTAAACTGCACTCACTACTTTAACAATAAATTGCATTATTTGTACCCATGTTTAGCTCAAAAGATCAATGGGAATATAGTACTCGGGGAAACTGATTTTAAATGATTGCAATTGAATAACAGAGAATACTTAGGAAACAGGATGGCAATGGCCATCTAACAAATCCAACTTAGTAGCACCTATGCTAATATCCAGAAAACGGTGTAATTTGCCAGAATCTTCGAGAGGCCCTATAATAAGACCGCCTATAAATGTAAAAGCAGTTACAGTGAAAATTATGATAAGAAAATGTACAGAATGAATTGCCGGTGCAGATATAACGGAATGCGATTTTATGGAAACCCAATACACAAGAATATTAACTGGACCGAGCCAAACCTAAGAAAATTCTTCAATGTAATAGATTACTGTCTCCGTTGATCGCCTTAGCCACAGGATTCATGGGATAGCATTGACCCAGAAATTACGAGGAGTGAGAACTCCGGATAAAATTAGAATCTAACAAACCTAAGATAATCTAGTAATGATTTCACATCGCATAAATAAATGGCACAATGGGTTTCCCTACTGCAAAGGCGAGGCATATCGACAGAGCTCAAAGAAAATTGTTATTTCCGGTCAAAAAAGGAACGTGTAATCTCAGAAATCGATTGAATCACAATCTTTTTCGACTAACGGGGAAAGGTAAAGTCAAGTTATGAATACTCATTCTAACACCGAGATCACTTCTACGCACAAGGCAACATATAAAACGATGAAAAAGATCGTGGGGGATTCCATGTTTTTAGGACGGAAGCATGCGAGGCTTCAATTGGATTCTATGTTGTAATCATAACAATAAAAGGTACATACATGCACAAAATATTATCGGCTCATAAGAATATACGTATTATCAACGATGGTCAATGGAAAATGAATCTACGTTGGTTGTTCTTCCATTTTTAGCGAGATTCTCTTCATATACGTCATTATCAATATAGGAGAAATGGCAAGTGTGAGAGCACAAACTGAATAACCGATCAAAAAAGTGAAGTGCTCTCTATGTAGCAGCAAGGATTCAACAATAATGAACTAATAATGATGACATCAATGATGATAAAGGACAAGAGTATTGTTCAAAAAGGAATTATCGAAGAGTGAAAAAAACCAGAGCTATCAATTTTATATTAGAACCTATGCCAAAACTTTACGAATTGAAACACTTTCAAAGTGGTATACACAACATTGTTCGCCAACGGCACCAAAGTATCCAACTGAAAAATTAAGAAATGAAAGCCGGTAGAAACATAATTAAATTTGAATTAGATAACATTGAACCCACGAGCGCAGAAATTGAACGGAGAAACATGCCTTGGATTACCCGTGTAGTTATGCAATGAATGACGTTAGGAAATAAAGGCAAACAGCCTCGAATAAACAATTTTGGTTCAATCGGAAGAAAGGTGGAAAGCTTTGTTAGATTCAGGTTCCAGTAAGTACTATATATCAGATGATTGTGTTGACAATCTGAGAGAGAAAATCGAAGATGAAACCAACAAGTTAGGTAATAAGGTCAATGTCGCACCAATGTTATTAAAGTATAATTGGGAATTAAAAGCTGAATTAATTATTGGTGATCACGAATGTAGTGGCATTATGTGTCAGTGATGAGAAAATAGTCCTGTCGGATGTTTAATTTGGTATGCATGTAAATGGAACAACTACAAGGGAATTTCTCTTGATCTAAAACTGGGAGATTAATGAAAGGACAGACAGACGAAAAAGGACATAAGGTGAGAAGAGGTGTTTTTAAAATCAGAACGCTAGAATTGCAGCAAGAAGGAAGTGAGGTAATATATTATGCAGATGTGTTAGAATGTGTCAGATGACGAAGTGCATATTTGAACCAAATGAGAAGTAATAGAAAAAATACCCGAAATTCCAATGTGTGAATGAAGTGGTACAAGGTCAAAGACCAACACAGTGCCAAGTGAGAATTAGTAAATCAAAACAAAACCCATCCCAAATGAAACCAAAAAACCAAAACCTTGGGAAACTACACGAAGTATTGAATAGAGAAAATCCCGAAATTCACCGAGAAATATTAAAATTTACAAAGAGCCAGCAAGTCATTAGTAATGATTTAACAGAATCAACAAAAATAGGGAATTCACAGAGTTATTAAAGAAATTATAAAAATGGTGTTTGCAAAACACGAGTACGATTTGAAGACTCACCCCAAGTAATTTGAAGCATGAGATACCCATTACTTGATGAAACTCCGATTAAATTGATAACCGTATAGAATGTCCATATATACATCAAGAGGAAAGTGATAGGCAGATATAAGCATGAAAGAAGTTCCAAAATAATACGAGATAGTTCTTCACCATTTTCCAATCGTCAATAGTAGTTGTTAAAAAGAAAGACGGCGATCTGCGATTTTGTGGTTGATTATACGGAATTAAATCAAGTTACGCGAAAGGATCACATATCTATTCCAGTTCCACAAGAAATGTTTGATCAAATGGGAGAGGGTACAATTTTTCACAGTAATCGATCTTAATAAAGGCTTACAATGCAATTTTAAGTGAAGAAGAAGATCGGAAGAAAAACGGCTTTTTCTGATGGTAAACGGATTGATATGAATTTAATGTGTTACCCGTTGGATTAACTGGAGCACCTGCTACGTTTCCAGCGAGGGTAATGGAATTTTGTTTTACGGGATACTCCCACATGCATTAGTCTACCATTGATGACATAATAATTATTTTCAATACGTTTTTAAAGAACATCTGAAGATGTGGAAACTGTATTTAAGAAGACTTTTTAAAGGCTAATCTAAAAATAAAACCCTCTAAATGTGAATGGGGAAAATCGGAAGTAGTTTATGTAGGTCATATTACTTTCTCGAAATGGATTGCAACAAACCCAGAACCATGTGAGAAAATTACAGAATACCCACATCCCTGAAAATGGTAGACCAAGTTCGACAATTTCTCGGCTAGCCAGTTATTTATGAAAATTCCATTAAAAGCTTTTCTCATGTAGCACAACCCTTAAATGTATTCATTAAAAGCAGACTCAATTTTAAAATGGGGAAAAAAGCGCAACAAGAAGCACTTCGAATTACCTTAAAAAAGCTTGAATTCAAATACCTATACTTGAGATGCCCAAATTTTTTAGAAATACCATTCATTTTAATGACAGATGCAAGTAGTTTTGCATTGGGTGCAGTATTAGCGACAACAAGTCGAAGGTGAGAAAGATCAACGTAATACGCATATGCCAGTAGAACGTTAAAGCCCCATGAAAAGAAATTATTTCTACAATTGAGAAAGAAACATTTGCATTGGTTTTACGGTATAAGCAACGTTTAGACAGTATTTAAGTTGGCAGAAAAATTTGTTGTGTTTATTGATCAATAATGTTACAAATGGTTGATGAAACATGGGATTCAGCCAGCAACTTGATCCGATGGTATAGCTACAAGAATATGATTTCGAAATTAAATATCGAACAAGGTAAAATGCAAAATGGAAATGCGGATACGCATTATCGGAATCCCTGTAAACCTTATGACGAAGTAAGAAATGAAGATGAATTATATTAATACCAATATTTATGGCAATACAAAACCGCTAATATTTCGCAGGAACTGCAAAAGAGTCAGGAAAGGATAATGGAATTAAATCAATTGGGAACATGCAGCAGCTCACGGATAAAAAAGAGAAGTGCACTGGAAACATGTAGTTGACGAAAAACACAAATACTATTCATCTCATGATGACGTTTTGTTAAAATGTGCTCAAAAATGAAAACTTATTATCTGTGTTCCAACCAAACATCCGAACAACGTTAACTGTTAATATACCATCGATGGGAGCATAGGTGGACATTTATCCCGCTCGGAAGACTTATCAAGAATTGAAAACAAAATATTATTGGGACACTTATTGAATCCAGATGCTCAGAAAAGTGGTGTCATACTTGTGAAGTGTGCTTAACCAGCGAAATACGGGAAAGAAATAAAAGTACCTTTTGAAACCTATGCCAGTGCCCGGAGCGCCGATGGAAATTTAACTGCATGGACATTGTTGGTCCGTTACCTGAAACAATTAATGGTAAACCAAGTATATCATCGTGTTTCTGCTGATTATCTAACTAAATGGCGCCTGAAGCATATGCGCCATGCAAAATCAACAAAGCGGAAAAACAGTTGGCAAAGATATTTGTAGAAAATTTTTATTTTTCGAGTATGGAGCACCCGAGAATTAGCTTACTGATCAAGGAACGAATTTCCAAAGTGAACTGTCTTTACTCGGCAATCACGGAAATTATTCGGGATACCTGAACTAACCGATACATTCTCCCTATCATCCACAAACGGATGGTCTACGTTGAAAGATTTAACGGGAACATTAATCCATATGGATAGTCATCCTACGTAGAACTACGAAAACAGAAAGACTTGGGATTTGTTTATCAAAGCTGCTTTATTCGTATAGAATGAGTGAATGCAGAGTACCGGTGGAAAACACCTTTCTATCTCATGTATTTTTACGGCGGAACAAACATGCCGGTTGATTTAAATTTCCAGCCACCTAATCTCAACCAGTAACATTGGATATACTCTGATTACCAAACTAATTATGACAAGAAGACTTCCAAATCGGTATGGACTCAAGCTGGACCTTAAATAAAGACATAGTCAGAAGCGTATAAAGAGTGCTATGATAAACGAGCCACATTCTCACAATATTGAGGTAGGAGATTTAAGTGTATGTACCATAAACCCAGAACCAGCCAAAGGGTTTATGCACCAAAATTACAGAGACCATTTTAAGGAACCATACGTAGTAATCGTGAATTACCCACTGAAAACTAATCTCAAAATATACGTCCACAAAATAATAAAAAGGCAGGCAAACATTATTCGTTGCATCGCTAATCGATGTAAAGCGTGCCAGTTCAGAGACACTAAGTAGTAAGTTGAGAATCTAAAGACAAAAACGTGGAAAGGCACCACCGCGCTCAAACAAAAGACAGCAAAAAATCGCTCACGCATTGGGATATATCAACAAAACTTTGTTCGTTACAACACTCATACAGAATCAATGTGTTGGGTCGAATGCGACTCCATCGTTTCCCAAATTACGCTATTAACGAAGGATTCGTTAATGGAAAAGTTGATATTTCATGCCACATGTACCCAGATGGTAGGTGGATCTATTCGTTGTGGCACCGACCGAAGAAGATAGAAATAAGTAATTTACTGAATATTTGAACCCCAGTGAGAGTTGAAATTTTAATAAAATACTTATGCTCAGATCGTACACTAACAATAAATTATCGAATACCAAATGGTTAATAAAACCAAGTGCAACCCCAAATAAATGGTATAAAATAATGAACCTGATTAAGATTGGAAATATGGGACAAAACATTATTATAAACACAACTACGCTTTCCATAGAACCAGTGCTGAATGAAATCAATATATATTGGGAACCCCGAAATTCCAACAAGTGAGAAATAATTTTTTCAGAATTATGGACAATCGTACCGTTGAATGTGTAGAAGGTCTTTCACGTGCCATTATGCGAATTAAAATCATCATACCTACGATATCCGCAGTTCATTCTACGAAAAAGTATTGCACGATAATGGTTACAGAGAGTAATGACCGGTGGTCAAGATCTATCTTGTCGGAAATGCAATTTTGTTGCAAAACGAAACAAATCGAGGTTTATTTACCAGTTAGTTGACCAAAAACCTAAATACTTTCACGGTATTCAGGTATGAATGAAGTTAATGATATATTATCAATGAGAAAATTCAAAGCCCACGTTAACAGTAACTTTACCTTTAAAATGTTAAATTTTCCAGCAATACGATCTAAATCAAAAGTGGGTACTTAAAAATCCAAGTATTAGTACAACCATATCAATTTCAATCCGTTTTTTCTGGAAGATCAATTTTTGTGAAGAAAGCGAGATTCATCTCGAGTTGTAATACCCCTCACCATTCAACGCGGGACTACATAAAAGAACACGCAATTAATTCCTGCCATATGCTCCTAATGTAAAATGATTCGAAAACAAAAAACAATGTTACCTTCGTTCACGACTATGAATGGCTAATGGTGCAAATTCGTGAGAAATAACTACTAGCAATTATCTTTCATCTGATAACAATGAAACCATAATTGGTTAATTTATCGATCTGTACAATCAGTGTCGGATATCATTATCTTCATCATTTTTCTTTCGCCATCGGCTAGTATATCTTCGAAACTACAAGCAAGCAACTTGAGCGTCCCAATCGCATGGCCCAAAGAGCCTTGGAAATTGTCTATGAGGAAACAATCGTGTAGTGAGATACATTGATATTTTGCATGCAATTATGATCAATGCTAGTAGTAACCCAGTATAGTAGTCAACTTTTTATTTTGAATAAGTAAGAGATTTGCACCTTTCGATCATTGATTGAGTTTGATTGGCTGTTGAGAGCAAGAAGCGGGAAAACCAAAAATTTGGGCAGGTAAAATTTTGGGGGCAAAGAAAAATTTATCTAAGGGGGGTATATAAAAAAAAAAGTAAAATAGAAAATCTGTATACAAAATTCAAAATTAAAATAGGGTAATTAATTTTTTATTAATATGTATCCTATTTACTACCGCTAACGAGTTGAGTCAGTATCCTTAAAGGGTACGTTTACCGTTGACTTCCTAAGCGTCCAAATTTTTAACAAAAATTGAAATAAATTAAGAAACTACTATTGTTTGCAATGCAGACAAAATTCAACTGGCCAAGGAACAGATTTATGATAGCTATCCCTCCTAAAGCTACCATAAGGAACGGAAATGTTGGACCGAAATCCATACATCTATCGAAGAAAATTTGGCAAATCCAAACTACCTGAGAATAGATGATAGGAAAATGAAGATCGCAAGATATTCCAGATGAATAGGCAAGCTGGAATTAAACTTGCGGATGAGAATTAAATACCATAAGCGAAAAAGGACAATTCATGCTCGCACGTTAATCAAACAAGGATAATGTTGAAATGATTCGAAAAGACAATCAAGAAAGATATGGTGGGAAAATGCATCAGGGACGTTCCGTGGAAAATGCAGAAGGAAGCAATGACAAAAAAGGTTGAGAGCAGGCGAAAATGAAAAATGCACTGGTGTCGTTCGAAAACCCAGAAGCGAAAAACCGAAGCTCCAAGAAATACCGCAGGTAATATCACCACTAAACCTGTGGATGAAAAATTCGTTGGCAAAATAACAGAAGAAATGCTAAAAAGAAGAATGTCAATTTAAGAAAAGAAATGGATCGCAAGAAGAGAATAAGAAGTTAGGATCTGTTTATAGAATGCGGAATATGGACCAGCATCCAGAAAACCAAAACAGCTGGTACCGCTATCTATTTGCGAATAATGAATTATTGATCGGACAAAGCAATAAAAGGATGGTCTACCCTTAACTCCAGTAGAAGGAAAATTGTGGCATTTTAATTCAAAAAATTCATGGAATAACGGAAGTGGGCAATTAGGAATCAAAATGACCAATATTTATATGCAGAGAGAGTCCAAAATTTGGTAGTTGGGAAGATATTAATTGCCACGATCTTCATGCGGAACTTACAATATTTAAAATTTGGGTAAGACAGTTGGCATGGTGTTCGAGATTCTGGCACGGCGCAAGTATCGTGGGAAAGTTTGGATTTCCAGAAAAAGGAGCAATTTTTCAAATTAAAAACTGTGTTCAGGAGATGTTTTGGAGAACAAATGGCAGGTGGGCAATACACTCAGGCTCTTGAAGATGGTAACAGATATATAAAAGAATATATTTCACATTGAGAAACTGTGGATCTGATGATGTTGAAATGACCAAAAAGGAGCAGGCCATCGCGAAGAAATATTCGTTGGACAGGAATCATTGGAAACCAATTCCAATAACACCAGTTTCAACCATCAATGACCAAAAAATCAACAGAAAGAAATTGACCTCAACCAGCGTCAGCAGACGGAATATGGAAACTGATGGTGAAATTCAACTATTCAATTAAAATGGCAATAGAAGAGACGATCGAAACAATGAAGAAGAGTTTGGGGTTTGATAATCCACGAACAAGATTTATCAGATCCAACCAACTATTCGAGCTTGTTGCAAGTATCTCCGCCGAGGAGCAGAAAGAGAAAAAAAACTCCATTGGAAATTCATTGGAAGTCGAATAGTAGAGAACTAATCGTAATATAACCAGCTTATCATAACCCCAAGAAAAAGAAAACGGTCCATTCACTATAAAATGTGACAAAAACACTGAAACTTGAAATGAACATAAATTAATGTTATTTATATTATGTATCTTACTCAAAATATTGAATTTAATAAATGTCGCTTTTGATTTAATGTCGTCAGGCATAGAAAAAAAAAAAATAAAATAAATACAAACTAAAAATTTGCCATTATTAATTATGTCAAATTATTATTTGAATATTATTCATCAATTCTCGAAAGCCTCGATCTCGAACTTCGGGATCTGAGAGCTCCAACGAAGCATCCATTCCCCATGGGCCTGCAGCCTGGCGTAAACCAGCGCAGGAGGAATGGAATGTTTTAATAATACGGCCCTAAAAACAACACACCCAATGAAAACAAAAAATTCAAATAAAAGTATTATAAAAGTTTTATTGTTTTTAAATGAAAAAAAAAATGTAAATCTCCATATTCGTCTTTTAAATAATAAATGGAAGATTTACTCATATCTTTTTCCGGCAATTCGCTCGAAAAAACAACTGTCACTTATTTCCGGCATCTCTTTCTTTCTTTAACCGATATTAAGGAGACCAAAATAGACTTACCGATCAAATCCCAAAACCCCCAAAATCCCATTTGGATTCACCATTCGTTTCGGTGGTGTTGGTAAGTATGTGACACCCGTGCCATAGTATATTGATAACAACCGACCATATTAACCAATGAAAAAACGAATTGAAGCCATCCAAGCCCAGTAAACACAAAGCATCAAATATGTAAAACAATGAAATAAGCCGGATTAATGTTAATTAAAAAAAATATTTATTCAAACAGAAAAAAGCGGGTAGGCATGAATTTGATGCATTTTTGTTTTGACTTCTAAGTAATGAGGAATTCTTTAAGATCTGCAAATGAACAATGTCAATATATTTCTGTTTCGATTATCTGTTCGAGAGTTTTAGCAGTTGCTTTCCGTAATCATTTAGAAGAATAACAAACATCAACAATAAATATAATAAATCGAATGATAATGACAAATAAATATCAATAAAAATCTTAAATTAAAATCAAAATATGTATTAACATTAAAATCAAAATCAAATATGTTTCAAAAACATCTTAAATTAAAATAATTACATCAACTTACTCTCTTCAAATATGTTTCCACAAAAATTAAAATTAAAATCAAATAATTTTTGCCACAAAAATTAAAAAAGTTAAAATCAAAATAATGTTTCAACAAAAATCGAAAATCAACAAATCGAAAAATCTTTAAATACTGAGCAAAAAATCTGATAAAATGTTCCTAAAAAGTTGGGAATTCCCAACCAATTAAATTAATTATTATTATTATCATTATTATTGTTGCCGAGACAATCTGATAAAATTTCTAAGTTTGGAATTTTCCCAACCAATTTAATTAATTATATTATTATATTATCATTATTATTATTGCGACACAAGCTGGAACAAAATTAAATTATTAACATTGTTATCTTATTATTATTTAATTATCGTTATTATTATAACAGATACATGTCTGAATATCGGCATGTTATCCCCTCCTTGAATATTTCTAATATGTATGCATGCTGCTCAATTCGGCATCAATGACCAATGAAATGCAGCAATCACTTCCACAATAATACAATAAATCTCAGCTTGTATAGGTTCTTGTGTTTCTAAGTTTCATTGCAGACATTCAATGGAAGACTGCAAAAATGTCGCCATGTACATTCTGGTGAGGAGAGAGGGAATAATATTTCCAGAGCACCTGAATTATTTATATTATTATTATTATTCATAAAATTATTATTATTATTAACATTCCTATCTACAGGTAGAAGCGCGATATCATCTCAAATTTATTATTAGCCTATGGCTAATTAAATTATTATTATTATTATTATTATTATATTATTATACGAAATTTATTTAAAATTTAGCCTATGGCTAACTAATTAAAATTTATTATTATTATTAGTATTATTATTATTATTAGATATTATATTATTATATATTAATTATTATTATTAATTATTATATTATTATATATTATTATGTTATTATATTGAATAAAAAAAAAAACCAATTTTTAAATTTGATCTTGTGAAATGAATAGATTCGAGGGCGAATTCATTAAAGGGGGAGATATGTTGGGGTATCACGAAAAAGCACAGTAAAATCGATAAACACAAAAAAAATGATAAAAGTGCAATATTAATTAAAAAATGTATAAAATTCGAAAGTAATAATGATCGGGGAAATTGTATGGTGACGCAAATTGAGAGACGAGTCCGGAAATAATAATTAAATTGATGAGGTCCCTAAAAATGAATAAATAAAAAAGAAATTAATAAATTAAAATTAATTACTAATGGGAAGCCCGAGTCAATGGAAGCCGAGCAATGGAAAACCGAGAGATGGAAAGCCGAGAGCTGAGAAAACCCGAGAGATAAGGAAAACCCGGCGCATAGACGGAATAATATAGTAGGATAAATTAGCCTAAACAACGTCAAACGTTGTTGACAAATGTCGGTCTGAAAGTAATTATTAATGATAATTTGATAATGCAGAACCTATTGTTGACAATCGTCGGAAAACAGTCTGAGCAGGAGTATAAAAGAAAGAGGAAAAACACGAGAGGACACAACTCATCAGACAAGAAAAGAGGACCAGAATTCTCAGACAAGAAAAGAGACATATCAACCAGACAAGAAAAGGAGAATTATTATTAACTAGATACGAGAGAGCAGATATTATTAACTAGAGTGAATCGACGGGAACGAGCAGTAGTAGGTTAGTAGAGAAATCCAAATCCAAGTAAAAGTCAAGGTTATCTATCAGACAGGGTGGTTCTCCCTTGGACAACCTACCCTAAGATAATCCGAGCCAAACAGTGGTTAAAAGGTGCAAATCAAGTAGTGAAATTGTGATTACAAATATTGAACCAAAGGATTGATTTGTTATTGTGATAAAGTGCAAATAAAATTATTCTGTGTTGGGTTTGCTTATTTGATCGAAAAAGGACACGAGGAGTCAGAGGGAACCGACTTTCAATAATAATAACCCAACAATATTACTAAATTACAATATCAAATAAAAGATATCAAAATTCAATCAATCAAATTCAATATAGATATGGGATGTATTATTAATTTATACTACTTGTCACAAAAATGTCATTGCATGTTTGAACCCGAATTATTTCCTGCACTCAGATTGTTAAAATATAATCCAATGGGTGTATGAAATGATAATAAACCGAAAATTTTATCTCGTTCGTTCAACCTCCTCTTACACAACACGATGACGCAATCTCTTTCGGTAGTGCAAGCTCAATATGCATCAAATCAATTGAATAATAGTTCATCAGAACTGGAGTTTTTCAAAAGAATTCTAGAAAACCAGATAATTTTTTCCCAGTAATTATTGGATTTTATCTCTCAAAGATCAAACGGAGATAATCAATTGCCACTTTCGTCGAAGCCAATTCATCCAGATCTATCGTTGGATTTACTATAAAAGAAATCGACCGATGATAATCAACTGCCACCTTCAACGGATGCAATGGATCCTGAAAAATTGTTCGACGAATGTGATATTGTTTGATATTGTTTTGAGTAAATTGAGTAAATCTGATTTTAATGATAATAATTGTAATTTAAATATACTAAATAAAATTAATTTCGATAATAATGATGACTTAAATATCTCATCTAATTATAATCTTGTTTCAGAAAATGTTTTAAATAAATATAATAAGGAATCATCAGTTGATGAATTATTTAATGATAATGAAAAAGTTTCAAATGCAAAAAATAGTCCTTTAAATCCTATTAATACACAGTTTAAAAATTTTAAAGTTACTGTAACTAAGGATGCTTTAAATATGAAAATATTTAACTCAAATTACCTTCCACGTATTTTGAATAAAAATGAGCGTCGTGATATTATTAATAATTATCTATAATTCATAAGTTTATTGAAAAAGAAAAATTCTAAGACCAAGTTTGATCTTATTAATTATGAACTTTCCTTGATTAATAAATCGAAACTTAATTTTAAAATAAAAGATTGTGATAGTTTATTCTATAGAAATGGCAATCTCTGCGTTTCAATCAAGTTAAGTGAAATTAAAAAAACAGATGCTAATAAAAAGATAATTAAAAAAATCAACAGATTTTCAAAATAAAAATAAAACCATTATTTCGAACCTTATTAATACTGATAATTATTGTTCCAAGCTGATTAAAGCTCCATTAGCAATAAAGAAATTTATATTTGTATTTTCACGTAAATTGGCCGAAACAGTTTCTATTAAAAACGAACTGCATAAAAGAGCTGTCATTAATAAAACTTTGGATAATTTAAAATTTCAAAAACAATTACCATACTTTCTTGTAAAATCTGACTTAAAATATGCTGATGGAGACTTTATTATGAAGGATCTTTTAACTTCTGAAGATGCTGATAATGAATCTTTTAATATTGGGTCATCTAATTTAACAAGATCGCAGGTTGATAAACTTTATTTTGATTTTCCAGAGATTAAAGAGATATGCTTTACTGAAGGCATGCACAAAGATTCTGATAAGATAAGTAGATTAATTAATCACTTAAAGTTAAAAAAAGAATTTTCAAAAGATATTTCATTTTCTGATGGTAAATTCATTATAAATCAAAAATCAAATAAAATAGAACCCGATTTAAACAATGCTTCTGAAGTTATGTTAATTCTTGGATTATTCGACATATTTAAGATATCTTAAGACGATATAGAACTTGAGAGGCTTATTTCATTGCCTGCTTCTTCAAATAAAATTGTTGAAATAATTTTCAACTTAAATTATTTAAAATTAAAGGGTAATATAAAATATTTTAGTAACATAACATATGGTACTTATGTTTTAAATTATTTCCGTAATGTTTTACTATTACATTCTATTATTGATAGTGAAAAATGCAATCCGTTGATAATTGATACTCTTGAAATATGGGAGTCTGAATTAACTGATCAAATTCCTTCTACTTCCTATTTTAAATTTAGTTGTCAAGAAAAACTAATTAAATATAAAGTGGTTACTTAATGGAGAAATTGATAAGTTAAAAAATATAATTTCACCCCTTACAATTAAAAGAATAAATAATTTATTTAATTTATTTAATAAAACAATTTCTGAAAAGACTAACCGATTGAGTATGATAGACTCGCTCCTTACTTATATCAATGATTTTCGTCCTGAAAGAGACGATAATGTCACAGTTACGGCAAAAATATTATTGTATTTTGTTATTAGAGATAAGAAAAAATTTCTACTTAAAAATAGAGACGACTTTCAGATATCAATGAAATATCTGAAAAACTGTACTAAGGAAATGAGCTTGATTATTTTTGATCTCATTGAATCTATTGAAAATTTGATAACATATGAAGAACATGTTAACTCTGTCGAACCCACCGATAAAATTGATAACTTTAATAAAGGAAGTAGTTTTAGCGTAACAGATATCGAAAAAAAAGTAGTTTTACCTGTTGATATTGACGAGGAAGCTGTATTTTCTTTGGAATTAAAAATTACAGAAAATAAAAAAATGATGACTAGACAAAATCTAAAATTTTCAAAGGCAATTTCCAAGTGAAGGTACGTGCCAGCATTAGTCTTAGAATCTGCCACAATCTCTGAAAAGACTGATGCAGAATGCACTAAATTAAAAAATACTAAACTTCGTGATCCAAAAGTGTGGTTTACCGACGATGACATTGACCAATACCTTGAACGGCATCTCATTAATCCAACATTTGCACATTTACCGTGCTTTATTATTAGTATTCTATTTTCAGACATTAAAGAAATTATTATCTCAATTCCAGATGTAGTATTTAAAGCTGAGGTTATTCTTTGTCCGCTAAATATAAACAATGCCCATTGGATTTTATTTGTGTACAGCAAATCGTTGCTTGAGTCATATTTTATTGACCCAATATTTGCAAATAGAAATCTGTTTCAAAATAAACAAGCTACTCTTAAGATTAACATTGCTTTAAATAAGATTTTCAAACTTCAAGTGGCTTCATCTTGTCACCCTTTCCAAAATCTTATATATCATGAGAACATTTTTGATTCCGGTCCCTTTTATTTGTGCTTATGCAATTCTTATAAGTCAAGGTTTGGACAGTTTTCCTAACAATTTTATTGATGGGATAAGACGAGAAGTGCATGATTTTCAAATTTTTGGCTCAAACAAAGTATCCCAAGTTATCGGTGGGGGCCTTCCTAAAACTAATCTGATGGAAATCAATTTTAAAAAAGCAATTGCGCTTACTCTTGAAAAGCAAAAACGAAACATCAATAACAGTATTAATATTAAACCAAAATTTTAAAAGTCATGTGTGTCATTCCTCTTAAATAAATGGTTTAAAAACAATACTAATATACTTTTTCTTTCCCCGGATCTAACTATACATTTAATAGCCCAAAATAATAATTATATCATTGAGAACGTCAACTTTCGACAGTTCAAAGACGTTCAACATGTCATTAGCATAATTCCCAATGAAAATTATTGGTGTTTACTTCTCTATTCGACCCGTCGTATGACTTGTAATATTTTCGATTTTCGAAAAACTGATATTTTTGATAGACTAATTGAAATAGGAGGAAACTTTGCGGATTATTTAAACAGCTTTTTCTTGAGTATGAAAATAAAATTTAAAATAAATCATGGTATTCTCCACCACTGCTTCATTTCAGATGATCCAACTTTTCATGCCACTGCTTTCATTGTGTTTTTGGAAAAAATGATTTTAGATCGGGATTTTCAACATTATAAAATATATAAGCTACTTGATGATATCAACACTAAAGAGTGTGTTGAAATTTCATTAAATTTAAATCTAATAAATGGAAAAATTACCGACATCAATTTATTAAAATATTTTAATATTTTAAGTTTATCAACAGACTTCGTTCTTTTGGGTTTCACAATGTGTACTGCTATTCTTGACGATTGTACTCATTATTTGAATGAACATTTAAATTATAAATGTCTCCAAAACGCGAAAGTTGTATTTGCCATTTTTGCTCCACCAAAGTCTCGGGAAACACTAATGGTAATTGATTATAACACTGACGCGCATTACTTCCTGGATCCAACAACACTTGATGTCAGCCTAAACTATATATTTACTTGTAAATTATTAGTTACTAAAATAAATGAAATAAGAAACATACGTGGTTGTGCCATTAGAGCAGGCAATTGTCCACATGATATTCGTGGCTCAGGTTATCTCGGTAAAGTTCATGTGCTTTCATCAACCACTATGCGCATGATATGTCCCTTGATAACATTAATTTGAGAGAAATAGCAAGAATTATCAACTCTGTTCTTCCAATTGTATCTGAGATCAATAACAAAGATAAAGAGAAAATTTTAACAAAAGCAAAAGAAACAATTAAATTTGACTTACAGCAGCATAAAATAAAGTCTTTGAATTAATTATTAGTTTTGAAAATGCTAATGTTAACCAAATAGTTGAAAGTGGTGAGTTACTGGGTATTATTGTTTGTTTTAATCCTACCGTGGTCGCCCAGGTAACGCCATATAAACATTTGTTGCCACCACTCGGCACCCGTTGCTGGGCAACGTTGGAACTGTGTTCAAGTGGGTAGATCGTCCGCAAAAAGTGAGTGTTATTACTAATACTATAATTGCTCGGACGATCTCTGGGTCCAACGAGCTTTCGTTAGAAGACTTGTGCCCGCTTTAGATTATTAGGTCCCTTTTATGTCATAGGTTTTATCGTTTGGGTTCATCGGTGAACAA
The DNA here is from genome assembly GCA_022537955.1 of Schmidtea mediterranea. NCBI lineage: Eukaryota > Metazoa > Platyhelminthes > Tricladida > Dugesiidae > Schmidtea > Schmidtea mediterranea. Next base: position 191,913,441 of record CM039679.1, on the reverse strand, counting down.
CTAAAATTGTGATAATGATATAGAACAAGCGGTTGCATGTCGTAATGTGCATCTTAGCGTGCTGGTTGTGGGTTTTCGACACTTATCCGATATTCCTATTAAAGGTTCGTAGATATCGTTTAAATAACAAGGAGATATATAATTTTTTGACAAAAACATAATTTACAAGCAACCATATCATGTGAGTTAATTAAGGTTTATTTAGTAAACGAGCGGCTCGACGTTTAGCCCGCTCCTTTCGCCCTGGCCGGTAGCTGTTCGGTGTTGGTGTTGTAGTTGGGGTTGTTGTTGGGGTTGCTATCGCCTCTCAGTAGGCTAATTGGGCAGGAGCGAAGACGAGTGGATAGGTTACAGCTGCCCCTTCTTGACAGGCAGACAGTGCAACCTCCAGCCCTTTTATTTGGATTCTTAAGCTTTGGGTCAGTTGCTTTTCTTCTGTCCATCCCTTTTGGGCAGTGGTGAGCCTTTGATAGATTGATTTGATCTTTCCCGGCTCCACCCAAGTGGCTTTAGTTTGCTGGATCTCACGAGTCAATTGGATGATCTGGTCATAAAAAGTTTTGTTGGTTTGTTGGGAACGGGTCAGTTCTGTCCGTAGTACTTGTAGGGGTTCCATTTCTGTGAACAACGAACATAAAAAACTTTTATTAACAGATTAAAAATTTCTAAGCATACGATTAATTTAAACATAAATTACTAAATTGTACTAAGAAATCACCAAAACAAAACGAAAACAAATCTCAACGGACAATTTTCTATTAAAAAAAAATGTTCGTAATAAAACGAGGAGGTCGGTATTCTATAGCTCAGTGAGGTCAGGAATCCTCGAAAAATTTCTTTATTCCTTCCTCCGGGAGTAGCCCGAAATTATGAACACGGGCCGTCTCGTATTACGGGCCGGTCTTGGGCTGGGTGGCGGCATGCTTGAGTAGACGTCCGCGATCCGTCCGTCCTCCACGTTGGCCAGGTATTGTCTGGCCCTGACCACGTGGAAGTCAACCCTCCGTTGATGGTCCTCTAGGTGGGCGAGGAGTTCGCGGGTGTGTTCCAGAATTTCTCGAGCCGGATGCTGCTCGTCATCTTGTCCGTTTGTCAACAGTAATCGCTGGTTCATCCCCAACATCTGTCCGATAGTTTGTCTAGGCCCTCTTGGTTGGGGTCCCTCGTAGCCTCTCGCTTGCCAGGCTCGCTGCCAGGCTTTTCGCCATTCATCAGCAACTTGCGTGGGAACATAATTGATGGTTCTCGAATTGTCTGTACAAAAAACGTAATCAATAGGCTTGTCGTCTCCCCCGGAGAAAATAATCTCGAAGACAAAAAAAATATTCTTATTGTAGTCTCAAAACGTCATGGCAATCATTGTGAAAACTTTACCTATTGATTCCTAACGTAGGCCTATCTTTTCATTAACAACATTCTGGAAACGCAGTTGGGACGTACTAATAGTATTATGCTGATTTCTTACGCGTACCCCCTAGATTGCAAACTCTTCCCGCGACATCAGTAATTCTAGAATAGGTAAACTTATTCGTGATGGATCCTTCTGTTTCATTTTATCTCGCATATTCATTTCTACTATTATTTAACAAAACGAAATATCACCTTGTTGTACTATGTAAAAATTTTCATATTTGGTTGTTCGATTAGCGAAGGTTGGAAGTTTAAAATAACATTCTAGGACTATGGGATTAAATGAGAAGAAAGTCAACCAGGAGGAAGTGGGCATATTATCGCCTTAGATTTTTTAAATGGTTGACACAAGATATTTTATAAAACTCGAATACGAATATCCCTATATGATTTAAGCGACAGCTTTCGATCCTTAAAGTTCCCCATGTTCTTTGATTCCAAATAAACGTCCTTATAGTTCGCAACTACTATACCCATCTTCCGCTCTGCATTTTTACCTACCAATATTATGAATAACGTGCATATACTATACAGGAATTTATTTATGTTAGTAAATAAAGTTAATTTATTGTTTATTTAATTGAATTAATGTAATTTATTTCATTAGTATAAAAACCGAAATTATGAATTTAAATGAAGTAAGGTTATTATTATTATTTATATTCGACTTATGTATATGTATATAAAAAACCCAATATTGGTGGAGTTAAATTTGGGAATTTGCCGTAAGTTGCATCATACATTGGGGTTTCCCTTCCCATCCCGAACATAAATAATAAATTCGCAGAAGTTTTCATCCCAATTCTTTGAATATTAGTTGCTATTAATTTACGAAAAGAAAATTAAGATTCTTCGCCAAAGGTTAATTATCTTGTTTTTTTTTAAAAATAGTCATGATAATAATTAATAGTAATAATACTAATATTAAAGGGCTTTTCAACTACATTGGCCGTATTGACTTTAACCGAAATCAAGTTGTACCTTTTTTATCTTGGTTTACCGTGTGCATTCAACTATTGTACAGCAATATTTTTAGGTTATTGATTTACCATTATGTTTAATATTAAAGGGGTCAGATCAAATCAGTTAGTTATCATGGTTAATAGTAATAATGATGGTTAATAAGAATAATAATAATAAAACATGATTAATAATTTTAACAATAATTAATAATGATGATGACAATAATTAATGATAATAATAATGATATTAAATGGGGTTAAATTAAATTTGTTAGTTATTATGGTTACACATAATAATAATAATTAATAATAATAACATAAGATTAACGGGGTTAAATTAAATCAATTCCTAAGAAGTAAAGTTTACCTGAACCATGAGCTCCGGGATTCAGATTTGCGTCTTCGTCGGGTGTTTCGGTCGTTGGGTTTTTATCCTCAGGTTTTAGTTGGTATTCCATTTTTCCAGTTCTAAAAGTTCTAGGAGTCACGATCTGTCGATTCTTCCCTTTATAGTTCGGGTGTTGATAGGAAAATACGTGTGTGTGTTTACTGTGTCGTATAAACACTGATTGGTTCTCGCCTACTAGGGGTTGTTGGTGATACTGTACAGCGGATCTCGACAAACAATTCCGATTTCCCTATTTCTCGTGGGTTAATTGTGTGGGTTCAACCGTGTCGTCGGACAGGAACAGTTGATACAGTGAGTGTGCGGAGTAGACTGCGACTGCTGACATTTAACAAGGGTGTGTGCGGTATGCAAAAATCGGTTTTGTCTATTGCCACCGGAATTGTGGTGAATATGTGTGGGAAAACACGATTAACGATCGGTCAAGACACCACTGACGAATTGGCAGTTTATATATATCGACAACTATTCCCTTCCCACTAGTGGGTCGTTATAAACTTATAGTAGGTATTAGTTTTCTTTTATTAACTTATTGATTTTATTTATATAGTCGCATTTGTTGGATTTTTGGTTAGCAGTTCGATCGGGTGGACTAATAATCAGGCTCGTTTACTTTAATTATATTTATTTTTTTGATTACATTTACATGTTCGCAATTTTGGGATCAGGAATTTAATCGGGTAGATGAATCTTCGTGGGCAATCAATTAATTCGTAACAAGTAATAGATATTATATATTTTGAGTTATTGACTTTTAACCCTTTTTAGAGAACGATTCCCTGATTTTGGTTTTTGGCGATATTTTTACTGTCGCAATTTCCATGGTGGATTTAATCTCTTCATTTAATGAAATTATTCTCAAAAATTCTATTTATTATTATGGAGAATTCTTTATTATGCTCGTCGCTTGGAATGCGTTTATCGCCTAATTTCGTGCTGGTAAATAGAGGTTTTATTCGGAGTTGTCAATTTCCAAGTCGTAAAAACTAAAGGAGCATTTTTATTTCTTGATTGTACAGGTAATAAGTACCATTTAAATTATAAATTCTTTATTAGGGCTTTTCAGGGATGTCCCATTTCGATCGCTTCACTAGCAATTATGATTTGGAAATTAAATTCTTAGATATTCGGGGTGTACAAGTTGATCATATTGATGACAGGTGTTATTTAGGAATTAAGTTTTTCGATTTTGTGTTCCTAGAATTTTCAGGGATTTTTTCCGACTACTGGACCTTAACAGTTACATCCAACCCGTGGAATTCGGGGGGAACCCCGCCATTCGTCCTGATTTTCCGTGGATTTAATGGAGTCTTAGTTTAACTTAATAATGATGTGTTTTATTATATAATGATGTGGGTTTTTGTATATTTTAAATCTACCTTACTTTGATCAATTAAATATTGTTTAATTCAATTTTCTCAAAATAAAAACTTATTATGGCAATTGTTATATCCAGAAGTGATGGTGACTAAATTGTATCCCCCTTTTTTTATATTTATTTAGTTTTAATTTGTAGGTGAATGGTTTCCGTTTTTAGCTTAAGGGAAATTTTTATTAGCCTCAAGACTCGTTATTTGCCTTAACAATAGTCGCGGTTATTTGGGGGGTTCTATACTGGTCATCGAATTAATTATTATATTTTTGGGGTTGGGGAACATGTCAGATCTCTATAGTTATAATTCATCCAAATTTTAGTCAAAATACACCTATCAAGTTTATAATTAATCCATTATATTTAGTGTAAACTAACAATTAGAGAAAGCAATTTTTGTTATTTCGTTTTAACCTTCTATTACCCTATTTGAGTGTATAACAACGATTTGGGTTTTTAACTTATTCACATTTATAATTATTAATCCTTATAGTAACTGTTCAGCATTTATAACAACGATTTCATTTTATAGTTCCACGTTACCTTCCCTCAATTGACCTTAGGCGCATTGTGTTCATATTATATTTAATGAGTGCCCACTGGACTACTCGGTGTGGTGATTTTGAGCCGTATGTAGAATAATTTAGGTCGAATTTAAAGAAATCGAGAAACGAGGAAGTAGCCAAAAGACCACTTCCTTATTTCTTCTTTCTTCTATACCGGATAATATTGACGTTCCAGCTCCTGCGTTCCGCACGCCGGACCTTCACGGGCACGAATCATTGGCGATATTCCACGCACTTACACGAATTCAAATAATATGTATGATTTTAATGACTTGTAATGTGTCTTGGCTGTGGGGCCGGAAAAATTTCGACAATTAAAAAATAATTTATGAAAACAAAATAATTTTATGAAATATAAATAGTTTATTAATATTAAAAATAATATAACAATTACTTGCTCCAATACATAACGAAATATCATAAAAATACCACTCTCCCCACGCCGACACCCAAGCTGAGCTCTATCGAGGTTGCGAAGATGCGACGTGGAGAGAGTTTCCAAATAAAACTCTCACTTACATAGATTTTTAAAACTGTATGAATGATTTTCAAAAACGATTAAAAATTATGTGAAAATGCATCGGTATATATACCTATTTTTTGGCCCTAACCTTGCGTGTTCTTTTTGATTTAGTAAAACAAAATTCGACCTTGGAATTTTCTAGTGTATTCTAATCTTAATTTTTATTATTTTGCAATTTTATTTGATAATTTTTCTTTTAAATTTTTTATTGAATTCTAATTCAAATTATTTGAATTTTATTTCATTTTCATGAAATTTCACAATTTTTTTGTTAAATTATCAAATTTCGGTCTAATTTGTTAGGTTTTCGTGTTATATTTATATTTATATCGTGCGGATCTTGTTGCTTTTTGTTATTATTTTAATTTATTTTTATGTTTATTATTTTATATTTTATTGTTGTTCCTCTCATTTTTTGGTGGGTTTAATTGGTGTTTTAATAGGTTTGAGTTTAAATCTGCGTGTTATGTTTGCATGTGTGTTACCGATTCATTTAAACATTTACAAGGTCGTTTGTGTTCTGGCCCAACAAAAGCATTATTCGACAAATTCCTCACCAAAATAATTCCACTGAAATTAAATCCCACTGACCATACCTAGGAAGTAAACAAAACTCAAATATAATAAGTAAATATAAAAGTAGATCAGAATTTTTAATTAATATGAAATTATCTTTTTATAAAATTATTAATGACTTACCAGTCATTGTCAGGCCTGAAATTTCGGTTTCGGGGGAGTAGAAAAACTAAAGAAAAGAGTACCAAATTCGAAAAAGGAAACCCAGAAGTGGTTATCAGGGCAGCTTGCATACAGTTTGAACAAACCAATGCTGATAAGATTTCCAACAAGATCATATAAAACATTCAGCATAGACGATTTATGGCAAATTGATTTGAATAAGATGATACCATATTCAAAGATTAACAAAGGATATAAATATATTTTAACATGTATTGATTTTTTCAGTCGCTTTGCACGCGCGATTCCAGTCAAAACAAAATCTTTAGATGGAATGGCATAAGAAATAAATAATTTATTCAAAAATGGACATCCTGAATATTTACAAACCAATTTAGGTATTTATTATTATTATTATTATTAAAAGATAACGCCAATACAAAACTCTTCGTACGATATATTTAGACAGCTTAACTGTCATCTTCAGGTACACAAAACCAACTAAAAATATGATGAATTAACTTTTAATTTAAACAAATTATTTTTTTATATTAATTTAATTTTCTAATAAATAAACATTTAAAAAATATTCAAATACTTTTAACTAATTTAAAGTGTTATTTATATAAACTTTATAAGTTTTATCTATATTATAATTTTTTAAAAAATAATGTAATTTACAAATTCAATTATTTTAATAATATTAAAAAACGATTTTTTAAAAAAACAATACATAAACATGATATAACATCCTTAAACTATTTACAAACATTCAAAAGATTCGTAGTCCCATCGCTTTGCACATTAATCTTTGGATCCAATGACATTATCAGCAATGCTTCACATATTACGCGTTCCTAATTATTATTAAAACTTTTCAACAAAATTCTAAAATCAGACATTCCTATTTCACTTTTACAGCCTTTATTGTGCCAGCTAATATTGGTAAAACCCTTCAATCGACAATACTTTAGAACTCAAGTACAGAGATGAAGGGAAGTCTCTCCAATGTATGTGGCATTACACCCATTACATGTAAATTGATAAACGAGATCAGAACACAATCCAACAGGAGTTTTTATTTATTAATAAACATATTGGGCACCTTACACGAATTAGAGACGATCTTATACTCTAAATTTCCCATCTGTTTACTTAACTTCCTTTTGTAATTTGTAAAACCTTAAGAGTAAGGCAATACTAACACAAATTTAGGCTCAATTTTTTATATTTGTTTTTACTATTATTTAGATTAACACTCAATTCACACTCATTTGTCAAATTACACTAAGACTTTTCAAAAAATGAATCCTTAGGATTTTTAATCAATTTGTCAACAGTCTCTTTTATCATTAACAATAAAAATGATTTAGAATACCCATTCTTTATCAACAAATCAACCAATTTATCAACACATTTTACCGAATTAGTAAAAGTAGAAGATAAAGACGATCAACGATAAATCAATCTCTTCAACATATTTCTCTTATACTTAAATTCACAAAAGCTTTTTGGAGAAGTATAAAGTCCAGTATCAGTTGGTTTTCTATAAATCTCTGTCTCATAAAGTTTATCTTTGCATTGAATTAACAAATCCAAAAACACAATCGATGACATTCTCTCCATTTCACATGTGAGTACAATGTTCTTATGTAAACTGTTCATAAAATGCAAAAACGGTTCTACATGTTTCTGGTTTTCAAATACAAGAAAAATATAATCCACATACCTTTTATAAACAATGAATTTCTCGTATTGGAAAGAAGCAATTTTCTTTTCCAACTAGCTAAAAATATTGATGCCATCATTGGTACTAAAAGAGAACCTATAAAGACTCCATCTATTTGTTGAAATCATTCATTATTGAAAAGAAAGTTGACATTTGAAGTAGCAAATTCAAGAAGTTTACAAAATGCTCTTCTATCTAAAATGTGATGTTCAGAATCATTTTTATCCCACAACGCACATCATGAGTCAATTGAACTAACCAGTGGTGCATTCGTAAACAAACTGCAAACATTTATATCTTAATTAATTAACCACTTCCTTACATGTCTAAGCGTGCGGATATGAGATTGTCGAGGTTATTTGTGAAAGATTTAGTTCGTGTCGAAAAACAGTATTTATTATCGTATTTATTATTATCCCACAACGCACAGCATAAGTATATTGTATCAACCAGTGGTACATTCTTAAACAAACTGCAAACATCAAACGAAACCATAACATCATTCATACATTTGGGCACTATTTAGAATTTAATGCTTTACATGATTATAATAGATTGCAGCCTACACCAGATCCAGAAAATCTTGATTTTAGATTCCAAAAACATATTTAACAGTGATTTTTTTTAATTCTGTGATGTAAATAAAGATTATTGACTTTTAAGTTTGTTGGTTGTGAAGCAAGTCTTTATTGTTTTCACTTAATTATTTATTTATTGGTTATTATTGATAAGAAAATTATTATTGATAACAATAATAATAAACTTAGTAATAATAATTTAAATATTCTTAGTAATAATAATATTAATAATAATAATAATAATAATAATAATAATAATAATAATAATAATAACAAAAGTAAAATCAAGAGATATTTAAAAATTTATTTTATTCGATAACAAATACGGATACAAAAATATATTAATCCTAGTCAAGCAGCAATTTTTATAATTTTCTTGAGTTTTGAGAATTCTCCAATTTTGCTGATTTAGTTGCGATTTGTATTAGAACATCCCATCTACCACTTTCTTCTACCCACGGAAATGTTTCAAGTTTGAAAATAATGTTGTATTCAATTGGCTGGTTTGCGACTTTGTTCTCGGCATGTTTCACCATCAACTAAATATTCTTTATTATATCGTCATTTTCGTCGTTGGAAATTAAATCATTCAATAAATTTATTATAAATTTTGTTTGCGACACTTTTACAATAAATATTTGTTATGTCGGTATATTTATATTAAAAGTGGTATATTTATATTAAATGATTCTGATTGGCTAAAAGTATTTTATTTATATATTTTATCTAATGATGCAAATACACACTCGCAATACACACTCGCGATAACGATGATATCTACAATGCACCCGGTCACCTTTCGACATAATTTTAATTTAAAAATATTATTTTTTTGACCTTCGACCGTCCATAAAATATGTCCAAGTGCACCCTTTCGATACATACCTTGAATCATTTTCATAAACGCTCAAAAAGCCTTTAGAATCCACTCAAAATGAGCCATTGTTCTACAAAATATAAGGTTAGGAACTATCAGAATAATTGTTGAAAATTTCAGATAAAGATGCTATTAAATGTCTAATCTATATCAGGTGTGTTTGACTGTCTTTTTGAGAAGATATATGACTGTGACTTTATTTTTGATCTTAAAACGGCCTTATAACGACCTTGACCTACTTTTTTGGCAATAAAATGACCTTAGGACGTCATTGACCTACTTATTTGACCTTAAAATGACCCTAAAACGACCAAAATATGGATTTGATCATGGTAACGTGACATACATTTTTTAAAAAATCCTGAGGGGGAGGGGGTAATATGCTAGCGGGGACGTGTTCTAGTGGGGACATAACCCACTACTCCCAACAAGCGGAAAATGCCGTTATTTCAAATACCAGTTTCCCAAACTGGTTGGAACATTATCCCGAAAATCGAGTCGTCTTGCAACTGACAAAAAATTAATAAAATATGATTTTGATAGCGGATGAGGAATTTTCTTTCAATCTTAGGATTCCCGTCACTATTTCCAACGAAAATCTGTAGCTGCTACTCAAAAAACCTCTGGAAAAACCGCCTAGAAGCATCGCAACCGAACGGAAAACTGAAATATGGACACTCAAGTAGCTAAAGCTGGCCAATTCACCAGAAAGTGGAAGTTCCCTCGACCATGATGCTGATGAATGACCATATTGTCCTTTCTACTGTCATCTCTATTTGGATCCTGGCAATCAAGCATACTGTTCTGGATTATCTAACTTATGATGTACTGTTGAGTTCGTTGGAGGGTGTAACAACCAACACATATGCAGTGTGACTCCACAAGATTCAAATATGTTTTTTTCAAATATGTTTTTATATATTAATATACAAATATGGTTTATTTAGTTTACACAATAATCGTTTATAGTAATAACCCCGAAAATGCCGCAAAACTAGTAGAAGAAATGATATCGGTTTGGTCAACAGTAGTATGATAAGGGACCGCTAACTCAGGGGCTCGTAAAATCAGACCCTCATGGAAAATATCTAGGTCGAATCCAAATTTTATGTAGGTCACGAAAATACGTATATAAAAATTTTAGCACACATACTTTTTCCCAGAGAGTCAATCAAAATTAAGTAGGTCACAAAAAATATTCAATATCTTTCATAGTATTTAAAATCAGCCAAACTTTGAAAAATGAATATAGAGCAATTCAAATTTTTGATACGGAAATATATTGAGGAAATTATTAATCTTATAGGATATTTTAGAGTTTCAGTTATTTTGAGGATTTGTTAAGAAACCTTAAGCAAACAACTTTACATTGATAATGGGATATTATTATATTTCAACATTATCATTTGCAAAAATATCCCAAAATTTATTTTCGCTAAAAATATTAGATATTTCTCGAGGAGTAAATAAAATTTATATATATATATATTAAACGATAACGCCAATAAAAAACCTTTCGTACGATATATTTCGATAGCACAGCTATCATCTTCAGGTACTCAAAACCAACTAAAAATATTATGAATTAACATTTAATTTAAACAAATTATTTTTTATTAATTTAATTTTTTTAATAAATAAATATTTTTTAAAAATATATTTTAAATTAATTTTAAATTTTAAATTTTTTACTTATATTCTAATTTTTAAAAATTAATGTAATTTAAAATTTTCAATTATTTTAATAATATTAAAAAAACAAACATGATTTAACATACGTAAACTATTTAAAAACATTCAAAACATTCGTAGTCACAGCACTCTGCACATTAATCTTTGGATCCAATGACCTTATCAGCAAAGCTTCACATATCACTCGTTCCCAATAACTATTAAAACTTCTCAACAAAATTCTAAAATCAGACATTCCGATATCACTTTGACAGCCTCTATTGTATTCACTAATATTGGTCAAACCCTTCAATCGACAATGCTCTAGAACTCGAGTACAGAGATGACGGGAAGTCTCTCCAATGTATGTGGCATTACACCCATTACATGTAAATTGATAAACGAGATCAGAACACAATCCAACCGGAGTTTTTGATTTATTAATAAACATATTGCGTACCTTACACGAATTAGAGACGATCTTATACTCTAAATTTCCTATCAGTTTACCCAACTTCCTCTTATAATTTGTAAAGCCTTCGGAGTACGGCAATACTAACACATATTTAGGCTCAATTTTTTTATATCCATTTTTACAATCACCCAGATCAACACTCAATTCACACCCATCCGACAAATTACATTCAGACTTTCCACAACATGGATCCTTAGGATTTTTAATCAATTTATCAACAGTTTCTTTTATCATCAACAATAAAAATGATTTAGAATATCCATTCTTTATCAACAACTCAACCAATTTATCAACACTTTTTACCGAATTAGCAAAAGTAGAAGATAAAGCCCATGAACGATAAATCAATCCTTTCACCATATTTCTCTTATACTTAAATTCACAAAAGCTTTCTGGAGAAGTATAAAGACCAGTATCAGTTGGTTTTCTATAAATCTCTGTCTCATACTGTTTATCTTTGCGTTGAATTAACAAATCCAAAAACGCAATTGATGACTTTCTCTCCGTTTCACATGTGAATACAATGTTTTTATGTAAACTGTTCATAGACTGCAAAAACGGTTCTACATGTTTCTGGTTTTCAAATATAAGAAAAATATCATCCACATACCTTTTATAAACAAAAGGTTTTTCAAATTGGAAAGAAGCAATTTTCTTTTCTAAACTAGCCAAAAATATTGATGCCATCGTTGGTGCTAAAGGGAACCCATAGCGACTCCATCTATTTGTTGATACCATTCATCATTGAAAAGAAAATTGACATTTGAAGTAGCAAATTCAAGAAGTTTTCGAAATGCCCTTCTATCCAAAATGTGATGTTCCGAATCATTTTCATTCCACAACGCACAGCATAAGTCAATTGTCTCAACCAGTGGCACATTCGTAAACAAACTACAAACATCAAACGAAACCATAACATCATTCATACTTCGTTTTTGTAGCTTTGCAATACAAGAAACAAACTCAAAGCTATCCTTACATTCAAACTCTGATCGCATTAATGGTTTTAATAATCCATCTAAAAACTTTGCTATTTTATACTGGGCAGTACCAACCATCGACAAAACTGGTCTCATAGGTACACCATCTTTTTTTTAATATTATTAAAATAATTGAAAATTTTAAATTACATTAATTTTTAAAAATTAGAATATAAGTAAAAAATTTAAAATTTAAAATTAATTTAAAATATATTTTTAAAAATATTTATTTATTAAAAAATTAAATTAATAAAAAATAATTTGTTTAAATTAAATTTTAATTCATAATATTTTTAGTTGGTTTTGAGTACCTGAAGATGATAGCTGTGCTATCGAAATATATCGTACGAAAGGTTTTTTATTGGCGTTATCGTTTAATTAAATCGTTGCCAAATTTATTTAATTATTTATTTATAAATCATGCTGCAGCTGTTCCAATATTCAAAAGGTTTATGAAGGTTTATAACTCCCTCAAAAGAAAGGAACTAGACATTAGTTTTCTTGAGACTTGTTTAGAAGAAAAGATGATTCCTTCGTTCATTTATAAAATGAAACTAAGTGATTGTCTTTCTAGTAAAGATGTCCAATTAATACATAGAAGAACGTTAAGAAGAATATTGGAATCAGAGAAAATAAGGAGAACTTCCATTGATAAAAAACTAACAAATATTGGATTAATGTTAAATAATGCTACGAATGAGTTTTGTTTACAGGTATGTGTAGAATGGTGTATCAAAAATTCGATTGTGCAAATAAAATTTAAAGAGAATGCTCATATTAAAAAATTGATTAATTTGAGAAAAATATTTGGGATTTCTAAATTTAGTGTGGAGAATACTGTGATAAATTTGAGTAAAATAGTGTTGAATGATGATGAAGAGCGTGTTTTAAAATTTGGTCCAAATCACTGTATTAAGAATCGCTTGGATGAAACAAAATTGTGTGCAAAAATTGAAAGTTTATATTTTCATATAGCCGATCGATGAAAGGCATTAATGGTAATTATGTGAAGAGCTCGTTAAGTGCAAGTACGATGGAGTATATCGATAAAAACAAAAAGCAGAATATTAGGGATTTTATGACTTTAAAAAACTTAGCTAAAAAAATATAAATATCTGTAAGTTTGACAAAGGAAATGGGATAGTTATTCTTGACCATGATGTGTATGTAAATAAGTTGAATGATTTGTTAAATTCTCCTCAGTTTGTGAAATTGCCAAAGGGTCGGAAGAATGGAAAATTACCTCCTCTTAAGGATGAAGAGTTTGTCAAAAAATGTTAAATGGTTTTATTGAGAAGAAGCTTATTGATGAAGAGGTAGGTAAGTCTATTCGTCCAATAGGATCGCAGCCAGCTAAACTATATGGGCTACCAAAAATCCATAAAGATGGTGTACCTATGAGACCAGTTTTGTCGATGGTTGGTACTGCCCAGTATAAAATAGCAAAGTTTTTAGATGGATTATTAAAACCATTAATGCGATCAGAGTTTGAATGTAAGGATAGCTTTGAGTTTGTTTCTTGTATTGCAAAGCTACAAAAACGAAGTATGAATGATGTTATGGTTTCGTTTGATGTTTGTAGTTTGTTTACGAATGTGCCACTGGTTGAGACAATTGACTTATGCTGTGCGTTGTGGAATGAAAATGATTCGGAACATCACATTTTGGATAGAAGGGCATTTCGAAAACTTCTTGAATTTGCTACTTCAAATGTCAATTTTCTTTTCAATGATGAATGGTATCAACAAATAGATGGAGTCGCTATGGGTTCCCCTTTAGCACCAACGATGGCATCAATATTTTTGGCTAGTTTAGAAAAGAAAATTGCTTCTTTCCAATTTGAAAAACCTTTTGTTTATAAAAGGTATGTGGATGATATTTTCTTATATTTGAAAACCAGAAACATGTAGAACCGTTTTTGCAGTCTATGAACAGTTTACATAAAAACATTGTATTCACATGTGAAACGGAGAGAAAGTCATCAATTGCGTTTTTGGATTTGTTAATTCAACGCAAAGATAAACAGTATGAGACAGAGATTTATAGAAAACCAACTGATACTGGTCTTTATACTTCTCCAGAAAGCTTTTGTGAATTTAAGTATAAGAGAAATATGGTGAAAGGATTGATTTATCGTTCATGGGCTTTATCTTCTACTTTTGCTAATTCGGTAAAAAGTGTTGATAAATTGGTTGAGTTGTTGATAAAGAATGGATATTCTAAATCATTTTTATTGTTGATGATAAAAGAAACTGTTGATAAATTGATTAAAATCCTAAGGATCCATGTTGTGGAAAGTCTGAATGTAATTTGTCGGATGGGTGTGAATTGAGTGTTGATCTGGGTGATTGTAAAAATGGATATAAAAAAATTGAGCCTAAATATGTGTTAGTATTGCCGTACTCCGAAGGCTTTACAAATTATAAGAGGAAGTTGGGTAAACTGATAGGAAATTTAGAGTATAAGATCGTCTCTAATTCGTGTAAGGTACGCAATATGTTTATTAATAAATCAAAAACTCCGGTTGGATTGTGTTCTGATCTCGTTTATCAATTTACATGTAATGGGTGTAATGCCACATACATTGGAGAGACTTCCCGTCATCTCTGTACTCGAGTTCTAGAGCATTGTCGATTGAAGGGTTTGACCAATATTAGTGAATACAATAGAGGCTGTCAAAGTGATATCGGAATGTCTGATTTTAGAATTTTGTTGAGAAGTTTTAATAGTTATTGGGAACGAGTGATATGTGAAGCTTTGCTGATAAGGTCATTGGATCCAAAGATTAATGTGCAGAGTGCTGTGACTACGAATGTTTTGAATGTTTTTAAATAGTTTACGTATGTTAAATCATGTTTGTTTTTTTAATATTATTAAAATAATTGAAAATTTTAAATTACATTAATTTTTAAAAATTAGAATATAAGTAAAAAATTTTAAATTTAAAATTAATTTAAAATATATTTTTAAAAATATTTATTTATTAAAAAATTAAATTAATAAAAAATAATTTGTTTAAATTAAATGTTAATTCATAATATTTTTAGTTGGTTTTGAGTACCTGAAGATGATAGCTGTGCTATCGAAATATATCGTACGAAAGGTTTTTTATTGGCGTTATCGTTTAATTAAATCGTTGCCAAATTTATTTAATTATTTATATATATATATATATATATATCATATTTGAACTTCCGATTTTTCTTATCAAAATATTATTAATGAATACGAGATGAAATTTTTTAAACAAAATAAAGAAACCTTGTGTTTAATTCAACTTGAAATTACAAGCAAAGTGGTACAATTATGGAATTAGAAATCTCAAATAAACGATTGAAAGCTCATATTGAATCTTTAAATGGTACAATTTCTTTGAAAGATTATATTTTGGAGATATCGGATAAAACGAAACATTTGGAAATATTCTTTAACAATATAAATGCATTCATTCAAGAATATCAAATACAATGTTCGAAGCTCCAAGTTACAATGAAACATTATGAAGGCATAATAAGCAATTATACAGAACGACCAATCGAATACGAAACAAATCACGCGAGATGGTATAAAATGATTGAGGAATTATCGAATAGTTTTCTGTTGGAATCGTATCCGGAATTGAAAATTGCCACATTGATTTGCAAACAAATTTGTGTATCTAATTTCAGAACTGATCGACAGCTTAGTGTTGGCTATCAAGAGAAACGATTGTAATTTCATCAGTCGAAAAATTGCTGAGAGATTTATTTCAGAGCAACAAAAGCAGCTCGGAGTTCATCAACGCAGGCATTGTCAATACGTCAAAGATATCAAAATCGGAATCGTCGGGAAAAAGATAATATTCGCTATCAAATTTGTCTAGCTTCAAGCTCTCGTCAGCGATGCGAGATTCGAGGAAGCCACTAAAATGTTTATCCATCTGCTCGATTCGCAATTGGTTTCTCGGTCTAACAATTTCAATTCAATCAGTCAAACCACCATATGTACTATTAATGTACTATTACCCATACAACTATCATATATATTATTGACAATAATGGTAATTTCAAACATTTTCAGTACAATATGTAATCATAGAATTAATCATGTGAATTAATTCTCTTACAATTATTCCTAAATGTTTAATGTCACAACTTATGGATCACAATACTTGATAAACTATTAGTTCAAATAAAATCAGAATACACAGTTAAATTAGTTATTAATTATTTAATCAAATATTTATTTGTATTTAAATAATTTATATGCATTTAAAGTATTTTGTGTTAAATTTACATTTTGAAAGTTTTATAAAATGTACACCTAAACAATATGTTACGGAAATCAGGTTTAGACAACATTTAAGAAATAGTTATAAAACCTGTACATTTGTATATCATTTACAATTTCTTAGATAATACATAGTTATTTCAATTAACATTTATCAAATTCGTAGATGATTTTGTAAGGTATTTGAATCTCATTAAACAATTTAGATAAATATAATAATATTTAATGTAAATTTAACAATATTTTAGACAATACATGTATATTTTTGATAGAAATATATAAATATTTTGTATAACATCTATTAAATTTCATCAGAAATCTATGAATATTTATTAGAAATACATGATCATTTTGATAAGTTTAGGAAATCAACGGATAAATTATCTAAGGCGGTTTTAAATAAGTGGTTATTTGAGCTATTATTAACCAAGTTAATTGAAATTTAGCTAGAAATGCCTAGCAATTTTAAAGAAACACATCAAATGCAAAACCAATTTAAGTATAAGTGTTAGAAATGTGTGATCATTTTAGGCAAATTTAATAAAAACATAGCCAATTTAGAAATTTATTATTATTAGGGACAATTAAACAAAACCATAGATAATTTAAATATAATAATTTGTGAAACAAACATTATTTAAGTATATCTTACTAATGAATAGAATATTTTTCTCAATTTAGAGTATTAAATATATTTTTAAAACATTGAGACAATTTTCTATATATCTTTGAAATCATATATATAAAACTTTAAAAATACATAATAATACTTAGAAAAATTTTCGAAAATTCGGCTGTTTTCAAATATTTAGAAACATTTTAAAAATTTTACGTGACTTACATAAAATTTGGATTCAACCTAGATATTTTCCAGGGGGTCTGATTTAGCCGGGTCTTGAGTTAGTGAGCTCCTAGCATACTACTTACGAAATCGATTATTACCCAAACTTGGTGATAAGGTTTCCTAATATTCTAAATTCTCAGATATTAACAAACTGTTGTCGGTTTCCAGAATCATAGAAATTACGGCTTCTAAATGACTGTTACGAACGGTTTACTCAAATTATTTATTTGAGACCCGCTTTCTGTCAAATAAACCCCAAACTTTTACTAATCTCTTCAAGGTATTTAAACTTTCTAAATGTTTCTAAATCTTTTTATTCGGTTGCCCATAAATATTTCAATAAATATTTCGCTTTATTTCACGCTTTTAACATTGAAAAAAATCTGATCTGATTGCTAAAATCTACTTTCGTCTATATATTCAATTCAAGTGTGTAGGAAGCGTAGTACCAATATCACTCCTACCAATTCTGTCAAAGCTAATTTTGTTATAACTGCACTAAAATTCTGACTTAACTTATATTAAATGTATTTTTCAAAATTTGTTGAAGCGGTGTTGTGAAGCTTCCGATATTCAACGAATATTTCCTTAACGGTTGCTTTTTTGGTATTTCGACATCATCAATCCACAGTTTTTCAGTTTGCAAATATACTCGTCTTATGTTCTTTACATCTTCAAGGGCTGAGTGTATGACCACCTTTCTGATGTCCCATATTCCGCATCAATGAACAAGATCTTGCTTCTTATCTCCTCTTGATCCAATTCTTTTCTTAAAAATGATATTCCTTTCTTTAGCATCTGTTCAGTGGTTGCTAACAATTTTTCATCCACAGGTAGTGTCGATATTATGTGTTATTTCTTGAGCTTCGTTTTAAATTCTGGTTTCGAACACAATCACTGCATTTTCATTTGTTGCTCTCAACCTTTTGGTCATCGCTTCTTTCTGCATTTTCTATGACGAACCTTGATATGTTTCCCACCATATCTCCTGATTGTCGTCGATCATTTCTACATTTCCTTTGATTATGTATGAACTCTTCCTTTTTTCGTTGCATTTGTTTCTTCAGCTAATTTAATTCCGGATTTTCTATTCAATCTGAATATTTGTATCTTCATTTTCCTGTCCTCCACTCTCACGTAATTTGGGATCTGCGAGTTTTCCTGAATGATGTATGGGTTCTGTTCAACATTGTTTTGGTGTAGCTTAAAGTAGCTATCATAAATTGTCCTTGTCCATTGAATTTGTTCCATTACTAAAATATAGTTAGTTAATTATTTTTGAATTTAACAGTTGACGCTAGAGTCAAGGTGGAGTACCCAAGGGATACTACCTTAACTGGTAGCGGTATAAATAATAATATTAATAAAAATTAATTACCTATTTTAATTTGAATTTTATAATAATTTTATTTACTTTTCTATCCCTTATACACCCCTTGATAAATTTCCTTTGCTCCAAAGATTTTCTACCTGCGTAAATTTTGCTTCCCCTTCTTTGCTCTCAACAGCCAATCAAACCCATCTATGATCGAAAGGTGCAAATCTTTACATTATCCTAAATAAAAAGTTAATACTTAAACTGTACTACTACATTATCATAATTGCATGCAAAATAAATGTATCTCACTACACGATTGTTTCCTCATAGACAATCCAAGGTCTTTGGACCATGGATTGACGTTGAAGTCACTGCTTTAGTTTTCGAAGATATGCTAGCAATGTGAGAAGAAAAATGATAGAAAATGATATCACACAGATTGTATTGATCGATAAAATTACACATATGATTTCATTGTTATCAGATAAAGATGATGTAGTATTGTTCTCATGAATTTGCACATTAGCCATATAGTCATTTAACGAAGATAATATTGTCTTTTGTTTTCGAATATTTACATTAGAGATATGAGAATAATTGGTGTTCTTTATGAGTTCCGTTGAATTATATATAACTCGAATGAATCTTGTTTTGACAAAGAGGATTTCCCATGGATTGAAATTTGATATTCGTTTGTAATACTTGATTTTTATCATCACTATTTTTAAAATTGATTTAGATCTTACTTGCTGAAAATTTAACATTTTAAAGGTAAAGTTACTTGTTAACGTGGCTTGGATTTTCCCACAATAATAAATGTTTAGTGTTTGGTTAACTAGTTGTAAATGACTCGATTTGTTTCGTTTTGCAACAATATTGATTTTCGACTAATATAGATCTTGACCCACCGGTCATTACTCCCTGCACGATTATCTTGCAATACATTTTCGTAGTAGTGAATTGCGATATCATAGGTATGATGCAGTTTTAGATTTGCATAATGCACAAAAGACTTTCTAACATTCAACGTATCGATTGTATAATTCTGAAAAATTATTTTCACTTGTTGGGAATTTCGGGGTTCCCAATATATATTGATTTCATTCAGCACTGGTTCTATGGAAACATAGTTATTTAGATTTTTGTCCATATTTCAATATTCATCAGATTTATTATTTTAGTACCATTTATTTGGGGTTGCACTTGTGTTATTAACCATGGGAATTCATAATTTATTGTTAGTTGACAATTTACATAAGTATTTTTTTTTGCAGCTGGCACCTTTTTACATCGATTAGCATGGACAATAATTGTTCCTACCTTTTTATTATTTTGTGGACGTAATTTTGGATTAGTTTCAGTGGTATCACATACTATGTATGGGCCTTTAAATGGTCTCTGTAATTTTGGTGATAGACCATTTGCTGGTTCTGGTTTATGTACATACACTAAATCTCCTACTTTAATATTGTGAGCATGTGCTCGTTTATCATAGCACTCTTTATACGCTTCTTGATGTCTTATTTTAAGTCCAGCTTGAGTCCATACTGAATGAAATCTTTCTTGCATAATTACTTTGTAATCAGATATATCCATGTATGTGAGATAGGTGTTTGAAATTACAAATCAACTGGCATGTTGTTCCGCCGTAAATAGATGAGATAGAAAGGTGTTTCACCGGTACTCTCATTCACTGCATTTCGATACACAAATAAACATGGCTTGATAAAGGAATCCCAATCTTTCTGCTTTCTATTCACGTAGGATGATATCATATTGATTAATGTTCCATTAAATCTTTCAACTAGACCATCTGTTTGTGGATGATAAGGCAATGTACTAAGTTTCAGTATTCCGAATAATTCCGAGATTGAAATAAACAGTTCGCTTTGGAAATTAGTTCCTTGATTAGTAAGTAATTTCTTCGGTGCTCCATATCGAAAAATAATATTTTCTACAAATATCTTTGCAACTGTTTCCGCTTTTTGATTTTGCATCGCATATGCTTCAGGCCATTTAGTTAGATAATCACAGAACACAATGACATACTTGTTGCCATTAATTGTTTCAGGTAATGGACCAGCAATGTCCCTTGCAGTAATTTCCATCGGCGCTCCGGACACTGGAATAGGTTTCAAAGGTAATTTTATTTTCTTTCCTGTATTTCGTCTGGTTAAGCGCACTTCACAAGTATGACATCATTGTCTGACATCTGATTCATTAGTGACCCAATAATATTTTTGTTTCAATCTTGATAACGTTTTACGAGCGGATAAATGTCCACCTAGTGCTCCATCATGATATATCAACATTAATGTTGTTCGATGTTTTGTTGGAACCACAATTAATAAATTTTCATTTTAACACATTTTAACAAACCATCATGAATGATATATTTGTGTTTTTCGTCAACTACATGTTTCCAGTCACTCTTCTTTTTGATCTTGACTGCATGATTCCACAATTTATTTAATTCATCATCGTTTTCCTGATCTTTTTGCAGTTCCTGCAAATTATTAGTGGTTTTGATTGCCATAAATATTGCATTATTATAATTCGTTTCATTATTCTTACTCTCATTATATACATGAATTCTCAATAGCGTCTCCGCATTTCCATCTGATTTGCCTGTTTGATATTTAATTTCAAAATCATATTCTTGTAGAGCTATTGACCATCGGATCAGATTGCTGGCCGAATACCATTGTAATCAACCATTGTAATGGATTATGATCAGTAAATACAACAAATCTTCTACCAACTAAATACTCTCTAAACGTTGCTATACCGTAAACCAATGCTAATGTTTCTTTCTCAATTGTAGAATAATTCTTTTCATGTGGCTTTAACGTTCTGCTGGTATATGCAATTACGTGATCTTTCTCCCCTTCAACTTGTTGTCCTAATACTGCACCCAAAGCGAAATTACTTGCATCTATCATTAAGATGAATGGTATTCTAAACTTTGGACATCTCGATATAGGTTTTTAATCAAACTTTCGTTAAGCAATTCGAATGCTTCTTGTTGAGCTTTTCCCCATTTAAATCGAGACTGCTTTTTTAATAATACATTTAAGGGTTGTGCTTCATGAGAAAAGCTTTTAATAAATTTTCTATAATAACTAACTAAGCCTAGAAATTGTCCAACTTGATCTACATTTTCAGGGATTGGGTATTCTTTAATTTTCCTCACATTTTCTGGGTTTGGTTGCAATCCATTTCGAGAAATAATATGACCTACATAAACCACTTCTGATTTTCCCCATTCACATTTAAAGGGTTTTATTTTTAGATTAGCCTTTAATAATCTTCTAAATACAGTTTCTACGTCTTCTAGATGTTCTTTAAAAGTATTTGAAAATATTATTATGTCATCAATATAGACTAATGCATGTGGGATATCACGTAAAACAAAATTCATACCTCGCTGAAACGTAGCAGGCGCTCCAGTTAATCCAAACGGTAACACATTAAATTCATACCTTACCATCCGAAAAATCCGTTTTTCTTCGATCTTCTTCTTTCACTTTAAATTGATTTTAACCTTTATTAAGATCGATTACTGTGAAAAATTGTACTTCTCCCATCTGATCAAACATTTCTTGTGGAACTGGAATAGGATATGTATCCTTTCGTGTAATTTGATTTAATTTCCAATAATCGAGTCAAAATCGCAAATCGCCGTCTTTCTTTTTAACAACTACTATTGACGATGAGAATGGTGAAGAACTATCTCGTATTATTTTGAACTCTTTCATTGCTTCTATCTGTCTGTCACTTTCCTCTTGATATATATATGGAATTCTATACGGTTTCAATTTAATCGGAGTTTCATCAAGTTATGGTATCTCATATTCAATTACTTAGGTGAGTCCCAAATCGTACTCGTGTTTTGCAAACACCCTTTAATATTTCTTTAATAACTTCGTGAATTCCCATTTTTGCGATTCTGTTAAATCATTACTAATGAATTGTGGCTCTTTGCAGATTTTAATATTTCTCGATAATTTTGGAGTTTTCTCTATTTCAAACTTCGTTAGTTTTCCAGTTTGGTTTTTGGTTTCATTTGGATGGATTTTGTGTTTTGATTAACTATTCTTATTACCACTGTTTGGTCTTTGACTTTTACCACTTCATCACACATTGGCACTTCATATTTTTTTATTAGCTTCTCATTTGGTTCAAATATGCACTTCTCATCTGAAACATCTAACACATCCGCATAATATATTACCTCACTTCTTGCTGGCAATTCTAGCGTTTGATTTAAAACACCTCTCTCACTTTATGTCCTTTTTCGTCTGTTTGTCCTTTCATTAATCTCCCAGTTTTTAGATCAAGAGAAATTCCTTGTAGTTGTTCCATCACATCCATACCAATTAAACATCCGACAGGACTATTTCTCATTACTGGCACATAATGCACTAATTCGTGATTACCAATGATTAATTCAGCTTTTAATTTCCCAATTATATTTTAAACATTGTGCGACATTGACCTTATTACTTAACTTGTTGGTTTCATCTTTGATCTCTCTTCCATTGTCAACAAATGATCGGATACTATAGTATTACTGGAACCTGAATCTAACAAAGCTTCCACTTTTCTTCTATTGAATAGAATGTTTATTTGAGGCTGTTTGCCTTTATTACCTAACGTCATCCTTGCATAACTGCATGATAATCCGAGCATGTTTTTCCGTTCAATTTCACCGCTCGTTGGTTCAATGTTATCTAATTCAAATTGAATATGTTCTACCGATTTCATTTCTTTCAATTTTTCAGTTGGATATGTTGGTGCGGTTGGCAAAAACGTTGGTGAATACCACTTTGAAAGCGTTTCAATTCTGCTAAGTTTTGGCATAGGTTCTAATAAAAATTGCAGCTCTGGCTTTTTATCACCCTTTACAATTCCTTTTTGAAAATATTTTTGCTACTTTTTATTATTATCGATGACATCATTATTTTCGTTATTGTGATCGCTTGCTGCACATAGAGAAACTTCACTTCTTTGATCGGTTTTCAGTTATGCTCTCACACTTGCCATTTCTCTATATTGATGATGAGTAATGAAGAATCTAGCTAAAAGTGGAAAATAACCAATAATCATTTTCCATGACCATCCGGATATTACGTATATTCTATGAGCCGATAATATTTGTGACATTATTACCTTTATTGTTATGATTACAGCATAGAATCCAATTAATCCTGCGCATGCTTGTCCTAAAAATATGACTTTCCTCCAAATCTTTTTCATCGTTTTATATGTTACCTTTCTAAAGTGATCTGATGTTAGAAGGTATTCATAATTGACTTTACCTTCCCCGTTAGGCAATATTGTATCAATCATTTCTGAGATTAAACGTTCCGTTTTTGACGGAAATAAAAAAATTATTTGAGCTTCTTCAATATCCTCACTTGCATAGAAACCCATTTATGCCATCTTATTTAAGGATGTAAAATTTACTAGATATTCTAGGTTTGTTAATTCTAATTTATATCGAACTCTCAATCCTCGGTAATCTGGTAATGCTATCCATGAATCCTGTGCTAAGTAATACAAAGGAGCAAGCAATCTATTGCATTGAAGAATTTTTGGTTTAGTATGCTCTTCCAGTAATATTCTTGTTATGGGTTCCATAAATCGCCTTTTTCCGTTTATACTCACCGGCAATTCATTTGTACATTTTTTGTATTTCATAATTTTTACTGTAATTGCTTTGCATTTGTAGCTATATAAGGCCTCTTCAAAGATTCTGGCAAATACACAATTTTCTGATATTAGCATAGGTGCTACTAAGTTTGGATTTGTAATGAGCATTGCCATCCTGTTTTTAAGTATTTCTTTATTCAATTTACAATCATTTAGAATCATTTCCGGATATATGTTCTCCATAATGTTTTGACTAAAATGGTACAAATAATCAATTTTATTGCTAAAATAGTGGGTGAGTTTAATATCATTTGTGTGCATTTTAGTTTTCGCCTCATGCACCATCATTTTTGATTTGTAAACACCTCTGTAATGTGTTGCATAAACCATTTGCCCACATTTATTGGTAGCTTCCTTTTTTATGAAACGCATACTATCTGTTGGTAATGTCGACATTAATACTGGTGTGGTTTTCCTCGTCCATACTGGAGTCGACCTGATTGTTCTATTCAATTTATAATTTATATTGAAATTATCGGGGCTTTCTCTAAACTGTTCTCCACTTAACTCTTTGAAAGTAAATAGTTTTCAAATGTGCTAAATTACATACATTTGTTTTAACATCAAATACTAGAATGGACTCTCCGGTTTGACAATTACTTTGTATCATATTACAAAACGGATGTGTTTGAAGTTTTACTGTTTCATCATCAAAAAATCCTTCAAATTCTCTCAATTCTGTCAAATATTCTTCAACCACCACTGATTGTTTATTAATTTTCCCATTCACTTTATATGGTTTTCCATCGCACGTTCCGTTTTGTTGTATTACTCCCTTTACAACAACTGTCTCTCTTATTCTGTGATTTACTTTTGCTTTCAATTTAATTTCAGGATTAATTTTTAACTCCTCTATTTGAAATGCAGCTAAGCAGTTTTCTGGCATTACCTCTACTGGTCGTGGAATAGTGGAAATATACAAAAGTAGTTTGCTTCACAATACATTCTCTAACTTTGGCTTGCCGTAGATCAGATTCCTGATATACATAATATTTTACATCATTTTCTACTTTCAATTTCTTTGGGTATGCATCCAGACATTCTGCCATGTCCACAACCGAATAAATTTTCCCCATTTCTGTTTGGAACAATCGTAAGCTGTCATACCAGTGTAGTTATTGTACATAAAATAAAGACCATAACTATTGCACATGGAAGTATCATCTTTTTTCTTAGCCCCGGGCTATCCTTTCCATTACAGGTTTGTATAATAACTTTTTTTCATACTTTCATTTACTGTAAGATCATTATTATACTTCTTTCAACCTCCATTCTTTTTAACCCACTTTATAAAATATTAATTTGAGATTCGTGCAGCTACATCTATCAAATGTTCCAAATTA
Organism: Schmidtea mediterranea; assembly: GCA_022537955.1. Lineage (NCBI taxonomy): Eukaryota > Metazoa > Platyhelminthes > Tricladida > Dugesiidae > Schmidtea > Schmidtea mediterranea. Next base: position 191,887,725 of record CM039679.1, on the reverse strand, counting down.
TCCGTTTCTGCTATCGCATGAGCTCCAATTTCTAAAACCATATAAGTTAAACTTGTTAACATTACTTCTTTGTCAATTCCATTTTTAGTCAAACTTTCAATTAATTTCATATCATAAAATTTATAGTTTTCTCCAAATCTTTGCACGACATTTGGAAATCTGTTTTTCATTTCAGTTACCATGTTTCCTAACTCATACTCTACATCCATTTTTATTTCAAACATCGGATATACTACTTTAATCAAGCCCATTAATATTACTTTTGTTTCATTAACTTCCTGTTCAATTCTCACTAAACTCTGCTTTATCTCGTATAAAGTTCTAAGTTTCCTAATAATTATTTCACTATTTATTTCACCTCTTGGTGCCTCAAACATTTCTTGTTTTTCCGATTGTTCTACCTGAATTTTATTATTAGATTCATTTCCTTCCTTATCACTGAAAATTTAATCTACTTTTTCTCGTTCTATTGCGTTTACATTATTGTCCTCTATATCTGTATTTTAATTCTCCGAGGTATTCACTGAGTCTACTTTCTGTTACTTTATTGCTACTACACAATTCACTAAATACCCTGCCCTTCCATCGGCATTTAGTTATCCGATTTCATCTAATTCCTGTGGCTTAAATCCAAAATCGTATAAATATTCATCATCATCTAACTCTTCACCTTTGAAAATCAATATAATAATTTCATCTTTTCCTATTCGGTTTGCCGCTGTTTTTCGTAACTTCTGATCTTTTGTACACCAATGTTCCTCTATATACTCTGTTTTTCCGCAATTTTCATGATCTATTGCTATAATTGGTTTTAATTCCATTCCAGTTTCTCGTATTTCTCTACCAAATCTTCGCATCAAACATTTCAATTTTTCTTCATTCCTCGATTTATCATATAAATATGGTCGTATTATTATGTTTACTATTTATAGTTTAGCCTTTTCCTGTAGTTCTATTTTATCAATTAATTTTAATTTCTCCGTAATTTTAACTCCATCCCAATCACTTAAAGCATCTCTTAAGTCTCTTGTTATTTCTTGTGAATCACTCTTTTCCGCTACTTCTTCCCTAATCATACACGCAACCTGAAATTTAATTTTATTTCCAGGTATAAAACCACAATCTATTAAAAATTCATGCTTTTCTAAATATCTATTCTTAAAATTCACCTTTATTATCTGTCTTTCATTATTCTCTTTTAATTTATCTTTTAAATCTTTAACATAATCTCCTATTTCACAACGAATACAGATCACACTATTTCTACTTTCATCTACAACATCAATAAAAATAAAATCTAACCATTTATTTTCTCTGAACGCTTTCCCAAATATTTTCATCACATTTGTTTTTTCATCTCTATCTTTTGAATTCACCTCATAATAATCAGCACACAGTTCAATTACACTTTTCAATCTTTGTACACTCAGTGACATCTGACTCAATTCCAGTAATGATGTCATTATTTTAGATGTTTCCGCTGCTCTCGATTCTATTAATTTATTAATCCTCGACATAATCATTATTACCTTTTCGCTTTGCATATCATCTTTAATCATCATTCTTTTCAACTCTGTGTCTGATGCTTCTAATTGCAACTCATAAATCACGCGGTTATCCGTCTCTTCATCAGATTCAAACTTGCATATTAAACGATCCAAGCGTCGACTCATTTGTTTCACTTCATCTTCAATTCTATTATTATAATTATCTGGCTGCACAAAAGCAACGTTGTCTGCTTGTGATTTGTCACTTTGGAATCTAATTTTTATTAAGATTGGTTTTTGAAATTTCTCATTATTCCTGGGACATGACCTCGCCATATGTCCATAACCTCTACATGAATGACATTGCATTCGGACTTGTAAATTAACTCTATCTCTTTGAGGTGACGGTGATGTTGATGGAGATCTTGATCTTGCGAAACAGTTCCGTGATACATGCCCTCTCTTTCCACAATTATAGCACTGTATATTATCATATATTCGCTGACTATTGGTGCTCATTTTACTAAACGTTTTCCCACCATTGTCTTTCAACTAATCTGACCACATCCTCTTTGGACTTCGTTGCTCTTTATTTTTAAACCAACATTGACTATTACTATGTCCCTTTCTCACTGGGACAGGACTGGACAGGACTTGGACTTCTTCGGGCATTGCTTTTAAAAAAGCATTGATTTATATTATGTCCCAATTTCTGACAATGACTACACTGAACTGGTCTTTCTCTCTCCTCGTTTGGACTATTTGTAGATTTCCTTGGCTCAAATTTTACTCTAAATTTTGGTGATGAACTGCTGGATTTTTTGAATAAATTATTTTTGATTGGCGATATTGATTTGTCTCTAGATTCATCAATAGTTGTAAAAGATTCTGGTTTTGGTTGAGTAGGTTTCAAATTCAATTCAATCTTCATAGCCATTTTAATTAACTCATCAAAATTGTTGAAATCTACATAACATAGGGCCTTTTTAATTTCCTTTCTAACTCCTGTCAAAAATTGGTCTTGCGATAATTCCTTCAGTTGTTTCGCCATTTCAACTGTGCTTTTTTCGTAATACCACAACAGTTGGGATATTAAATATTCGTCGATGGATAGGTCTCTCGATCCGACTCCTCGTGTTCAATGATCAATAAGACAAAATCTCAAGAAAGTAATCTTTATTCACAAATATTCACCACAAGATACAATTGTTTGCTTATCGTAAACATCCTAAGTGTATTACGAAATAAGTCACTGCAATCTGATTGACTTCTTTATTTGTTTACTGCTTTCAACTCGTTTCTTAAACTCGTTAGATTTTTCTCTTCGACAAAATGGCAATTTATTTTGTTGTCAGTTCCTTTTATAATTTTGGGTTGCCATTAATTTGGATGAGTGCTAAGGAAACCATTTTCACCGTTCGGACAATTTATTGCCCATTTTACTAATGCTGGGAAACCCATTAAGCTGACGTTCAGCTCGGTGGCCCTTGATTAATGGGTTAGTTGGTAAATAATTTAATAAATTTGTTTTTGGGCTCACGACCCTTCAATATACTTCATCTCAATCTAATAGTATTTTATTCGTCTTTAAAATCAAATTTTCCACCGGTTGCCACTGTTTCCCCGCGAAAAATATTGATTTGTACTTTTTTCAAAAGTTTTTAATTAACTTTAACTGATTTTGATAATTTGAAAATTTTATTATTATTATTATTATTACTATTATTATTATTATTATTATTATTATTATTATTGTTATGTACAGGCTCTTAGCCTAAAAACATTAAGTCAGACTGACGTCACTAAACGGTGACGTGTAAATTAATGTGATGACGTTTAGTGACGTCACGGAAAAAATTATAAAATACGTCACAGAAAATTACTAAAATTGGAAATACGTCATCAGAAAATTGCTATATTTGGATTTCTGATGACGTGGCTCTAAATTTAGTAATGAATTAAATTCAAAATTATAAATAAGGTAATTTTATTATTTTTTAATCAATATAAATAGAAAAGTATTTTTAAGTAGGGGGCCGATAACAAAGATAACGAAAGAAAAATCTGTTTAGCTGAAAATTCAAAATCCAATTAGAAAATTCAAAATTTAACTTAGTCGAAGAAAACAAGAAAACTCTTATCGAAGAAAAACATATTGTTGATTTAAGATTACTGCGAGAAAAAGAAAAGAAAACAATTTATTGATTTAACTGTTATTCGAACAAGGGAAAAACAAACATCAACCAAGTAAACAATATCAGAAGATTTCAATTAACGGCCGAGCAATTCAGAAACCCACCTTGTTTATACAAACAAAGGATATTCTTACAACAAAACAAACAGAAGGACCAATTTAAACTACTATCAGAGTGAAAAATTGGAGAAACAAATTGCGAAAAGAAAATCGAAAATAATATTTGACGAGATTTGAAAGAGAAAAAGCAGAGGAGCGAATTTTGACAAGAATATTTGAGGAAATTAATTTACCCGATTTTGGATACTCTATCCAGTGGCGATATTTGGTAGTTATTATTTTATTTAATAAATAACATTGAAATAAAAAGCGGATTCCCTAATCCGGCTTGTAAATTATTATAATTAATTTTTAAAATCGAAAGTATCCAAAGTAGTTGACCGCTTTCGGATATTCGGGGTGCCCCAAAATCAAAACTTACTTACCCTCTGTCTTTTAGGATAAGTCGTTGCGTTGATATAGTAGCCATCGACTTCTTGCGGGCCATTTGGCAGGGATCATTTGATCCGGTTATCTTTCAAACATTGTAATTATATACATACACATCTGTAAATTTTATTTGTAACACCTAATAAATTTTATAGGTAATTAATTGTCTTTGTCTTATTTATTTGCATAGGACCACAACCGACCTTTTTATATTTTATATTTTGATCATTATATAAATTTATTGATATTGATTTTGGAGTCAGATAACGAACTGTGTTAAGATCTTAGTCCCCCACAACACTCTCTTTTTTGATCTTAACATTATTATTATTATTATTATTATTATTATTATTATTATTATTATTATTATTATTATTATTATTATTATTATTATTATTATTATTATTATAGTAGTGGGATGTCTCACATCCAGCAAATCCCCTCCCCATCCATCCCCTGCTGAGAGAAAATTTTTCTAAGTTCAAAAGTACAAATTTTTTCTGAGACAAAGACAATGACTCATTCAAGGTCATTTAAACAAAAACCATGTATCATTCAAGGTCATTGGATGACTCATCATAATTTCTCAAGATCATTTAAACAAAGACCATGACTCATTCAAGGTCATTGGATGGCTCATCATAATTTCTCAAGTTCATTCAAAAGTAGGTCATGGTCATTGGATAACTCATCATATTTTTTCAAGGTCATTCAAAATTTCTCAAGGTAATATTATTTTTAAACATTTTTAAATTTAAAATTACTACTTATAAAAATAAGTAGTGTTTTAACTATTAATATTTTTTAATTTTTTTTAATATTATTATTATTATTATTATTATTATTAATATTATTATTATTGTTACAAATTTTTCTATTAAAAGATTTTATTAAAAGTTTTTATTTTTAATTTTTATTAATATTATTATTATTATTATTATTATTATTATTATAAATATTATTATTATTATTAATAATATTATTTTTATTAATATTATTAATATTATTATTATTAATATTATTTGCAAGTTGTGTTATTTTATGATTTTGTAATAATTTACTTAAAACGTTTATTATCTTTACTATAATTATCATAAATAATTTATTATTTGATGGTAATATTTAAATAAATTTTTCTGGTTCATTACTTCGATTCAATATTAGGTTAATACAACATTGTAACGATTTACATAAAACTTTTTTTATATTGTTTTACTTAAATATTTTAATGAATTATGATAAAATTTATTAATTTGTAACAAAAACATGTATTACTATTCAATTTGTTTTAGAATTACTTGATTACAAAACATTTCTACATAGATCGTTAGAACCTCAACTGGTATTATTCGATCATAAAAAAAATAAATAAGTTTTGATCACTTGTTTCAGTATGATTTTTTATAATATTTTATTGCAATATCCATTCATTTAAAATGCAATATCGATGCAATTTATTACTCAAACATCGAGATTATGAAGAGGTCATGCACACATTAAGGTTATATACATCATAGCTAATTTTTCAGCTTTCTGAGTATCTTCAGTTTTCACATTTTTAATTTCAAAATATTTTTAGAATCTTTATAGTAAAATAATACATTGTCAATGCATTGGTTATATACATAGTATAAATACGACAACAACTATAATCATTATTTCGACATGCAAACCGAATTTATAGTAGTGAAGAATTATAGCCATACTTTACATTTTCTCAGATTTTCTATCACTTACAAATTTTCAATGCCAATCAAATTAATCAATACCCAATTTTCATGCTTACTCGCAATAATATCGGATGCAGATTGTAATTTAGTAAACGAAATTCTAAATACAATGAATATCAAGTTAAGAAGCAATAATTCAAGGTCATTGGATGATTCATCAATTTTTTTTCAAGGTCATTCAAAATTTTTCAAGGTCATAGTATTTTTGAACATTTTTAACTTTAATTTATTACTTATTTTTTTAAGTAGTATATATTTTGTAAATTTATTTTATTATTATTTTTATTATTATTTTTATTATTATTAATTAAATATTATTATTAATATTATTATTATTTTTTATTATTATTATTAATAATATGTAATAAAAAACCAAGGCATATACAACAAAAACTTTTTTTATAAAGAAATAATTCTACTATAATAATATTGTCGAAGAGCTTTATTCATAGACCATTACACATACTTTCGATATCGGGCTGCACAGCAATGACATCCATCACCACATGGATATTCAGGTTCCATATCTTTTGACAATTTGTTTTGCTTGACGTCCCATAGGAACTCGTCGATTACGGTAAATATCCATATTGACGTATAATTAAAGACTAAATCTGGAATTATTGATTTTGGCTTATTCTTCAATATTTCATTTATTTCTGGATAATAGAATTCCAGAAGTTCTTTAATAACTTTAAAATAATCATCTATCAAATAGTTAATAATAATAATATTTAGTAATTACCATAATATTTAATTTCATTTATAGCTTGAACTGAGCTTGGTACATCCATTATAATGATAAAAATTGAAAAAACAATTACTTTTATACTAATTTAGACCAATGAAAAGTTAAATACACAACCTCTTAGCTATAAACAATAAATATTAATTTATATAGATCTGAAAATGATTAAAGAAACTATAATAATAATATTAGATTTTAATATGGTCAACTCAAATGTTGTAACCGTTCAAGGTAAAAATTCAACAAGATGTGTGTGTACTGATACAGCCGTATTGATGGATATTTTGTACACGATAGATAGGCCTAGATATTTGAAAACTCCAGTCAAAAGATTATCTGAAAGAATGAGTAATTTAGAATTCCAATTTGAACATACATATGAGACTTTAAAAAGAGCTAAAAACGAATTATTTGATGATATTATATATCTAAATAAGACCATTGGTATTATCCAAAATGAATTAAGAAAATCAATATTAGAATTGAAAGAAAATCGTAAACTTGATGAAAAAATGATGAATCAAGTTCAATATAGTATAAAATTTTATTCTAATAAAACAACTGATCAGTTCAATCGTATAATGAAATTACAACAACCAGTTAACAGTGGTGGCAACAACTTGAAAGAAGTTAAAAGTGCCAACAAATCATCATTGGCATTTCCATTATATATTTTTACATATTTTCTTAGTATTGCATGATTCTGATTTGTCGAATATAATATAAATAAGCTTACACTTTCAAATATTTTTATAAAATGCCACAAACTAAATTTTTTATAACTTTGTTGAATGAGCTGGTTTCTAATAATAGAGAAGAAGATGATATCATTAAAAACATAAAATTCATGGTAAACCGTACCGAGAAAATCGTAGACGACATCCCATTTGATTATGAAAAATTCTCAATTTGCCAACATTGGAGAGAAAGAATGCATTCAAATCAATATTTAGTTACATGTTTGATGAAAATAATAAATGGATGCGAATAATAGTAGGATTAATGTATATGAAACATATGATATTAAAATCTGGATATGACTATGAAAATTATTTCCAATGGTCTATAGAGGTAAATTACTTTATATTGTTATTAATTTATCATTTTTTAAGTGATAGAAAAAAAAATTGATCAGTGGGTAGAAACAAACAGTGGATGGACAGCGATTATTCATGTTGCCGCAGAAGCCAAACGCTCTGATATTTATATCGCAAATTGCAAATTTTTATTAAAACTATTAACTGGAGCATCTGTTTTATATTTATGTAATAAAGTTTATCATAGATTTTAATAAATATTTCTTTGTTATTATTATTAATAAAAAACTACATTTTTAAAGATTTATTGATTAGTACATGTACATTCTTCATCACCACAATATTCTATCATAATATTTTCTATAACATGGTCAATACAATTCTTAAATTCGGTAGGCTCATCTTTAATAATTTCGGTAGTATCTTCAGTATCATTAATATTTTCTTCATCATTAATAACTTCAGTATCATCAATAATTTCTTCATCAATATTTTTCTTCTGTGTAGTATTTTCCATTTTAAAAATGAAATGAAATGAATAAGCAAGTTGTTTTAATCAATCATTAGCCAATCAGATATTGACCAACCCCGTGATTTCATTTTGTATGTCACAAACAATATTTTTGTACTCTAGATTTCGCAACCCTTATATGACTATTTTCCCACTGACAAACACGTTAAAACACATCGGGTTGTATTTTAAAAGCCTCAGTGCCGGAAATAATTCTGGCTCGAACATACAAAGACATTTTGTTGACATGTTGTATAGATTGATAGATTATCCAATATCCATGGTAACCGTAATTGACTGTATTTTAATATCCTTTATTCTATATTGTAATTTATTGACATCTAAAGGTTTCTTACATCCCATGATTCTGCATTTGCCGGATTTGAAAAATATTACAGGGTAGTTTCCACTCCTATCTACAATTTTCTGGGGTTTACCAATCGGGAATGTCATTCTTGATACATCGAAAGTTCCTTTATAATTTATATTTGATAACATAATTAAACAATAAAGAAATATTAATCTATATATATGATTTTTAGAAAGAGTTCATTAAATTATATAATATAAACAAAATTCTATAATTATACAAATTAATAATGGAATTAAGAAATGATGCGGTATATCAAATCGTCGGCCCAAGTGGTAGTGGTAAAACTATGTTTGTGTGTAAATTACTGAAATCTAATTTATTTCAAACAAAGTTCAACAAGATTTATTGGCATAAGGGTGCAGATGAAGAACATGGATTAACTCAAGATAATTTCTGTAAATTGAAAAACATGAAAATAGTAAAGGGTTTCGATAAAAACTGGTCAAGTCGTTTAAGGAAAGGTGATGTCATCATTATTGATGATTTGTATCAGGAAGCTAATAAAGAAAAGGATTTTAATAATTTATTCACAAAAATCAGTAGACATGTTGGTGTTACTGTGATCTTTATTCCTCAAAATCTATTTCATCAGGGTGGCGCACATCGAACAAGGAATTTAAATGTTCAATATTTAGTTATTTTCAAGAATCCTAGAGATGCAACAGTTATTGATTTTCTTTCTCGACAAGCATACCTTAATAATCGTAATTTTCTCATCAGTGCATTTCAAGATGCTACAAAATCACCACATGGATATATATATATTTCTTGATTTTACACAACAATGCAATGACGATGTACGGGTAAAAACAGATATTTTCAATAAAGAAGGTGTCATGGTATATAAACAAAGCTGAAAACATTAAAATGTAAAATTTTTTTGAAATCCAGGCTTAAAAATATTCGAAAACTCAGACAAAGTATTAAGAATAAAAACAAAGTTCCACCAAAAACCAGTTATACACCATCTAAAAAACTAATAACCGAGAATTACCCTGCAATGAATCTAATTTCGAAAAACATTATTAAAGAGTAAGAAAAAAGTTAAAATTGTAAAAAATCATAGGAGTTTCCAATATTTAAATGCATTGTTAAAGACATCGAGTATGAAAAGAATGTCTTTTTTACAATCATTTCCAAATTTTGTTGTCGATGATTTACTAAAAATTCTATTAAAAGTAGTCAGAGGTAAAATTAAAATCAGTAATTCTAAAAAACTAGTATTGAATAAACATCGTAAGCCTTTGTTATCGCTAGTAAATAATAAAAATCGTCAGCAAATGAGAAAAATCATATATAAACAACAAGGCGGTTTTATCGGAGCAATGTTACCATTAGCATTATCATTATTATCACAATAAACGATGGGGCAATCATTACCTAATGTTAAATTAAATATTAAATCATCGTGTTGTAATGGAGAAGATTTGAACGAACCCAGAAGACGAAGCAGGTTTCGGTGGAGTGGCAAAGTTAACGAAAAGAGTCCCAAAGTCGAAAAAGGAAACACAAAAGTGGTTGTCAGATCAGCTTGCGTACAGTTTAAACAAACCAATGCGGAAAAGATTTCCAACAAGGGCTTATAAGACATTCGGTATTAATGATTTATGGCAAATGGATTTGATGGAGATTATACCGTATTCGAAGATTAACAAGGGTTATAAATATATTTTAACGTGTATTGATGTTTTCAGTCGTTTTGCCCGTGGTGTACCTACAAAGACAAAATCTGCAGAGGAAATATCTAAAGCAACTAATAATTTATTTAAAAATGGGCATCCAGACAATTTGCAAACCAATTTAGATTATTATTATTATTATTATTATTATTATTATTATTATTATTATTATTATTATTATTATTATTATTATTATTATTATTATTATAATTATTATTATCAATATTATTAACAAATTTTTGTGTAGGGATTCGTCCTTAGTCCTCAGCTTTAAGAAAATTTTTCTTATATAAAAATTTAGCCATAATCTATCTGTATTTTTCCGGTTTCGATAAAGTATTTTTGTTAATTCGAAAAATTTTAGCAGCGTTCCGCCCTTATTTTACGGTTTTATCCTTATTCTGCAGTTTTCGATAAAGTATTTTCATCGTTTTGGAAAATTTGAGCAGCGTTCGATCAAACAACCATAAAATGAATTTTGATTATTTTGAGCGGAGGGGGTTGAATTGTTATAGCGATAAACGATATATTTTATCCGATGGTATAAAAACTCTTCCGTATAATAATTATAGAATACAATATATAAAAAACATACACCAAATAAATCAAAAATATAATACTAATTATTCGGATATTGATTTGAGTTTTATTAATTTGCAAAAATATTTTTTTAGATTAAATCTTTTTCCTTTTATCAATGTATTTCATTTTATCAATCTATTATTTCATTCTTTTTATTACTTTATTATTTCATTTCTTTTTATCACTTTATTATTTCATTTCTTTTTAATTATTTAAGAGTAGTATAAAAATTGCAGACCGCCAGCAGAAAGTGGCCCGCCCCAGTACGAATAAAACTAATCTATTAAAACTATTTTAACCACAGAAACAAACAAAACAACATTTCTTTCCACTATTCAATGTTCGTTGTGTATGTGTGTGTTCATTGTTCCTATGACAACCATCTTCGCGTGTGTGTTCATTATGCTCAATTCTGATTGGCTGTTTGTGTGTGTCTATTATTCCTTCCATGTTTGTGTGTATACCGTGGGAATCTTGTCCCGATTTGCTCATATTTGGCTGTTTTTGCCGTGTTTAGGGCCACTGAGGGCTTAGGTCTGTAATTTTCATACTACTCATATCGTTAGGATCGTATACCAAGTCATTCATATACGGTAAATATTTTCTTGGTCTATCTCTATCTTTCTTGATTTTATCAGATTTCAATACAGCCAAAACACTATAAATGAAACATAAATTATCTGTATTTTGTACGTTAACTATTGCCTTTTTTCCTATTAGAGCTTTAGGTGTTGGAATATAACTATGTCCAGATAACCTAGATATATTAGAAACTTTTTACCTTGAAATTTACTTCTATTATTCAACTACTTCCTAATTCTGTTCGTTCAACAATCTTTTCATTTACTTTCTTCATACCCTCATCAAGATAAGTTGTAGTCACTGAAGCAGCGGGATTTGATATACTAACTACTTTGAGTTCCCCATCTTTTTCAAATTATACTTGTACTCCAAATTGAACTTTTGAATGTTTCATTTCATTTACTGTAATTTTTAACTTTTCCAAAAGAGACGATGGAAGAACTATTTCCATAACATTATATCTTCCGATGTTCACTTTCACAATTCGATGTGAGCGTAGTAAATCATATTCACTTCTAGTTCAACAATAATGTCACTTAACCCTAGTCCAATTTGTAAATTATCTTTAATAAATATTTTTTCAAGTATTTCAGATTTTATGGTGCTTTTTCGTTTCAAACTGTGTTTAAACAATGATTTTTTATCAGTATAAAATTGAGTCAAGTGATTTTTATGGTCATTATAAAATTTAAGGTACGGGTCAGAGGTTTGGGTCTGGCATAAAGGACATATATAATAATTATTCACTTGATAATATCGATTCATTTTATTGTGGCAGTTGTTATCATGGCTTGTAGATTGACAATACTTCGGATAAAGATTACCTGAAACATGAAAAAAGTTAAATAATTCTGATTGTAATAACTAAAAACTCACATTTAACATTCACAGTAGAGATTTTTTCAAGTTCGTCATAATTTGTTTCATAAAATATTCTATCATCTATGTTTTCAATGTGAATATTTAAATCATCTAAATTAAAAATAATTAATAATTTAAATAAAACTAAAAAATTACTTGTATCATATTTATCAATATGCAAAGTGTCTTGAAAGGTTGTCCTCTTTGACAATACTAAAAAAACGTTAATAGTTAGTTATATTATACATACACGTACTTTTGGCAACTATACTACTTTTCGATTCTCCGAATTGTCTGAGGTGATGCCCGTGTTGTTGTAAAAACATTGACCATCTACCAGATGTTATTGTGAGACATTCTGGACACACATAACCAGGGAAACCAGCATCATTTATCTTGAAATATGATGATGTAACAAGTTCACAGTAGTGAACATCTTCGTGACTGATAGCTACGCAAAATTTATATGTATAGCAATAATTCACTAAAAAACAAATAGTTAATTAAATATACATAAAAAGTAAACTTACTTATGATAATATTTTAATAATAATTTAATTAATAATTGATTGTTTATACCTCAAAATCATTCGTTTATACTAATTAAAATCGATTGTTTATACTAAAAAATTACATCCAAATTGAAATTTTTAATAAATTTAAATTGAATAAATTATAAATATGATGTTTGAAAATGAAATTTAATAACATAGGTTGCTATAGTTTCATGGAAATCATTAATATCAAGAAAATTACAAAATGAAAAATACTTATTGATTTATATCACGTCGATTAATTTTTCAAAAAATATATATATATATTTATGCAATAAATTATTAGTTGATTCCCCACAGAGAAATAAAATATAACTAATAGGTTTGAAAACCAATTTTTTAAAATCAAATTTAATAACACAGGTTGCTATAGTTACATTGAAAAGATTAATATCAAGATAAATCAATGATATATGATGGTCACCTCGGAAAATTAACTTTTTAATAAATTATTTTGAGTAAAGTACAAAATGAAAATACTTATTGATTTATTTCTCATCGATTAATTTTTCCAAAATACATACTTATGCAATAAGTTATTTGTTGATTCCCTACAAAGAAATTAATTGAATAACTTGTAACTAAGATATTTGAAAACTAACTTTTTAAAATCAAATTTAATAATATAGGATGCTATAGTTACGTGGAAAAGATTCATATCAAGTTAAATCAATAAAATATGATAGTCACATCATAGAAATTATTATTATTTTTCTTTTTTAATAAATTAGTTTGAGTAAGTTACAAAATGAAAAATATAAATATTGTTTATTAATTTTGTGTAAAGAATTTATAATTTATATTTAATTAAGTATTATATTAATAATTTATGTCACCACTAAAAATTAATTGATAAAATAAATTGAAATTTTCTTTAAAAAATAATAATAATTAAAAATTGTGTTACAAAGAAGCTAAAAGTAAAATAAACAATTATCATTTTTAAGTTTAATTACTATATTATTATAAAAAAAATTAATAATTAAATCCTGTCAAATAACTATATTTGATATTTCAATTTATAATGAAAATAATTTTGAATAATTACCTTATGTAAAAATAACCTTATTATTCACAGAATAAAATTCGAAAGTACAAGTACTAATGTAAATATATTACTTACGTAATTGCTTATAAAATTTTTTTTAATTTCTTCATTGACAATAAAATAAGATGAATTCAACTGATTGAATTAAATAAATCACTTATGTACAACTACGAGAATTCTAATTTTCAATCATATACAATAATTATTTTAATTGTAAATTTTAGGTAATTTTATTAAGAATCTTAACAGAATTATTTAAGTTAAACACTGGTTCATTGTGTATAATTATGTTTACATGAAAATGTCTGTTTAATTTTAATCTGATACATTTTTTCACAATGTCAATCAAATATTTTTTAATTTTAAAAATAAATCGTTATTTACAAATTATCAAAAATGTCAGCTTAAAGCATTTAATTTATAGTTCACGAAATATTTCTCAATAAATTCCTAGAATAAGTTCCAAAATTTTCTTTTAAAAACAATGTTAAAATCAAATTGTTCGTTGGATTATTATTATTTAACAAGTCAGTTAATTTGTGGCTCCTCGTGGTTCGCTGTATTAAATAAAGGTACAAACGGGATGCAGTTTATTGATTTTCAACACAAAACTAAACTATTTACAGTTTTTTCTCGTTAACTAATTATTTGATGGGTGTAAGTAACCCACAGAGAAATTGCCTTTTCCGAACACAAATATTTTTATTTTAATATGTATGTTCTTTTCTTTTTTATTATTACCAACCTTTAGATTGTTTGTTATTTGACTGGTAGTCGTTAACGTTTCTTTGGCACAATGACAATTAGCTTCTACATAGCTCAGTTTTTATATATTCTCGAAAAAAAAATATTTCAATTAGTTTACACCAATGATCCCAAAGTTCTGATGTAATAAATTCCAAAATAAAACAATTTTTCGGCATCGTACTCGATACTTTTCGAAAATTTAAATAAATAAATTTTAATATTTTCCTGGGCTTCCCATACAACTCGATTGTGTACATGCATCAGATTTCACATTCATCCAAATAAATTAATTTTAATTAGAGAGTTTTTTCAATTTTAACTTTCTCTAGGGTCCTTCGCTAAAATTTTATTATTATATCAGTGTTAGTTTCAAGATTTATTGTTCAATTTTATACGTTTTCCCTGGAAATAATTTTATATTTTGATTAAGTTTCATTAATTTTACAATTCTATTATGTTTTTGTTTCGTTTTATTTTTCATTGATTTTACTAATTTTACTGTTTATTTTATTGATTTCATTTTGAATTATGTCAAGCCTTAATACTTAATATACGTGGAGTTTTTGTTACTTTATTCAAATTTTAAAATGTATTGCTTAAATTAATTCAAATTTCGCATTTGACCGACTTTTGTTTGCTTGAGTTTATAAAATTTAATTTTAAATTTATTCAGTGTAAATTTATTTCTTAAAATTTTTCTTTCATTTTTATCTTTTCATAATTTAGTTTAAAAAAAAATTACATTTAAATTTCAAAGAAAATAAATGTATAGATATAAAATAAACTGATGAGTGGGTAGTTAGTAGCACACTGGAACCTAAACAATTGCATAATAAAATAGGGGAGAGGGGATTTATTTACAGATTATTTACGGATTATCTTGATTTCATAATGATGTATTCAAGATAATTATTTTTGTGTGTATTTTAATTAATTTTTTTTGTGTGAAAGCTCAATTAATTTGGACTGAAACTAAATGTGTAAATTTACTTGACTATATGATGATATACTTGAAACTCGATCGCTTTCTTTTAGCTGACTTTTTCCAACAATTTCGGGCGAAATCTATAGCTCATAATAGTTTAGAGCCTTTAAATTATTTTGGTATTCCTGGAATGTCTTGGAGTTCTGCGTTAATGGAAATTTATAATTTTTATGATTGCGGTATTCGTGGAGGTCTTACTTTTGTTAATAAACACTTTGTAAAAACTGACAAAACCACTGAGTTGCTTTATATTGATATTAATAATTTATGCGGTTGGGCTTTAAGTCAACCATTACCTTGTGGTGAATTTAATTGGATATTTGATGGATTTGATACAATATTATCTGATTGTTTGACTTTGAATCTTGAATCTTTGTCGTATGGGTATACTCTTGAAGTAAATCTTGAAATTCCTTCTGATCTTCACGATAAGTTAGACGACTTTCCTATTGCTGCTGAGAAAATGAAACCTGAGGGTTCAAAGGTTGAAAAATTGTTATTGACTCATTACCCAAAAAAGAATTATGTGATTCATTGGCGTTTACTAAAATTATACTTGTCTCTTGGTGTTGAGGTTACTCATGTGAATCGAGCTGTAAGATTCAAACAGTCTCCTATTTTTAAAAACTACATTGATACCAATACAGAGTTAAGAGCAAAAAGTACAAACACGCTAGATAAAAATTATTATAAGCTCCTAAATAATAGTTTGTATGGTAAAACTGTCAAAAACCTGAAAAAAAGAATGAATTTAAGATTATGTAATACAGAAAAGAAGATAATTACATATGCTTCTAAACCAACTTTTCAAAGAAGTATCAAAATTGCTGATGGTCTAATTGCTGCTTTGTTAAATCCGGACTCAGTATGCTTAGATCGACCGAATTATATTGGACAATCGGTACTTGATTTGTCCAAACTTTGAATGTACGAGCTACAGTATAAGGACTTGGAAAAATACCGACGACAATTTAATTGTGAGATTAATATAGTCGCTGGAGATACAGACTCTTTCTTCTTGGAGATTAAAAATTGTAAACTAGATATTCTTTTGTCTGAAATGTTTAAGGATAATCTTTTAGATACATCTAATTATCCATCTACTCATCCACTTTATTCTGAAAACCTTGATTCGGTCATTGGAAAATTTAAAAATGAAAGCAAGGGAGAAGGTTATGATGAATGGGTATTCCTTAGACCCAAATGCTATAGTTTACTAGGAAAATCAAAATGCCTAAAAGCTAAGGGAGTCACATTGAAGGACAAAACGTTAACTCATAAATCTTATAAGGACTGTTACGAGAAAAACTCCACTTTCTCTGTACCTCAATTTTGTATTGGTACAAACAATCACCAACTTTATAGTTTTAAAACTTCAAAGGTTGCACTAACAAACAAAGAGGATAAAAGAGTTTGGGTAGAAAAGAATGTAAGCATGGCATACGGTCATTATATGATTGAGACTGACAATGAATAAAAATAATAATTTTCCACATGATTACCCAACAGCACATCCAACAGCTCAGCCAACTGTTCATTGAATTAATAAATGTATACCTATATACGTTCTTGTTCTTATTCATTATTTTGTATTTTTTTTTTGTTTACATTATATTTTAGTTTGTTTTGTTTTTGTTAGGGGGAGTACCAAAAAGTGCGCCAGATGGCACACATCTACCTACTATTATTATTATTATTATTATTATTATTATTATTATTATTATTAATATTATTAATATTATTATTATTATTATAGGCAAGGAGTTTTATTTTAACGTGTATTAATGTTTTCAGTCATTTTGCCCGTGGTGTACCTACAAAGACAAAATCTGCAGAGGAAATATCTAAAGCTATTAATAATTTATTTAAAAATGGGCATCCAGACAATTTGCAAACCGATTTAGGTATTATTATTATAATTATTATTATTATTATTATTAGGCAAGGAGTTTTACAATAGTAAAGTTAAGCAAATCCTGGATCGTCTCAAAATAAATCATTATTCTGTACATTCTCAATACAAAGCCGCACATATTGAAAGATTTAGCTGGACATTGAGGGATAGATTGAAGAAATATTTCGTGCATCAAGGTAATAAAATATGGATAAATGTATTACCGAAAATACTTGTTAGTTATAATAATTCATCACATCGAGGTCTGAATGGTTTGAGACCCATAGATATCAGCTCGAAAACATTAGCTAAATCAGTACGGTCTAAAACAGTTGCTATTACAAAACCAAAATATAAAGTTGGTGATCACGTTAGAATTAGTAAAATATCTGCTTCACCTTTCATCAAAAATTTTTATAGTAATTGGAGTGATGAGGTATTTCAAATTATAAAAATAATACTAAACAGAGTCCTGTAATGTATATTGAAAATTAAAATAGTGGGTAAGGATAAACAATACTATGTCAAATGGCATGGATATCAAAAACCCTCATGGATATCATCAAAAGACCTAGTAAAATGAGTTTCTATACTATTTTACCGAGCAATAGTTACCCACTAATCCATCCGGAAAATCAAGCAAGTAAATTTATGGTTGATCTTCAAAATCCTATTTATTTACATGGAAATTGGGAAGTAGCTTTGCAAGACTTTACATTTGTGTACAATACATTCCCATTTTATAGTCATTGTAAAATCAGTTACAAGAAACGTGTATCCAAAACCTGTAGTGGTATTTTCTCAATCAATAATTTTGAACGATATTGTCATATTCCGAATCAGATTTTAGATGAAAATTGTGGCATGTTTTTCAAAAATGGATTGAATGTTAGTTGTGATTTTAGCCCATTTACAATAAAGTTTGAAAGAATTGAGGATGCCAAAGGAATGGGTTGTAATAAGCTTAGCATTGTTGTTCCTGGTACTGGATACTTATTACGTTTCAAAACATTTGATGAGAAAAGTGTAACAACCGAACACATCAAAATAACTGTAACTTATATTAATGAGGTGGAATATACATTTACGTTTACTAATGATTTATATATTGAAACACTTGAAGAGTTACATAAATATATTTCATTCAATTGTTTACATATATTTAAAACTATTGAAATTGTTAAAGATGGATTATGTAAATTCAGTCTGAATAATAACATTTGTTAAGTTACATTTGATAGAAATTTGGCTAATACATTGGGATTAGATAAGCAAACATATCGGGCAAGTACTTTTGGTGTACGCAAACCAAAAATAATAAAACTTCATAGACAAATGTTCATATATACTAACATCATCGATCCTATAATTGTTTATGATTCTTTGGTTCCTCTATTGAAATTTGTTTGGGTTGATAAACATGACCAGGATGAAGTTGTCAATATAAATATCGATAATCCCATGTACTTACCGGTATCAACATCATGTATAACCAATATAGAAATTCGTGATGATAGCGGTAAATTTATTGAATTTAGTAAAGATACAAAACCTCTCTTGACATTACATTTTCGTAAATTAGTTGGCCAATAACGATGTTATTAGTATTTGTAGTGATAGCCAAAGTGGTGGCGAATTACCATATTTTATTGGTAAACAGTACGGATCAGGATGGTTGAGAACTCTTGGTAGATTTGCACTTCCTATTCTTAAACGCCTTGGTAGTTTTGGTATGAAAACCGCTAAAGATGTGATAATGAATGAGCAGAAAATATTACCATCTCTGAAATCAAATGCATTATCCAAGTTAGGGAAAGTTCTACCCAGTGTTGCGGGTATGTTTAAAAAACAGGCACAGGCACCAGAACCGGCACCAACTCAAAAATGTAAAAGACATCATAAACATATAAACAAACGAATGAAAGGACATGGAACTATATTTCAAAAATGATTTGCGGTAAATCTGAATTGTGTTTATTTGATAAACCACCTCCCCATGCGGTAATTGAAATGGATACCTTTGAAGATGTATTCCCGATGAATTCTATTATGGATAGTAGAACTGATATTGAATTTTATATTAACGGTTCCCAAACTGAGTATTTAGATTTGAACGATATATTGTTAACTGTTCAGATCAAAGTTGTAGATAAAGATAGAAAACCGTTGGGTGAACCTTGAGATGTAATAACAAACATTTTCTTGTTTATACACTTTTTAAAGATCCAGTTCTCGGATTTAATAATATCAAGATTGAGGGTGGTAACAGTACATATATTCACAAAGCTCTAATAGAAACTATTATAAATTACAATAGCGATACAAAAAATACATGTTTAACTCCTATGCTTTATGGCAGTGATGACGATAGGAAAAAGTGGATTAAAGGCTCGAAATTATTCACCATGTGCTCATCATTACAACTCGATTTTATGGATCAACCGAAATATTTACTCCCAGGTGTTAATGTACACATTAGATTAAAAAGATCTGAATCGGCATTATCACTAACAAGTGCCACCACAGCACCAATTCTTCAATTAGTTGATGCAAAATTATTGGTGAGAAGATTTCTTGTTGAACCCTTTGTATTAGCCGGTCATCAACTGGGGCTTAATTCTAAGCATGCAATGTATCCATTGAAAACAAAGGAAATTGTTCAATTTGCTATTGTTAAAGGTTCAGTTTCTTTCTATAAGGAACAAATATTTGGAGATAGAAGAATGCCAAACTTTATATTGGTAACATTTCAAAGTGAATCTCAATATAATAGATCATACTTAACATCGAGCTCAATTTTCAAAATTTTGGTGTAACATCGCTAACTTTATCGAAAAATAGTGATTACAGAGAAACATATACTCAAGATTTCGATAAAGATAATTATTGTGCTACATATATGCAGAGTATATTGAGAAATATGGGTTATTTGGATAAAAACCTTAATTTTGATGATTTTAAAAACAAAAATCCATTCTTTACATTTGGTTTGGCACCCGATTTTGATTTAAATCAGAGTCAATTACCTCAAAATGGAAATTTAAGATTAGATATAAAGTTTGCTAAAGCTACGATTGAACCGGTGCATGTTGTAATATATGGAGTATTTGAAAATGAGGTTCAAATAACTGGAAACAGAACAGTATTGGTTTGAAAATGTTGGTATAAATGTATAGATAATTTATGATTATTTGTCATGAAGTAAGTTTTTAAATGTATTATTAATATTATTGATGTAGTTCTGTTCAGGTCTATTGAATTGGAAAACAAATACTAGGACATGAATTTTTGGGGTTTTTCCTCTTGATAAAATTCCATATTTACGTAATAATCAAGCCATAATCGTCAATACTCAATCGTCTCATCTCGGTGGAGAACATTGGTTAGCAGTATATATGAAACTTAGCAAGATATTTGTATTTGATCCTATGGGTTTCTATAATCCGGCTTTAATGGTTTCGAAACTTCAAACAATGGGTAAACCTATTGTGTATAATAAAACTATGTATCAAAAACCATGGACCTTAACATGTGGTCAACATTGTTTAGCTTGGTTATTATCCAAGCGATTTGATGTTTAATAAATGTTTTATTGTTATTGTTATGTTTTATTATTATTGTTATGTTTTAACTATTAATATTTTTTAATTATTATTATTATTATTATTATTATTATTATTATTATTATTATTATTATTATTATTATTATTATTATTATAAATATTATTATTATGTGTTTAATTAATTAATGTTAATAAGCTAATTCATGATCACAAAGACAATGCATGATAAGTGCGTGATCATCACATGATAAGTGCATGACTGCATGCATACACACTCAAGACTGAATAAAGAAAACACATACATACTTTTGTTTGTATGTGATTTACAAAGAACGCATGCCTACACGGTATAGACTGCATGTGTTTTACAAAGAAAACATACCTACACACTATAGGCTGCATGCATAAAAATCTCTTACCTATATGTGTGTATTGCTAAAATGTGATTGGCTAAATCCTGAAAAATAGATTGTCTTTATGAACATTGACAAATTCTAAATTTGTCACAATTATTTCAAAATTTGCCAATTTCAAAAATTCGCCAAAATGAACAACAATAATATTTTTAGAAGTCTGGTAAGGATTTTTAATTTTATTTTTAATTTTATTATTTATTATTTTAGACTGGTTTACATTAACTGAATTGCAAGATCAGCTAGATATTGAAAATGATGATGAGGTTATTATTATCGAAGGTGATGATGTTATGATTATCGAATATGATGGTAAATTTTAATTTTATTTGTGATTTATTTATAAATTATTTTATAAATTATTGTTATTGAAGATACCGAAGAAGATGATGATGTTATGATTATCGCAGATGATGATGTTATGATTATCGAAGATGTTAAATTTTAATTTTATTTTTTTCTATATATTTATAAAACGGTTTAGTTGATTTGGATGCAGATGTTCCTGATGTTATCAATGTTCCTGATGATGCCCCAGTTTCTGGGGAAGATATGAATGTTATCGTTTCTGTGTATGCCCCCGTTTCTGGTGAAGATATGGAGGACCTCTCTTATATAGAGGATGATGATTCTTCGGAATCAGGGGCTAAATGTTAGTTTTTTATTTATTTTTATTTAGTTTTTTATTTATTTATAGAAATTAAGTTAATGATATTTGAAGTATTATTAAAATAATATATCAAATATCAATAATTTATAATAAGGTTCTATTTATTTTTTAATCTATAAGTTTTATGATAAATATATTTTTATTTTAAATTGATGAAATTTAAAGTATTATTATAATAATACTTCAAATATCATTAATTTATAATAAATTAAAAAAGAAACAACTATTATTACTGAAACAGATATTACCATAATAAGTTAAAATTATAAACAAATATATTGTCATAATAGTTTTTTGAATTATATAGGCATTTTTATTATAGATTTTACAGTAATTGTTATTGAATTATATAGGAATTATATAGGAATTATTTTAAAAGATACTTTATATAGGTTTTGTACATTAATTTATTATTTTTTATTAGGCACTTTTTATCCGAGATATTGCATCTCATCATTGCAACATAATGAAAGTTGTCATGAAGAAATGAAAAAATATTACCGCCATAGATTTAATGGCATCGACTTTTTTATCTGCGCCATATGCAAAACATCCCAAAGCATTAAATATAAAGAATTTTATAGGGAACATGCGGTTCATTTAAATTCTTTTAAGTCTAATAAAATTAAAATGTTTAAGAAAATTAATAAAAATAACATAGATATTTTGAATATACTGCAAAATAAAAATACATCAAATAAAAAGAATAAAAGACCTGCTGCACATATTAAAATTAATATCCCTAATAAAATAATTAAAAAAGAAGTCATCGAAATCAGTAATGATGATGACTCTAATATTATAAATAATGTAAATAATGAAAATAATGTAAATAATATACCAGATATAAATAATGAAAATAATGAAAATAATGTAAATAATATACTTATTATAAATAATGTAAATATTATACCAGATATAAATAATGAAAATATTATAAATAATATACCTATTATAAATAATGTAAATAATATACCTATTATAATTAATGAAAATACTATACCTACTATAAATAATGAAAATATTATAAGTAATATACCTATTATAAATAATGTAAATATTATACCAGATATAAATAATGAAAATAATAATAATATTATACAATTCGGAGGTTCTGTATTAGAGATACAGACAGCTTCTTTTTGGAGATAAAAAATTTAAAATTAGAAATTTTATTAAAAGCGATGATTTCGGATGACCTATTAGACACATCAAATTATGATCCTTCTCATCCTTTATATTCCAGACGACTTGACTCAGTTATAGGCAAGTTCAAGGATGAGAGTAAAGGGTTAGGATATAGCGAGTGGGTTTTTTTGCTCCCTAAATGTTATAGCTTGCTAGGAAATAAATCAACAATGCGAGGTAAGGGTGTAAAATTACCGGGTACCGACATTAAACACCAATCATATTTGCATTGTTATAATAACAATACTATTATTTCGGTACCTCAAACTAGGATAGGGACCCGAAATCACCAGCTGTTTACTTTTAAAAATTCTAAAATAGCATTAAATAACCATGACGATAAGAGAGCTTGGTTAGGGAAAAACTCGAGTTTTGCATATGGTCATTATAGAGGGGTTGATGTCTTGATTTTGGCGGTAATATAGTAATGCCTGAAGCCGATCCTGCAATTCTCGATGAACAATTTGCAGAAATATTTGACAATATAATAGATATTTATTGATCAAATTTGTATGTGAAAATAAAAATTGTGAAAATTTCTCTTTGCTATTTTCATTTGTTATAATTTATTTGTTATAATTTTCATTTTTTTATAATATTTTTATAATATTTTCATGACAAATGCCCAGCGTAAAGAAACGTGAAATATAACTTTATATTTTTATATTTGTTTTACGTGTAAAAAATATTTTAATGTATTTATTATTAATAATTCATTGATTTTTTATGTATTTGTTTTATTATATATATATATATTAATATTATTATTATTATTATTATTATTATTATTAAAAAGTAATAAAAAGTAATAATAATAATAAAAGTTTTTATAAGTAATAATATAATAATAAAAAGTAATAATAATATTAATAATAATAATAATAACTAAAACTTGTAATAATTATAATAATAATAACAATATAAACTTTTAATAAAATCTTTTAATAGAAAAATTTACAACAATAATAATAATAATAATAATAAATAAAACTTGTAATAATAATAATAACTAAAACTTGTAATAATAATAATAATAATAATGATAATAATATTTATAATAATATTAATAAAATCGTTTAATAGAAAAAATTTGTAACAATAATAATAATATTAATAAATAAAATTTGTAATAAAAATTTTAAAAAATAATAATATTTATAAAATAATAATAAAAATAATAATAATAATAATATTAATAATAACTAAAACTTGTAATAATAATAATAAAATTAAAAATAAAACTTTTAATAAAATCTTTTAAAAGAAAAATTTACAACAATAATAATATTAATAAATAAAACTTGTAATAATAATAATAATAATAATAATAATAATATTTATAATAATAATAATAAAATAAATTTACAAAATATATACTACTTATAAAAAATAAGTAGTAAATTAAAATTAAAAAATGTTTAAAAATACTATGACTATGAAATTTTGAATGACCTTGAAAGAATATGATGAGTCATCCAATGACCTTGAATGAGTCATGGTCTTTGTTTAAATGACCTCGGAAATATGATGAGTCATTCGATTGCCTTGAATGAGTCATGGTCTTTGTTTAAATGACCTTGAATGAGTCATTGTCTTTGCCTTAGAAAACTTGTACTTTTGGACTTAGAAAAATTTCCATCAGCAGGGGAGGGGTGTGCTGGAGGTGACACATCCCACTAATAAGTAAATTTTATTGAAAACTTTCATTGGTATACAATTATCATTATACAAGGATACAGGATCAATTCAGATGATGTCATGACTCCAATTTGGAAAGTCAATAGTGCTAGAATATCATTTTAATAAATATTTTCATAAAATATTTAGGGTTTTATATGCTTTTTTATTGGGTGAATTAGTTTTCTTTTTTTGATTTATTATGTGTTGACTCCCTCTTTACTCACATTGTACCCATCTGATAGCCATCTGTTACTAATTTACACATAGTGCATCAATTTACTCACTTGAACCACAATTAGATATACTTTAAAATATACTTTAAGTTAAAATTAGCTTATAAAATATATTTGAGTTCAAAATTTAAGTAAAAACTTTATAAATTAACTTAATATTATCATTAATTAGTTATGTTATCCACTTTTGATAATTTAATAGTAAACATTTTAATATTCTTCAATTATAAATTTTAGATCTTTAAATATAAATGTTGATGACACACATGATCACGAAATGGTTGATAATAACATTATAATAGACGAAAATATTGTTAATGAAATGGTAATAATAATAAAAAGTTAAAGTATTATAATAATAATAATAATAATAATAATAATAATAATAATAATAATAATAATAATAATAATAATAATAGTATTAATTAATAATATTAATAGAAATCTGTTGAATATTACAGATATTTTATTTTACAGTTGTTATATTACTTATAAAATATATCTTAATACAAATAGATTTGATAAACACAGAATTACTAATATCAATTATCATTTATCTGCTTTTTGAGTATTTTCAGTTTTCACACTTAATTTCAACATATTTTTAAACTCTTTATAGCAAATATGAATATCGCAAATTTCGAATATACATGGATTATGTTAGTCCACAATGTAGATGCAATACATGTGAATGTTTAACAAAGACTTGACTAATGAATATATATTAAAAACTATGGTTTTATTAATTGATTTTAGGAATATAGTTATAAAAAAAACTTTACAAATTATATTGATTAAAAGTATACCCGCGCGCCCCTTAATATATCACGTTTTGACTAAATAATAACATTATTTTGACTCCCATCATTCGATTCCGATGAGTTTAAATGGATGAATTATTTGTTTGTATTTTTAAATATAATAATATCTTTACACTTTATTATATTTTATTTACAAGCTGGTCGTAGGCGGCTATAATCTTCCTAGTCTGCAAATAATTATTTTGATAGTAATAAACATTAATTAATTAATTTAGTGCCTATGACACTTTGTAGTGTCCGCGCATGAAAGTTGTGTAATGTGTAATTACTCGACAGGCTAGGCTTAATTTGTGCAATGAAGCCAAGGTACTTTTTGACCTCACTTGGTCTGTCAATAATTAAGCATAAACTTCATATTGTCCTCTCTTATCGTAAATTTTTATTATGTTTTTAACTATATTAGATCTCAGCCATTTCAAGATATTTTCAATGAAATTTTGGCTTCTGAATGATCATCATCAATAAAAGGATTTATCAGACGATTTCGAACAATTATGTGATAAAAACTTTTATATTATAGAAAACTAAACTTGTACATTTTCATTTACTTATTTTATTATGTTTTGATTATTTTATTATTAGTTGCTTTTATAAATTAGGGTTTGAGATCATGTTCACAATAGTTAAAAGTAACTTAAATAATATTTCTTTAGAAACAAAATAACATTTATTACATATACACAGAATGGTACTCATCAATAATTATACAACAACTTTCACACCTATTAGAGTTTTTAAAACATGATGAACAAATAATGATATGTCCACATGGCAAATAAAAAATATTGACTTTATTAATTAAACAACTTGAACATGTAAGATATTGTTTTTGTACTTCATCCAGTTTATCCTTGATTTTTATTTCGATTTTATCTGCATTATCAATGTAGGATTGAATAACATCTATTATTGAATAACATTATTATTATTATTATTATTATTATTAATATTATTATTATTATTATTATTATTATTATTATTATTATTATTATTATTATTATTATTATTATTATTATTTTAATTATTGTTATTATTATTAATATTATTATTTTAATTATTTTTATTATTATTATTAGTTATATTATTATTACTATTATATTATTATTGTTATTATTATTATTATTATTATTATTATTATTATTATTATTATTATTTTAATTATTGTTATTATTATTAATATTATTATTTTAATTATTATTATTATTATTATTATTATTATTATTATTATTATTATTATTATTATTATTATTATTATTATTATTATTATTATTATTCTTTTGACATTTGAACCAAATTTTAAAATCTCAAAATTTCGACAAATAGATGTTTTATAAGCTAATAAATAAATCGTTCATTGCATTTTCTTGAATCATTGTGAAATCTTATTCAATTTAAAACTCTACATCACCACGTAACTCACAATATCTATTTCTTAAAGACTACCAGGTTTTTACATTTTATTCTAAGTTGAAACATAAAATAACCTCGATTATTATTATCCAAACCTTAATTAATCTATGGTTAAAAATTCAAAATATTTCATTTAAAAAATATACAGAAATAATTCATTTGAAAATAAAAGTTTAATCGGAAGAAATCATGGTATAAAATCAAATATCAACAAGGTCTCAAATGTAGACTTATTTATTTTAATTAATCGTTTGATAAATATTTTCAATGTAGTTGACACTAAAAAAAAATTGTGACAAACTACTCTTGGGTCAAATCTTCATCCTGTTCTTCATGTTTATGGTCATGCCCATCATTATCCGAATGCTTATGTTCATGGCCATCGCCATTATAATGAACTTTGCCATCATCATCATGCCAATGGTCTTGATCTGTAGGGTGTGCAACCGACCGCTTAATTCTTGGATTTTCAAATTCGTCTAACTCTTCAGAAATCTGTTCAAATTCATCTTCTTCTGCTGGTGACACCGATTGTTTTTTTAATCTATTGAAAAAATAATTAAGCGATTTTTTTTTATTGCATGCTTTTCCAAAATAATTTTTATGGCATTCACAATCAAAAGATTCTCGAATATCGTCTTCCCATCTCAACTTAAGATAAACACAGTGGCCATACATGCAATGAGCTGTGCCATTTCTACATGGGAATATTTCTATTTCATCTGGAACTCTATTCCTTAATGATTTACTTGATATATATTATTCATTATAAACATGCATTGCAATCATATTTTAATCAACGCTAAATTAACTAAATTAATTAGAATTTAGATAAGAAAAAATTTAATTGCAAATCATAAATCAGTTCCAGATTCAAAAAGACCTTACCTATTTGCGTGAATGACTGTTAATAAAAATATTAACAAAAAAGTTAATAATAAAAATCTCATAATTATTCGCACAAATGAAATAAATTTCGGCGTAAATATATTAAATAGTAGAAAAAGAACTGAAATTCGACTTTGACAGTTCAATCATTATCATGTGATTATCTTATTGAAAAGTCCATCAAATTCATTTAAACAACCCTTGATAAAAATGATGAAAAATATTATTACTAACTACCCTCTCACTCGAATAATGAAAACAATAGAAAACGATTTTATTTAATAAATTCATAAATTAAATATATAAATTAAATAATATCGAATAAAAATCAATTTCTATTAGCATTTAAATCTTAGAATCAGCTGTTTTTTTATAAGAAACTGCATTTTGTCTATAAAAATATATTCATATATATGTTAACCAGAATTTCATGAATAAAATTGCAGAATTGAAAGAAAACTTTTGTTGGAAATCGAAAACAAAAAGTGTTTGGCAGGAAAATCCCGACTTGCTTGATCGAGTCATAGCGAGAATTCATTCTGAAGCCACAGTTTATGATGCAATCATCAGAAGTAAGAATCGAAATATACCAACGAACGAAAAGATATTCAAAACTGTTAAATTTTTAGAAGAGAACAGTTTTTGGAGATCTAATCCATTTTCATTAATTGTTAGCTCAGAAAACGATCCAGACTTCATGAGAACGACAAGTCGATTGCAAAAAAAATGCATCAGAGACCTGTGGGAAACAGAAGACAGTAGCAAAAAGAAATCAACAACAATAATACCTCAGATAAATATCGAAAACAATACTAAATGTCTTTCAAAATCAGATTCCGAAGCAATGATCAAAACTGACAAACCCGATCCAGTCCGATCACCGGCAATGAAATCCGAATCCTCATCTATTGAAATACAGACCAGTCCAAGGAAATTTGCCAAAGTCAGCGCCAAGTCTATTGGGATTAAAAGTTTCCGACGAAACAGTGTTCTAAACGAATATAACTATGACAGTGGGAATAATTTTTCTAGAACTTACGCCGAAGCAGTTCGAGGCTCAACTCAAGGACCAATTAATAATTCACAGAATAATAAATCTATTAAATCCGCGGTTT
The DNA here is from genome assembly GCA_022537955.1 of Schmidtea mediterranea. Taxonomy (NCBI): domain Eukaryota; kingdom Metazoa; phylum Platyhelminthes; order Tricladida; family Dugesiidae; genus Schmidtea; species Schmidtea mediterranea. The sequence continues at coordinate 191,858,243 of CM039679.1, read as the reverse complement.
GGGATTGAAATTGTAGTTGTAATAGTAGCTGCAAAATTTGATATTTTCTTTCCTTATATTTAGACCAATACACTCCTAATTATTTCATTATTAGGCCATAGCGATTGACTTGTTTAATATTGTTAATAACTGTTAAAATGACGGTTTTAGATGATAATTATGTACAGTATAAGCAGTATTATCAGTATATTTGACTTCATTATTATAGACGCTTTTGTTATTAATTTCAGATAATTTCTTTAAACCTTTCAATTAGGAGCGCAAACTGCTCAATTTTTTTAGTTTTCAAAATAAAATATACTTTTAGATAAAACTTTTATTTTAAAACGATGTTAGTGATTCATTTTCTACAAAAAAAGTAATTTAGGTGTTTATTTTCTCCAAAACAAAATGAAGATTCATAAATTATTAACAAATACATTTTCTTTATTCTAAAATATCATTATTATTATTATTATTATTATTATTATTATTATTATTATTATTATTATTATTATTATTATTATTATTATTATTATTATTATTATTATTATTATTATTATTATTATTATTATTATTATTATAATAAACAACGTTTTTAAAGGTGTTTTCAAAGTTTTTCTGATTAAAAATTTAACTTCTGTACTCAAATATATCCATGTGTGAAATTAGGTTTTAGTTAGGGTAGTTTTTATAAAATATTTTATAAACTGTTGAAATAAAGGTTTAGTTGAATTTTATTCAACTTGAGAATAGTGTAAAATTTTATCAAATTTTTCAACAAATAGACACCTAAAAACGACAATGACAACCGAGAAATCGTTTCACAAATCACAAGTCGTATAAAGAAAATAACGAGACAGCATATAAATTGAATTCTGACAACTTTAGAAGTTTTTCAAGAATATTTTACATATAGAGGGTTTATGGGTGTTGGAATTTTGCGACTACTAATGCTATAATTGACCGAACGATCCATGGGTCCAACGAGCTACCGAAGGCCTGTGCTCAATTTTGATATTAAGGTCCCACCATTCCCTTATCTCCTTTAAATGTTAATCTATACTGTTACATCATTTATCAATATGTCCATTCCCATAGTCCTCCTTGTCGTTGTTCGTATTGTTGATTTTACTATGGCCTATGCACCCTTCGTTATGTTAAATATCTTCACAGTTTCTCTCTTACCTTTATCCCTATTATTACTACTATGTTCCCTATTATTGTTACTAGTATTATCATCGTTACTATTATATGTATTGTTCTTATCAATTGTTACTGCTATTATTATTATTATTATTATTATTATTATTATTATTATTATTATTATTATTATTATTATTATTATTATTATTATTATTATTATTATTATTATTATTATTATTATAAAATTTTTAGTTGGGATCTGCCTTTATTTCTCAGTTTTATTAGAATATTTTAGTTATATAAACACTGAACCATACTCCATCCTTAGTTTACAGTTTTTCGATAAAGTATTTTTATAATTTCGGAAAGTTTGCGCGGCGTTCCGCTCATATTTTTCATTTCAACTCAATAGAATTTATTTAAATTACTCATTTTGTATGATTTTGGTCGTTCGGATAAATCTTTTGCCGACGGCTTTCCAATTTAACTGTTGCAACGATTTCGCGATTCCCTTGACCTTAAGATCTATTTGTATTCACATTGTATTTAATGAGTGCCCACTGGACTACTCGGTGTTTAGTATTTTAGCCGTACATGCAATTTAATTTAGATCGAATTTTCTGGCATTGGGTGAAAGAAAAATGAGCTAAAAGACCCCTTCCTCAACGTTGAGATTCGCCGTTTACCACGTTCGAACCCTCACGGTCACAGTTCCGTTGCAGATGAACTGCGCTTACAGAGAATCGTTAATTATTTACTCTCATGTACGATGTATTGGCTGTTGGCCGAAAAGAAAATAAATAAATAAATAATACCATTTCAAGTGAATTCAAGTAAAAGCCTCGATGCATAAACATATATTCTTCATTAAAGTTCTTCATTTTATATTTTCATCACATTTTTCAAAAATAAAAGCAATTCTAATTGAAAACATTACTGAAAACCAAGACTACAAATTAACATCTCCATACTACCACTGAAAAAATCAGTCTGACCATCTACATACTAATACTAAAATCCAGTCTGTCTCTCTGCACATTAACACTGATAAAATCAGCCTATCTTTCTGCCTGTCTCTCTGCACACAATCAGTCTTCAAATTTGTGAAAATAGATCAGAATATATACCTATAATTTGACCCTAACCTTTCGTGTTATTTTTATTGCAATAAAAGAAATTTGACCTTGAAATTATGTGTGTTATCTAAATTTAATTTTTATTATTTTAATTTAAATTGACAATTTATTTCTAAAACTTTTTTATTGAATTTCTTCAACCAAAAATATTTTATTTTAATTCATTTAATTCAGCAACAATTGGTTTATTATTAATTTTGAATACCCAAACAAAATTTCTTTAACAGTGTGTTTCTATTTTTTTGGATTACCGATTTCCTGTTTTATTGGTTTTAAGGTGTTTCTGAGCTGACATAATCTCTTATCTTGCATATAATAAACTTTCAATCAATAATAATCTTTCACTCAACACTTTTTAACAAATAGCGAACACTATATAAATAACACAAGGCAACAAGTATTTTGGTGTCTATAATATAAACCTGATTTTGAACAATTCTGATATGCTGAAATCAAAAATGAGGTTTATTTTGCTCAATCAAATATAATTTTTACACAATTTTAATTTTTAAAATTTCAATAATTTTAAAAAATAACCTATTTTTAAGAAATTAAAAAATGATTTTAATTTATAAATAAAATAATTTTTATTAAAAATGGAAAAGATACAATTAAAAAATTTGTTTAATAAATCTTAATTTTAAAGATATTTTTAAGATATAATAATACTTAGATTTACAAAATTATAATTTAAAACCTTTTTTATTTTCAGTTTCATGACTTCATCAAAAAGAAGTTGTTTGAATGACCGTGATGTAATCTGTTATATTTGTGGACTTTTCAACAAAATTTTGTAAAGTTTTAATTATTATTGGGAACGTGTGATATGTGAGGCATTGTTGATGAGGTCATTGGATCCAAAGATTACATTGCAAAATGCTATGATTACGAATGGTTTTAAATTGTGATGTTAAATTGTGATAAAATGTTTCTTTTTTGATTAAAAAAATCTTATTTGTAATTTAAAATTAAAATTTTTTTTAAATATTTATTTATTAAAATATTTAATTAGAATACTAAATTTTTTTTTATTGAAATATTTAATTAATAAAAAAATAATTTGTTTTAAATTATATAAATATTCCATAATATTTGAGTTGGTTTTTGGTGCCTGAAGATGAGAGTTAAACCTTCGAAATACATCAAAGAAAGAGTGTTTTATTGGCGTTTTCTTTTATTTTCACGAAAAAGTATTTGATTATTATTTTATTAAAGCCAATCGAAAGATTTAAATAAGCATTTTATTATTAAGTATAATAAATATTTTATTATTATTTCATACCTAGATATTTAATATAAATAAATTTTATAGAATATAGAAGTTAAACTATAATATAAATAAACACAATATAGTTAAATATTATCTGGTAGAATTTGCTAAGCTTTAATATAAATAAACGCAATATAATGAAATCTTATCTGATAGAATAGCTAAGCTATAATATAAATTAATTAATAAATTTATATAAATATTTTACGCAAAACTACTATTTTCGCCCTTTAAAATCTTCAGTCTTGTTTTATAGCTGATTTTAAGAGTTAATTTCTTGAAAATTATCAACTACTCTACTACCGCACTAGGATTACATAGCACTCAGTACTGTCATGTAACACTTAACATAACACGCACCCAATTGTTGGATTCTACTACGGTAAATTTTCATTAATAAATTTTTATTTAAAATGTCTTTGTTTTTTTAAATATATAAAAGTATTACATAAAAAAATCACCAGGGATAAATCGAGATCTTAAACCTCGTCTACGGCAACCTCGACTTTAGAAACTTAATATCTATATTTATAAAATACAATACATGTATGTTTGTTTGTTTGTTTGTCCTGTATGCGTAATGCAGCTAATCATACGGCTACTATTGAGGTTACTACTGGAACTACTGGACTTGAAACCATATCAGTGGCAACATCGGCAAGTAATAGTATTGCTACTCAACATGTTGAACATGAGAAAACCGAACCACGTGACAGACACACACACAGAGAAAAACAGAACAGGAACGACAGCCTAATAGACACAAATGTGCATTTTTCCGAAAATGGAAATATTTTAACTGTGTCTGAATCTGCAATCACAGAAATTAGCAGAATATATTCATATCAAATCTTAAACTCCACTAATAATTGACGAACTGGATAATATATCTAAATGGAATGACAGAACCACTTCATCAAAAGCTAGAACTTTATTATCATCAATAAGAAAAAGTGATTTTATTGTGTCTTTATGCTCTGTTGTGCATGTGTTCTCTCTAACAGATGGCCTCAGTCAATTGTTTCAAAAGAAAAGTTTAGATTTATATGATGCAAAAATTGCAGAAAAGATCTATTCATTGTTTTAAAACAAAAAAGAGAAAGCTTCGAAGAAATTTTTGATGAAATTTTTAGATCAGCAGAAAAAACAATAATTTAAAAAGATGGTAGTTTTAACTACAAAAGAATAGTAATAACGATAGACATGCCAGGAGAATATACCTTCGGATACATTAGAAGAATATTAAAAGCGACCAATTTACGTCCCTTTACTTGATGCACTGATATTGGAGTAGTGGGATACAGGCATAAGTTCTTTGTATATCACATACAAACAAAAGTATGTATGTGATTTCTTTGTAAATTACATAAGTCTAGAGTGTGTATGCATCATACTAATCACGCACTTATCATGCACTGGCTTTGTGAATCATGTCATGATAATGCAGTGTAAATCAAGTGATGATCATGCAGTGTAAATCATGTGATGATTATTCAGTGTCTTTGTAAATCACGCATTAGCACTGGCTAATACTTGATGCACAATAATAATAATAATAAAACATAATAATAATAAAACATAACAAAACATTAATACATTTATTAAACATCAAATCACTTGGATACTAATTGGATACAAGTTAAACAATGTTGACCACATGTTAAGGTTCATGGTTTTTGAAACAGTTTTATTATACACAATACGTTTACCCATTGTTTGAAGTTTCGAAACCATTAAAGCCGGATTATAGAAACCCATAGGATCAAATACAAATATCTTGCTAAGTTTCATATATACTGCTAACCAATGTTCTCCACCGAGATGAGACGATTGAGTATTGACGATTATGGCTTGATTATTACGTAAATATGGAATTTTATCAAGAGGAAAAACCCAAAAATTCATGTCCTAGTATTTGTTTTCCAATTCAATAGACCTGAACAGAACTACATCAATAATATTAATAATACATTTAAAAACTTACTTCATGACAAATAATCATAAATTATCTATACATTTATACCATTCAAACCAAACATTTTTGAACTCTGTTCAAACCAACACGGTTCTGTTTGCAGTTATTTGAACCTCATTTTCAAATACTCCATATATTACAACATGCACCGGTTCAGTTGTAGCTTTAGCAAACTTTATATCTAATCTTAAATTTCCATTTTGAGGTAATTGACTCTGATTTAAATCAAAATCGGGTGCCAAACCAAATGTAAAGAATGGATTTTTGTTTTTAAAATCATCAAAATTAAGGTTTTTATCGAAATAACTCATATTTCTCAATATACTCTGCATATATGTAGCACAATAATTATCTTTATCGAAATCTTGAATATATGTTTCTCTATAATCACTATTTTTCGATAAAATTAGCGATGTTACACCAAAATTTTGAAAATTGAGCTCGATGTTAAGTATGATCTATTATATTGAGATTCACTTTGAAATGTTACCAATATAAAGTTTGGCATTCTTCTATCTCCAAATATTTGTTCCTTATAGAAAGAAACTGAACCTTTAACAATAGCAAATTGAACAATTTCCTTTGTTTTCAATGGATACATTGCATGCTTAGAATTAAGCCCAGTTGATGACCGGCTAATACAAAGGGTTCAACAAGAAATCTTCTCACCAATAATTTTGCATCAACTAATTGAAGAATTGGTGCTGTGGTGGCACTTGTTAGTGATAATGCCGATTCAGATCTTTTAATCTAATGTGTACATTAACACCTGGGAGTAAATATTTCGGTTGATCCATAAAATCGAGTTGTAATGATGAGCACATGGTGAATAATTTCGAGCCTTTAATCCACTTTTTCCTATCATCATCACTGCCATAAAGCATAGGAGTTAAACATGTATTTTTTGTATCGCTATTGTAATTTATAATAGTTTCTATTAGAGCTTTGTGAATATATGTACTGTTACCACCCTCAATCTTGATATTATTAAATCCGAGAACTGGATCTTTAAAAAGTGTATAAACAAGAAAATGTTTGTTATTACATCTCAAGGTTCACCCAACGGTTTTCTATCTTTATCTACAACTTTGATCTGAACAGTTAACAATATATCGTTCAAATCTAAATACTCAGTTTGGGAACCGTTAATATAAAATTCAATATCAGTTCTACTATCCATAATAGAATTCATCGGGAATACATCTTCAAAGGCACCCATTTCAATTACCGCATGGGGAGATGGTTTATCAAATAAACACAATTCAGATTTACCGCAAATCATTTTTGAAATATAGTTCCATGTCCTTTCATTCGTTTGTTTATATGTTTATGATGTCTTTTACATTTTTGAGTTGGTGCGGTTCTGGTGCTGTGCCTGTTTTTTAAACATACCCGCAACACTGGGTAGAACTTTCCCTAACTTGGATAATGCATTTGATTTCAGAGATGGTAATATTTTCTGCTCATTCATTATCACATCTTTAGCGGTTTTCATACCAAAACTACCAAGGCGTTTAAGAATAGGAAGTGCAAATCTACCAAGAGTTCTCAACCATCCTGATCCGTACTGTTTACCAATAAAATATGGTAATTCGCCACCACTTTGGCTATCACTACAAATACTAATAACATCGTTATTGGCCAACTAATTTACGAAAATGTAATGTCAAGAGAGGTTTTGTATCTTTACTAAATTCAATAAATTTACCGCTATCATCACGAATTTCTATATTGTTTATACATGATGTTGATACCGGTAAGTACATGGGATTATCGATATTTATATTGACAACTTCATCCTGGTCATGTTTATCAACCCAAACAAATTTCAATAGAGGAACCAAAGAATCATAAACAATTATAGGATCGATGATGTTAGTATATATGAACATTTGTCTATGAAGTTTTATTATTTTTGGTTTGCGTACACCAAAAGTACTTGCCCGATATGTTTGCTTATATAATCTCAATGTAATAGCAAAATTTGTTATCAAATTATAACTTTACAAATGTTATTATTCAGACTGAATTTACATAATCCATCTTTAACAATTTCAATAGTTTAAAATATATGTAAACAATTGAATGAAATATATTTATGTAACTCTTCAAGTGCTTCAATATATAAATCATTAGTAAACGTAAATGTATATTCCACCTCATTAATATATGATAGTTATTTTGATGTGTTCGGTTGTTACACTTTTCTCATCAAATGTTTTGAAACGTAATAAGTATCCAGTACCAGGAACAACTATGTTAAGCTTATCACTACCCATTCGCTTGGCATCATCAATTCTTTCAAACTTTATTGTAAATGGGCTAAAATCACAACTAACATTCAATCCATCTTTGAAAAACATGCCACTATTTTCATCTAAAATTTCATTCGGAATATGACAATATCGATCAATAATATGGATTGAGAAAATACCACTACATGTTTTGGGAGCATGCTTCTTGTAATTGATTTTACAATGACTATAAAATGGGAATGTATTGTAAACAAACGTAAAGCCTTCCAAAGCAACTTCCCAATTTCCATGCAAATAAATGGGATTTTGAAGATCAACCATAAATTTACTTGCTTGATTTTCCGGATGGATTAGTCGGCAACTATTGCTCGGTAAAATAGTATAGAAACTCAATTTACTAGGTCTTTTGATAATATCCATGAGGGTTTTTGATATCCATGCCATTTGACATAGTATTGTTTATCCTTACCCACTATTTTAGTTTTCAATATTTTCTGAATTCTGAACACTGTATGTTTGGAAATAACTTGTAATTCCTGTTCATAGAATTTCCATTGTATTACATTGTTATCACTATCTTTAATAACATACATTACAGGACTCTGTTTAGTATTAGTTTTTGTAATTTGAAATACTTCATCACTCCAATTACTATCGAAATTTTTGATGGTGTTTTTGAGCTGATATCTATAGGTCTCAAAACATTCAAACCTCGATGTGATGAATTATTATAACTAACAAGTATTTTCGGTAATACATTTATCCATATTGTTTTGTAATTGATTATTTTAAAGTTATAAAAGAACTTCTGGAATTCTATTATCCAGATATACATGAAATATTGAAGGATAAGCCAGCATCAATGATTCCAGACTTGGTGTTTATTCTATATGGATTTTTTCCGTTATCAATTAGTTCCTATGGGACATCGAACAAAATAAAATGGTAAAGGATATGGAACCCGACTATCCATGTGGTGATGGATGTCATTGCTGCGCTGCCCAATATCGGAAGTATGTGGAATGGGCTTTGAATAAAGCTCTTCGACAATATTATTATAGTCGAATTATTTCTTTTTAATAAAAGTTTTTGTTGTTAATGAATTTGTTTTTATTATATATAAATTATAATATTATAATAATAATAATAATAATAATAATAATAATAATAATAATAATAATAATAATAATAATAATAATAATATTAAGTAATAGAATAAAATTTTTAGAATTAAAATTTTTAAAAATACTATGATCTTGAAAATTATGATGACTCGTCCAATGACCTTGAATGAGTCATAGTCTTTGTTTAAATGACCTTGAGAAAATTTGATGAGTCATTGTCTTTCTCTACTAAAATTTTGGTCTTTGTCCTAAAAAAATTTGTACTTTCAAACTTAGGAAAAAAATATTTTTCCGGGGTGGTATATGTCTTTGTCCCAGCGGGCCGGTGGACTAGCGGGTCTGTATCCAACTACTTATTGGACCTAAATACACGTAAACTTTACCTAAAATCGGTAATAAGTTTTACCTTAGAAACAAGTTTTTAAATTAAACTAATCCGCAGTTTATCACATGTCTAGAAAATTTTGCACATTGTGAATGTAATTGATATTGTGAACAACAAATTCGTAATATTTGACAAAATTTTATTTCATCCGTGAATAATTTCGCTCGTAGAAATCTTTCGAGGTCCTCATTTTTAGACTCTGTCTATAAAGTATATTTTATCGAATGTCAGCGTTTTACTTTTTATTTTTAGAAGACCACGAGGAGAATTAAACGAATTGACCTAAAACAATCATTACGTCAAATATGACGAAATACACGAATTCAATGAAAAACGAATAATCGATTAATTTACTGAAGAATCGGAAGACTCTGAATTCAGGAAAACAAACATCATTGTCAGAATCAGTTATATGGCCTCGATGACAAAACCTAATCCACACATGCGGAACAAACCTTTTATTGAATCAGGAGACTTCATAGAAAATTCCGACTTCATAGGTTAATCTCCTACGTGTTGAATGACTGTAGAAGAAATAGACTATAATAGAATAATTAAACATAAACTAGTATAATTGATTAAATGTTTTATTGCTAGATGGAACTAGCTAAACAAATGACAGAGAAACTTAGAAAATGTTTGAATATTGAGACCAACAACCTAGAAGAGTTAATAAATAAACAAAAATTGATGAAAAAGATCAGAGAAAACGTTGCAACGATTTCGAGCCTACTTATTTCAATGTGATTCTACCCCGACGAACTATGTATATTAATAACATTAATCGACATTGATGAGGAAGTGACAATCAAAAGAATATATGAGATTCTGTATATGAGATTGGAAATAATCGAATTTGGCAAGGAATAGAGCATAATAATGAAGAGAGTCGAAATAATTGAAGAAGAAATAACGAAGATGATGGAAAACCAGACGAACTCAGATAGTGATGAAAAACCCAAAATATCATCAGACAGTGAATTATTTCCATCATCAAAAGCAACAACTCCACTAAATTATGAATGGAAGATATTAACAACAGTAGATAATAACCCATTTCTCACTGGCAGAACTAAAACGTTTATAATGAAAATTTCGGTGTTAGACCCTCTTCAAAAGCAAAATTTTCTTCTAAGCTGGAAGAATCTTGTATATTCCTCAAGGAAAAAATATTTCAGATTATGTATCTCTGCTCAACAAATTATACCCAGGAAAGCAATGATCTGTTGAATTAAGTATCCACTGTGGAAGTTATATTTGATCCATAAAATAAATTCGTCCATCCACAATTTACTCAACTCCTGATAAAATTTGTGTACATCGATCTTTTTCAAGATTATAAAATTATTTTTTATGATTATAATTTATCTTTACAGTATATTATAATTATTTCTTATTTTAATTATTATTTATTTTAATTATTGTTTTCATTGTTTCTCCAATTATTTTTGGTGTGTTATTGCAAGTTATTTTGTCATTCTCAATGTATTCAATTGATGTTTGTTATTTAATAAGTTTTAAATATTCAGAACAGAGTGCAATTCATATTATTTTTTATCATAGCAGTTAAAAGGTTAAAGTTTATGTAAATATGTATATTAGTAGTATTTAGGTTCAAAGGCTAAAACTTTACACGGATGTAGTAAAGTATGGAATATTGTTAAATAAAAAATCACAATGAGAAAATCTTATCAAAATATATTTGGTCTTCAACATTTAATAAACTGGCCCGACAATATGATAAAAAAAAAATTTTTTTTTTAAAATTTCAAAAATTTCAGTAATTATTTTTAATTTTCAACATTAAATAACAAAAAATACTAATTATTTCCTGTTTGGCTCTAACTATAGGAATACAAAATGTGATACCAGACAAAGACAAAAGTACCTTTCTTAGATGTTAGAGATGATGAGCCTTATGGCTTTGTCATTAGTGGTAGACAATTTCTAGATATCACATCTGAGATAAAACTGTTACATGTCAATATAATTTTGGTTGTAATTTTACAGTAAGCTCAGCTTTCCATTAAACTTATCAATCTTAACTCATAATACTTGGTAGGGAAAAATTAAACATCATATATATAATTAAACATTATTAACAACAAAATTAAGGAAGCAACTTGATCCTACCACTGCTGTAATGGCTCACAGACTACTCCCGAGACAAATCCTGGATTTTTAGCGTCGTATAAATTCCTTGAACACACTCTATAGATCAAAGTACATAGCCATATCCGTTGAATTTATCAACCTTAACTTACCCGATGAATGTGACTCGCAGTACTTATATATATTCAAATAAGAAAGGTTTAAAACATGCCAAAATTCTTAATCCAAAACGTTTTATGAATCAACACGTTCTTTTGACCTCTATGACTATTCTGAGTAGCCCAACAAATCTTAAAATTTTAATCTGGATCGAACGAGAATTGTTCCCATCAATAAATTAAGAGCTAATAGGATTTCTACGTGGATGTAGTGCTGGTGTACTGGGTGTAATTAATTTGTTTAAATCTGTGCAAAGCTTATTCAAACTTATTTCCTTCTATCAAAATGCCTTCTTTTTCTAGGGTCTATGCTGTCTCACCCAGACGCCCCACAATTTTAATCCTACCACTATATACCCATGAGCAAGCTCATGTTGGTACTGTATATAGCAGCTGAAAATTCATGAGCAGGTGAGCTCCATTTCTAGAACTACTCCTCATGATATTTTCACTTTCGGGTTCCTGACTGCCGATGGAAGGTCTTACGTCTCTTTCTATCTATACACTTGTCCATACTCATCTATTTCTACAATTCCTATATCAATTTGTCATCATTACTGTTTATTTATTAAAATATTTTTCAAAAATTTGGGCAGCGTTCCGCCCTTATTTTATGGAAAATTCCTTGTTTCATACAAACGTTAACCTATGGTAAATTGAAATGAATGCATTATCATGAGATCATTATTTTAGTCTAACAACTCATATTTGCTTTCCTATGATCGCCACAGTTACCACCATTCTTAAATCTCTATATTATCTTCTCACAGATCTATGCCAAAATGTATCATTTTATTTTAATTTTCCACCACGATGATTATCAAACAATGTACGTGATCTAAACCTACTTTATACTTTCGTTGACTTAAATTACTATCACTAGTCGTACCCTTGATAATATAATAATCGGCAGGAATTAAATTAAAAATTCAATTTTCCTACTTAAACATTTACATAAATGTTATCCCCTTAATTATGGCGATATTCCCGAATATTAATTTCTACCGTTCCGACCAACATTGAAATGGCCGCCCCGGTGAAGTACGACGGCGTCCTACTCCGCGATCAGTGTGACAAGACCTGACCATGCCGGCAGACACCGAAGGGTGGTTAGCGACAAGGCAACACCTCAACATTCCTCAAAATCAACTGAGGAAATTGAATATTGCCCTAACACTTTCCACAATTAACATAAGTAAAATGAATATAAATAAGTTAAGGGGACCTGCCGAGCGATGCCAAAAGACATTGCGGCCATCCAGAATAAGTTAAATTAAATAAAACATTAACTTGGAAAAATATATTTCTACATAAAAGAACAATACCAACGATCGACAAGTTCGTCAGTCAAGCATCCAAATTTCAAAAATTGTCATACATCGGCATAGACAGTGAAGTCTAAAAATTTTGTGTCTACAAAATTTTCTCTACAAATGTCTAAAAATTTTGTGTCTACAAAATTTTCTAAAAGTCTAAAAATTATGAAAATGACTGCTGTATATATAGTCATTTCATGCCTGGGTGCGACCAATCAGAGTATTTTGAGCCTTTTTCGGCTATTTTTCGGGGGGTTTTATTGCTTTAATTTAATTTTAAATATTTTATTTTTCTCCTTATTTTTCTCTATTTTTTGATATTATTTTCTCAATATTTCGTAAATTTTTATTTTTATTTTATTTTTTTTATTTAACCATTCTTTTGATTGTTTCTCTTTTTACCCTTTGATATTTAAATTTTTGGTCGCCGCTTCCGCCTATGTATTTTCTAAACCTTCTTTTGCAAGGTTTTGGCGGTTTTATATTTTGGTTTTGTGTTTCTTTCTGCATCTGTAGGCTTTTCAATGATTTTAATTAATATTTGTTTTATTTAATTTTGTTATGTTTTTATTTTGTTTATTTAATGTTTTATTTTATTTTTGATTTCTGCTTGCGGTACGTGCTTATGTTACAGCAGCCATATTGATAATTTTCAAACCTCATTAATTATTTTGTTTTACTTTACACAATTTTCATTTTGTTTAAATTATGGCTTATAGCCCAACAAACCACTCCCGGGGCCGTTTAAATTGCGCCCCGCAATTTCTCGGTCTAGACCAACATTGGTCTAGCCGCCACATTCACATACTTAATACATACGCATATAGAGCTAATACTTTTACGCATTCATGAAACAGAGTAATGTCAATTTACAAGCTTCAAGCAGAAACCACATAAGGCGGTAGGTCATATATACATCGAACATTTTTATGTCACAGTTAGAATGCACGTATTTACATAATAATAGTTATAGTAATTGTCACTTTGGTTTGCGATTAATCTATGTAGTTGGGATTAGGGATGTCATCTTCATTTGGTTTCTTTGATTGGTTTTCGACTGTTGGGTTTGAATTGGACGAATTGGTTCTTTGATTGTTGTGATATTGGGTTTTTGCTTTTAAATTCTCCTGAATTTTATTGTTTGATTTGGGTTTTCTTTAGACTTGCAGCTTCTTTGCATTGGCAGCTTTCAACTGGTTTTTACGATTCGATAGATAGTTACGAAGATTAGGATAAGGATTGCACTGGTTTCAACGACTACCAGGCTTTGTAGGAAAGTTTCGAGATTGGTTAGTGTTCGAGGTTTCTTTGATTGGGTAAGATTGCACTGGTTTCAACGACTACCAGGCTTTGTAGGTAAGTTTCGAGATTGGTTAGTGTTCGAGTTTTCTTTGATTGGGTGAGCAGGAGAGGTTGTTGTAACTGATAAGAGTTCTTCGAGATTGGTTTATTGTTCTGGTTAGCTGTGGGTTGACGTTTCTACAAGGGGGTTTTCTTCAGACATTGAATTTGTATTCGGATAAGTTCTTGTTTCAGGGTTTCGATTCTTACAGGGCTTCTATTTGGTTTCGATTTTGTTTCCGGGTATCGTCGCTCTGGATCTTTTTTGGTTATAAAGTTGAATTGATGACGAAGGCAAGGGTAACGACGAGGGTAAGTTTGAGCCACTGTTTCATTTGTTTTATTTACACTTGGATTTTTTGATTGTTATTTTAGCGATGAGTTGTTTTCTCTCTCATGTAAGTTTACTTACATTTCTGTTTTTAGAAAGAGACTTCTTTTTCGGGTATTGCTGCGATAATTTTGTCTTTTCCCTTCATCGCTCTCTTCTGTCTTTCATTGTCTTCTTCTAGCGCTTAAATTCATTGGTTGAGTTTAAATGGCTTTCAGTATTGTTTAATCGCTCGCCTTTCAAATTTTCTGTATGCCCGATTTAACTTTTTTTTTCTCTCCTATATTTCCTTTGGAATCTTTTTACTACCGTTTGCTAATCGTCTTCCAATACATTTTTTGCTCATTTCATGACTAATTCTCTCTTTAGTTCCTCTATTTTTGTTCCCATTTTTGGCTTATATCAAATTGTCGTCTCAGTTATTCATTTTCCTCCTCTACATTTTCTTGCTAGTTACTAGTTATTTTATCAGGTTCCTCTACTGAAACTATTGACTATTGATTTTGTCTATTTCTTGTGCTTGTTGTTCCATCGCTATTTTCAGGTTTTCTCTCCTTCTCTTGTTCGCTGATTTCAGTTTCTACTATCTCTTCAATTTTGCATTATACTGGTTTTGAATCCTTGTTTCCCATTTCAATTTTTATTGGTTTTGTGTACAATCTTTCATTGTCAACGGTCTCGCAGATTTAAACCTTCATTGTTGATTATTTTCTGTTATTTTATTATATTTCTGATTTTTGTTTTTGTTGATTTTCGTTCGTTGTTATCTTTTTATGATTTTTTTTTTTCATTTTTTGATTACATTTCGTTTTTTGTTTTATCTACACTGTCTCTATTCACAATTTCTATTTAGACAATCCTCTTTTTTTTCTACGTTTTTTATATCTTTCAACATCCTTCATCCTCTGATGCTCTTTGGGGTTGTGGTGTCTGTATTAATAGTATCCAAATTATTGATGGGCGTGCTCACAAATTCGTTTATTCTAGCTTGTTGCATCCTTGAGATGCTTAGTTCCTCATTCAATAAATATGATAGCTGGTTGACTTATTCCATTAGGTCTACTTCTTCTACTTCCAATATTCTAGAATTTTCTCGGATCTTTAATTTTTCGATCTCTGTTTGCATATCTTTCACTTTCGATTGGATTGTTTTTTTTTCGCTTTCCCGTAACGTTTTATGTTTGTGCAGCGCAAGATCTCTTTGTTCGCTCATTACTTTGTAACCATTAGAGTTTCGTTCCGCATATTCTAATCTTTGTCCTTCTATTTCAATTTGTAGATCACTTTGTTCTTTATCCTCGTTGATTTTTCTCACTATGGTTTGCATTTTTTTTTCTTTTTCTGGTTGGCTTTGATAGTTGTGAATTTTCTGAGATTCTTTGCCCTTCTTTCTTGTAAATTAGGTTTCGTTTGAAAATCTCTTCTATATGTTCGCATATCCTTTAATCATCAAAAGATGTCCATTTCTGTCTTAAATCTTTTAGTTCTTTTTACTGTTGCGTGATACTTTTGCTTCCATGATTTTGCCTGCTTCTTTAGTCCATTTACCATTTCTCACACTTTTCCATCCCTTTCGACCACTCGGTCACTTATAATATCTGTTCCTTTTTGGTGCGGTATAACTTTTCTCGTGCTCTGATCTCGTTTCTGACTTGTTCAACTTGAACTTCAAGTTCTTCTTTTTGTTTCCCCGCCAGCTTGGCATTGATGGTAAATGGCCTTTGCTATTAGCTAAGATATTTGACCCGCCTCTTTTCCAATTCATTCATTTTCCAATTAATCGTTGGTTTAAGTCATCTACTTTGTCTTTTAGCTGGTCATTATTTCTGTTTAATAACCCCAAAATTATGTTTTCGTGACTAGTTTTTATCTTCTGGTCTTCCGCTTGAGTTCGGAGTTCTCTTATTTTTTTTTATCTTTCGGTTAAGCAACTGGTGTATGCGACATCTATGACTTTGCTTGGATACTCTATTCGTTTCTTTGTTTAGTTTATTCGATTCTGTTTCTACCCAATTCATACACTTCGTTTTCAAATTAGTTGTTGTTTCTGTTTACCAATTCTAACAATACTTTTCCATGGCTTATTTTTATTTTTTTGTTTCTAATAAATTTCGTAAATCTCTCTCATTTATTTTAATTGTTCATTTTTTTTTTGACCTCTCTTCCCATCCTTCAGCTCGCTCTTTATATTGCTTAGTTTTCTCCTTTTGCGCTTTCAGCTTTTGGTATGACAGGTTTGATATTTTCTCCTTTTCGGCCTTTTGTTTCATTTTCTCTTTTATCACTCCTTTGAACTCTTCTATCCCTTTTTCATATACCTTTTTAGTTCGTCTTTATGTGGTTCATTTGTTTAGTTTTAAGGTTTCTTTTTGTCTTCTTCGGGGTTTCTTTGTCATTGTTGTCACATTTATTCGAACTTTCTCATCTCTGTTTTATTTTATTCACTATTTTCATCTCCGTTTTTTATCAGTATCGTTCTGTTCGTTTTATTAACTTCATCATCATCAATATTGTGAGGTCTGCTCTTACTTCGATAATTATTTCTCTGATATTCATTTTCTATAATTATACTTTAGAATTAGTTTTATCATTAACGGTGGTTATCATTTTAATTTTACGCATCTGTATTTTAGTGTTTTATGGGTTCTACTTTTACATTATATACATATATATATATTTATATTCAATTTTCACTCCTCGGCGTACTCGATCGATTATCCATATATTCACATGCTCTTCGACAGAATCTTGCAAATTTTAAAACATTTCCTCTTTTGGTGTCTTTACTTCGCATCCCAATTTCTTTACAGGGAATTCTGTTTTCTTTTTGTTACACTTTTTCCAGTGCTCGTTTAACTCTACTTCCTCTTCTATTACACACTGATTTGGTTATAACCCCTTGAACTTTTCGCAGACTTTCTTTTTATTTTACTCACATTTTCCTTTTGTATCTGCTTCCAGGTTCATGTTATAGTGCAATATTCTCATTTTACTTTCCATTCTTCACAGATTTTCTCATGTTTTTTTTCCGTTCACTTTGTTTATTGATTGTTGATATCTTTTGAAAGATTCTCTTTTATACTAGTATTTGCCCACATGTTCCATTGCATTTTGATTTTTCATTTCCAATCGCATGATTGATTCGGACAGTTTATCTTCATTGCTAATATCTCTTTAATGGTTGCCCGATCTTCCTGCGTTTCTTTTATTGATTTTATTCCTACTTCTCCACAATCCGGATATATATTCTGTTTGTCGCAACTCATTTAACAATTCTGTAAACGATCCACGTCGAAATCTCGCATCTAACTTTGTTAGCGGCGGTTTTCGGTTTATTTCGATTATATCATTGATTTCAGTTATACTTGTTACTTGATAATATACTTTTGTTTTTATTTTTTTTTCGTAATTTCTTTTCTACTTCTATTCATTGAAGCTTTACATATTTTTTTCTACTTTTATACATTTAGTCTTTTTGCATCTATACTTGTTTCGCCATTACTCTATTCTATGCTACTTGATAAGTCCGGCTCTTGTATCTCTTTCTCTTGATTCGATAACCATTAAGTCCATTTTTCATGTTCTTCTACTTCCACAGGCTGTATTAACTTTTGTATTTCGTTTCTTTGCCTATGATTCTGCGTTTTTAGCTTTTCAATTTATTTTTCATTTTAGTAATTCTTCTCTGTTGTTCTTCAATGTTCAACATATGATAATAATTCGTATTTAACACTTCTCTCAGAATCATCTGACTGTCTGGCATTGTTCTTGTAGTAGGTTTCCTGTAATTGTTAACGTAATTCTCTGCTGTTTCCACATCTCAGTTACCGCTTCTCCGTTTACGCCTCCTTGATAGTTTTGATTCATTTTCCTTTATTTTTATACTCACCATTCTCTTTCTCATCTAATTTTAAACGTTAAAAAAAATTTGTAGGGTTATATATTATACATACCGCTTTTATAATACTTATATACATATATTTATACAATATATACACTCATATACCCTTTAATTATACTTATTGTAATTTAGGAGGGGTTCTGACTTGTTGAACCACCTCATTCCACCGCTTCTGTTTCCACAGTTTATTTTCGCGTTAAAATATTTCCATTTTAGCTTCTAGTATTCGTTCTCGCAATTTTGATTCTCAGTCGAATTTTCCTAATTTTAGCCAATTTCTTTGCTTTCGTTTTTGAGTTCCTCAGTTTTTATTGATACGGTCTCCCATTTGCCTTTCGTTATCGATTGCTTTTCATTGTTTTTCTCCTTTCATCACATATTGAGTTATTGTTGTTCCTTTTGTTACTTCTATTGGTTTTTCTATTTTTCTCTATCTATAGGTTTCCTCGCGTTTCCTTTGTCATCCAGTAATTCATTAACGATTTTAGTCCATGTCTTTGTTTTTGATTTTCTTGTTCTTATATTAACTCTTGACATATTTTGTTTCTTCTTTCGTCTCGTTCAATTCTTGCTATACATATTTGATTTATCGTCTGACCGTTGATTTTGACATTTCCCATTTCCCATTTCTCTTCCCTCAGGTTGATTGTTTATCGTTGCTGGAATTTGGTTAATCTCTAAGTTATTAGTTCCATTGATAACGTCTTGATACTATTTTTCCAATTTGTTTCTACTTCAGGTAGACATACAGTGCGTTTTCCATATTTCGTCTTTTTGTTTTCGTTTTTGTTGTTTCTGTTGTTTTTATTGTTGTTACCCCCGTTAGCTTTCTTTTCCTTGCCATTTCCTTTCTTTTCGTTGTTTCTTTTCTCGTCGTTGTTTTATTGTTGATTGTCATTATCTTCATCAATAGGCGTATCTTCCTCGGTCTTCGCAAAAATGTCGTCCTCGACATTGATTTTTCTAATAAATTTTTTTTTTCATGCTATCAAAATTCTATCTTTGGTTAGGACTGCTTTTTCACTTTTCACTTTTCACTTTTTTTTTTTAAAAATTTTTTTTTAAACTACATATACACCGATACTCGGTTATGTCTACATTAAAATCTACATCTACATCTAATTTTATTTTTGTTAATTCTATTTTATTTATTTATACATAGATTTCTTCATAGACTTTGATACTACTTTAACGTATATACATTTCTTTTTGAACCTTTTCGTCTACACTTCACTGTTTATCTCCATTTTATTCGCCATATCCCTTTTAATCTTCTTCATCTTTACCACTTTTGTACATCCAATCAATATTTCACATTTTTGTGTTCCTCCTTCATATCGTTTATTTTTAATTCTGATAACATTACCTCTTCCTTCAGTCTGAGTACTGTTGACATTAATGTTTCACTCTCTCTTGATTTGTTTTCTGCTACTTGCTTCCACATTATAATTTTTTCATCCTGATTAGTTACTTTTACAATAAATTCCCTTATTATTTTAATTTGTTCTATAACTTGCCTTCTTGATATTGCGTATGGGTTAATTTTCGGCTGTTTATTCGGTCCATTCTTTTGCCTTTCTTTATTTGTAAATTGTTGTCTTCTTATTATAGTTGATTGATACTTCTCTACTTTAGACTGACAAATTCTTTTCTTTACATACATTTGATTGTTCTGTTATCTATTATGTCTTTGTAGCAGATTTCTCAATTTATCTTTCGTATTTGGGCAGCTGTTCGCTAAATGTTCTTCTTTGCTATATTCGTAACACAACTTTGCACAATACCGCTAATTTTTCATGTGTCCATTTCTTTGATCATTTCGACTTATTTTATATCTATAACATTTGCATTCATTGTGAACTTGTCGTAGGCATTTATTACAGTATTAGACCGCGTTATCATAAGTTTTGTATGCTGGTTTTGAATTCGGTTTCATTTCTCCTTTTCTTCTTGGTTCCTTTTTATTTTTTCGATTTCGGTAGTTTCATGTATTCCTTTTGTATTCTCTTCATTGACGTTCATTTCCTTTTCGTTTTTCTCGTTTATTAACAATTTAGAGTCCTTTTGTGCCATTATATTTCCGAATTCATTTATTATTTCGATATTTCTCTTTACATCATTTCCGTTGTTGGTTCATTTTGATCTTCATGAATTAACTTCACGTTTTCCATTCTTTCGATTATCTCATTCTCAATTCTTGTTTGTGGAATTCTTTGCACGCTTGGTTCATTATTTTTAATTACTCGCATCATATTGATTTTCAGTGCCTCATTCCTTCATTTTCTCCACATTTAGTTAATCATTTTTGCTCGGCTATCATTGTTCATTAACTTCGTAATTTCATCTTTCAACAACTCCTCTTTTCTTCTTCTCCAACGTTCTTCTTCTATACGTGCTTGAAATGTTCTTATCTCACTATATGTGTTTTCTGCTTCTAGTGCTTCTGCAATCTGTAACGTGTTCCAGTCTTGCTGATGTTTTATTCACATACATTCTATCCGATGTTTTGTGGATACACTTTGTAGTACATTTATTTCTGGTTGTTGATTCCTTTCTTCGTGGAGCTGATTATTGGTCAAATAGCAACACATTCTTGTAGGTATGTCTATCTCATTTTGCATCTCGGTTAATTTTCTTGTTGGTTCTTTTGTGTTGTTATTTTCTTCCTGATTTCTTCTTGTTGGAAACGTAGCTGCAAAGGTGATTTTCTTGTTCACATTGAAAACATCTCTTAGGTATTCTGTATCTTGTTGAGGTATGCCCTAGTTTTCCACAATTCCAACATCCACGTTGCCCATGATATTCGCTAGATCTGTGGCCTGGTCTTAGACAGTAATCACAATATGTCTCAGAGTTCTCGTTATTCATCGTCGTTTTCGAATCTTGTCTCGTTGTTCTATTTCTTGATTGACTTGGTTACAATTGATGCTGGATTATTGACTCGTTTGCGGTCGATACTGGGTTGTTGGATTGGTTGCTGTTGATGCTGGATTATTGGCCTGTTTGATTGATTTACCTGAATAGAAAAATATCGCCTCTTCACTGTTTATTATACATTTATGAATCATACATCAAAATGATTACTTAGTATCGCACTTTACCGTTCGTTTTCCCTGCGTTCTTAATTTTAATTCCACCCAACAGTATTTAGTTTATAGTTGCGTTTAAAATATTATTTATTCCCTCAAAACTTTCTTTACTCATTTGTTTTTTATCGATGTTAACTTATCCTCGTTTCTCAAGATTCCTATATTGTCAGTCATTTCCAATTTTATTATTTTAATTTTACTCACAGCTATTATAATTCATATCCCAGGTTTTATTGCATCTTTGTTACAACTCAAATACGTGTTATTTATTTCTTTTGATTTTATTTTACGACAATTGTTAACTATCTACATGATCGTAAGAATTATCTATATTTAACAAATCGTTCGGCAATGTTGCTTTCCACGCTATTTTACTCCCCGTAATTTTTTATTCAGTTCAAATCCCGATTCCCATTTTCCATTTATTTTATTTTTATTCATATCACGCTCCGCATTCCTTTCTATTTATCTCTATATAATTTATTTCCCCCTTTTTCTCCTTATCTTTTATCGTTTTATCTATCTCAGTTTTGTTTTAATCTCATCTGGTTTGTCTAATCTCATCTTTTATCTTATTATTTCGTTTTCTCATTCCATATTTCCCGTTTCATGTTAGTTCTTGTCGATAATTATCGTCGGCTGGGTCATTTTCGTTTTCTTATTTCTTTCTTTATCTTTATAATCATTATTTGCTATAGCTTTTAAACACATAACTCTCGTGCACGGATGTTTCCTTGTTCTTTATTACACTAATTTCTTCGATTTCTTCAGCTGAATTTTCCTTTGGCCATTTTCTTTATTTGAGACCTACGCTCTTTAACCTAATCGAGAACTATGCTCCATTAACACGATCGAGAACTATGCTCCGTTAATACGATCGAGAACTATGCTCCGTTAATACGATCGAGAACTATGCTCCGTTAATACGATCGAGTACTATGCTCCGTTAATACGATTGAGAACTATGCTCCGTTAATACGATTGAGAACTATGCTCCGTTAATACGATTGAGAACTATGCTCCTGTAATGCGAATGAGAACTATGCTCCTGTAATATGAATGAGAACTATGCTCCTGTAATACGAATGAGAACTATGCTCCTGTAATACGAATGAGAACTATGTTCCTGTAATACGAATGAGAACTATTTTTTCTAATTTTATCTCCCGCCGGCTTCATTAACTTTCGTTGTCTGATTTTCCTCTCCATACTTTTCTTGAGCTCGTTATTTATTTTCTAATTATTATTTCTTTAATTTTCTTCTTCAACTTTCGTCTCATTTTTCAATCTTCACTTTTTATTCTGTTGTTTTCTTTTACGCGCGCTTTCTTTTTTGCTTCTTCCGAGAGTTCTTCGCCTACCCCCCAAATTAAAAACATAAAACGGCTTTGTTGATCTACTACTGCAACGGTAAGGTGATCAGCCCAACCACAGTAGCTTCTCAACTTGGCAAACCTATCCGGAAGGTCGTCATATACTTCTCTTCTGGGTGATCGGTTATTCCCTCCGATTTGGCTTTTAATCGTACTACCCGAAGATAGCTCAAAAAGTGTTTTTTATCCCTTTTCAACTCTATTCTGGATGACCGGGCGCTTTTACTTTTAACTTTCGCCATTCATTACTTTCCTACTTTTACATACAAATATTCATATTTTATATATAGAGATATAGGCGCTGGATGGGTCAACTACTAAATATTGATTAATTCAACTACATTTATTCATAAAACTTGACTATTTATTTTTTCAATGTTATTATTACAAAGTATCCAAGTTTTCATTGTCTCAGCACATTGTCGACAGTAACTGAAGTGACCACAGGGGAGCATAAACACTTATATTCTCACTTTATTTGACTAATGCAACATTTGTGTAAGTATTCTACTTCTTTATGAATCTCCTCTTTAACCGCGTCTGGTATTTGTTTGACTTATTGTTCTATCGCGTGATATTGCATATTTAGGTCGGCGTTATTTACTATTTCTCTGTACCATTGATATTTGGTCTTTGTTCTGACTGGTTGTCTTTTCACATACCTCCTCTTTTCGATATTTTCCGATTTCAATTTATGATTTTTTGATATTATAAATTATCCGTTATTATAACATTCAAATATGTTATTCCCAGTTATATTTCTCAAACTTACTATTAATTATGGTTAGTATTCTTATTTCACCCTTTTCGATATTAATTAATTAATTAATTTATTAATTTTTGGTCTGTTACTGGTATTGCTCTTTAGCCTCTGCATTGGTCAACCTTCTTCGACACATTCTTACCATTTTGGTGTTATTCATTATCTTAATAGTTTCATTTTAATGCTCCAACCTTGATTCACATCCACTCTACCTCGTGATTTTGTTGTTCTCTATTGTCACTGAAAGTTAATTTATTTATACATTTATTCAAATTTTTTCAGTATTTTTTCGCTATTTCCAATACATTTACATTTGCCGTTATTAGTTGTCATCATAATTACTTTCACTCTATTTATTATTTTATATATTATTCAAAGATTTTTATTCTCTTTCATTTCGTTTGTCTATATTCACGTTCTTTCTGATTCAATCTCATTCGATAAATGTGTTTCCATTCTTTATTTTCTATATCCATTTGTTATGTCATTCGCTGTTTTCGTTCCTCAACTGTTCAATATTTTTTTATTGTTTCAACACTTCGACATTCGATATTTTGTCGCAATTCACTGCCATTACTTTTCATTTTATTTGTTCGTTGTATTATAACTTTCATATTTCCTTGTTGACGCTTTTATTGTTTTGTATTTTATTTTAACATTCTACTTTGTATCTTCACCATTATAATTTATGTTTGACTTTTATGTGGTTCAGTATATATTCTAGCAATATCAGTTTAAATACTGTCCAATATATTCCTCGTTATGCGTCTCGGGTATTATTCGTTGTTTAGCTGATTTTATTTTTCGACTAATTTTTGTTGTCTCCACGTTATAATTTATCCATGATGTTTTTAATTGTTTCTAAGCCTTTGATTTTCCATTTTTCAATTCCCAGTAACTTTTAATTTATTGACATTGTTTTCTTCGATTCGTCTGTGTTTCTGCATGCATTTAACTGCTTTGCACTCTTCAATCTTTTCTCTTTACTGCGTTTGACTTTATTCGCTTTAATTGTCTCTGTGATGTTAATTCTTATCTTTTTACATTGATTCACGATCTTACTGTTATTTGTTGTCCTTGTATTTTTGCTACTCAACGCTTATGTCTTTCCTTTCAATCTGTACTTCAACTTTCGATATTTTATTGTTATTCGTTCTTCATTATACATTGTTCCGATATTTATTCATTTTGTATTTTTCGTTATTCAACTTTCGGTTTATAAAGTTATTCTTTGCCTCTTATTCTTCACATATCATCATTGACTCTGTTTATTCTTTTTCATTTCATTTTGATATTTTGCTTTTAACTGTTGTTGAAATTCATTTTTCTGTGATATTTTTTACTGTCTTTCTATTCCGTCATCAGTTTACTCTTAATAACTATTTTCATTTATTTATCGTTTTTATTGCTAATATTTTCGCGTCGGATTAATTCTTATTGTTATGGTTGTCTTTTTATATATTTTTGTCTGTTATTTTAATTTTTGTTTAGACCCCATCATTCCACATTCTCACTCCATATTTTTACTTCATCAAGCTCCATACCATTCAATCATTCTATTTTATATACATTCATCATACAATGCTTCTACCTCATCATTCCTAATTTTCACCAATCATTCAGGTTACCTATCCATGCTTTTATACTCTATAAATATTTGCGTGCAATGTAATAATTCTATCATACAACAAAAGCTAAAAAAATAAAATTTTTGTACAATTATTATTACCATTATTACTATCCCTATCATTATGATTATTATCATTATTATTACCATCATTACTGTTACTATTATTATTATTATTATTACTAATATAATCATCATTATTACAATTACCATTACTTTAATTATTACCACTAATATTATTATTATTATTATTATTATTATTATTATTATTATTATTATTATTATTATTATTATTATTATTATTATTGTTATTATTATTATTATTATTATTATTATTATTATTATTATTATTATTATTATTATTATTACTATTATAAATTAAGAAGTAAAAAATAAAATACTAGTATTATTGAAAATAAAATTCTTTACAAATTATTATTATAATTAAACAAATTAGGTTGATGAGCATTCTATCATATTGTAAATTCTAGTAGCCAATTAGAAAAAAATAAACAGCACACAAATTTACAGAATATTGATTATTATTATAGACACTTTCCAATTTCCATGGATATAATCTTTTCAATGAAATGAAACTCTGTTATTTCTTAAATTTTTCTTGGTTTTCATCTTTCTAATTGATATTGTTTTCATCCCAGCTGAGCCCCCAAAAATCATGCTGGTGTACTGGGTGTAATTAATTTGTTTAAATCTGTGCAAAGCTTATTCAAACTTATTTCCTTCTATCAAAATGCCTTCTTTTTCTAGGGTCTATGCTGTCTCACCCAGACGCCCCACAATTTTAATCCTACCACTATATACCCATGAGCAAGCTCATGTTGGTACTGTATATAGCAGCTGAAAATTCATGAGCAGGTGAGCTCCATTTCTAGAACTACTCCTCATGATATTTTCACTTTCGGGTTCCTGACTGCCGATGGAAGGTCTTACGTCTCTTTCTATCTATACACTTGTCCATACTCATCTATTTCTACAATTCCTATATCAATTTGTCATCATTACTGTTTATTTATTAAAATATTTTTCAAAAATTTGGGCAGCGTTCCGCCCTTATTTTATGGAAAATTCCTTGTTTCATACAAACGTTAACCTATGGTAAATTGAAATGAATGCATTATCATGAGATCATTATTTTAGTCTAACAACTCATATTTGCTTTCCTATGATCGCCACAGTTACCACCATTCTTAAATCTCTATATTATCTTCTCACAGATCTATGCCAAAATGTATCATTTTATTTTAATTTTCCACCACGATGATTATCAAACAATGTACGTGATCTAAACCTACTTTATACTTTCGTTGACTTAAATTACTATCACTAGTCGTACCCTTGATAATATAATAATCGGCAGGAATTAAATTAAAAATTCAATTTTCCTACTTAAACATTTACATAAATGTTATCCCCTTAATTATGGCGATATTCCCGAATATTAATTTCTACCGTTCCGACCAACATTGAAATGGCCGCCCCGGTGAAGTACGACGGCGTCCTACTCCGCGATCAGTGTGACAAGACCTGACCATGCCGGCAGACACCGAAGGGTGGTTAGCGACAAGGCAACACCTCAACATTCCTCAAAATCAACTGAGGAAATTGAATATTGCCCTAACACTTTCCACAAACTAACATAAGTAAAATGAATATAAATAAGTTAAGGGGGACCTGCCGAGCGATGCCAAAAGACATTGCGGCCATCCAGAATAAGTTAAATTAAATAAAACATTAACTTGGAAAAATATATTTCTACATAAAAGAACAATACCAACGATCGACAAGTTCGTCAGTCAAGCATCCAAATTTCAAAAATTGTCATACATCGGCATAGACAGTGAAGTCTAAAAATTTTGTGTCTACAAAATTTTCTCTACAAATGTCTAAAAATTTTGTGTCTACAAAATTTTCTAAAAGTCTAAAAATTATGAAAATGACTGCTGTATATATAGTCATTTCATGCCTGGGTGCGACCAATCAGAGTATTTTGAGCCTTTTTCGGCTATTTTTCGGGGGGTTTTATTGCTTTAATTTAATTTTAAATATTTTATTTTTCTCCTTATTTTTCTCTATTTTTTGATATTATTTTCTCAATATTTCGTAAATTTTTATTTTTATTTTTATTTTTTTTTATTTAACCATTCTTTTTGATTGTTTCTCTTTTTACCCTTTGATATTTAAATTTTTGGTCGCCGCTTCCGCCTATGTATTTTCTAAACCTTCTTTTGCAAGGTTTTGGCGGTTTTATATTTTGGTTTTGTGTTTCTTTCTGCATCTGTAGGCTTTTCAATGATTTTAATTAATATTTGTTTTATTTAATTTTGTTATGTTTTTATTTTGTTTTATTTAATGTTTTATTTTATTTTTTGATTTCTGCTTGCGGTACGTGCTTATGTTACAGCAGCCATATTGATAATTTTCAAACCTCATTAATTATTTTGTTTTACTTTACACAATTTTTCATTTTGTTTAAATTATGGCTTATAGCCCAACAGTAGTTTTATCACTTTTAACCAATCGAAACAAAATGTGAAAAACAATCTTGATAACAACATTGATAACAAATTTCGAAGTTCATTGTATTGCAAGAAGATAGCAAAGAAAGCGGGATTAAAATATCCCTAAATATAAGTAGTGTATAATGATCAGTGTGTTTGGCTTGAAAAAATTATTTTTAAAAAATACTCGGGAATTCCAACTGTGAAAATGTCAAGTTTATTCTGGAAAAGAGAAAATTGATTATTTCAAGATGAAATTCCTGGAATTAAATGCCAAAATTCCGAAAGTGTGTCTGATTACTATATAAATCGAAATAACGAGATAACGGTATTAGTAGCATATAAACAATTATTAATGACTAACAAATAAGGAAATCAGAGATGAAGGGTCTTTCCATGCCTTCGCCTATGGACCATAACGATGGAAGATCAACATGCCCCAGGACTCCAAACGGATTGAGATCGAAAACTGCGCCCGATAATTCAGAAATATCTGGTAAGAAAAATGCTTAATTTTCATAATGATTTAAATATTACAACATGCAATCGCGTAATGACTGATGACCTTGAGTTACAAGAATGATGTCTGCAAACAATATGACGAATAGGGGATATGCTATTGAGATAGGCTTGCTCAGGGAAAATAAATGTCAAACATGGGTTGAATGATTACATGAAATAAAGTTATGAGTTTTATTTTCTTTCTGAGTATAAACTAAGCCGAAGACCTCAGGATATTAAACCCGTCATACTATTCAAGTAGAATTCAGACCCCTCAAGCTGCACCTAACGAATCGACTTCAAACGCTACTCTCCGTAGGACATACATAAAGGTGCATACAGAACAATGTTTAACTAATGAAATTTCAATGCCAGCTTAATACTTGTGGCCGAGAAACTAAAGACTTAATAACGTACGAGTAATGAGAAGTATTGGTATCATCATATGTTAGTTCTAAACAATAAGATCATTGTGGAGGTACCTATAAAACGATGAGACCGGTCATAAAAACATCGAAACAATAGTATCATATGACCGTAACAGTGTTAATGATGAAAGGACTGGACGGCGGAGTTGATATCAGTTCATAATCATCGTAGAAATAAACAGGATCAGTCAGCAAAATAATTAATGAATTGATAATGCTCTATAATACCTAAATTTACCTATCCCAATATTTAGCAGGCAGTACGTCACCCATGGACGGATCTTGGAACGACCTCACCCGAATCACAATTCGATTTCCAGCCAAGACAGCCTCCCGATGTCGACAAGCGATGTGGGATGCCGGATACTCAATATTCCAATAAAGTCACAATTTCTCGAACCGCAAAGATGAGGTAGACCTGTCTCATGTCGCGATTAAACACGAACCAGGTCGAAACCCTGCCCGAGAAGCTCGGCAAAATGCCGAGCTCAAATGGGCCAAACTGGAAGAACATCAACAAGTGCAGTAGCAGATAGTTATTGCTTGTCGTCAACTAAACGAAGTCAACGCGGACATAGCCGCAGGCCGGATCCCGAGTACCGGTGGGTACGCGCCAAGCTACGGAATCTCCTACGAGTTGGATGACCCGGCCCTTGGAGAAATGGAGGCGCCTATCGACGTGGTTGTATCGAGGAGTTTGATTCGAACAACAGTTCTAGACCGTATCGGGGTGCCGCACCACGATGAGGAACACGCATACGCCAGTTACAGGCCAAAGAAAAACTCGAAATTCCAATATTATAATGGTCGGCGAAGATATTGCCATCCATGAGCAAAATTTCAAAACAAAAAAATGAATATTTTGTCTATTAAATAAAATTTCTGAGTTACGATTTCGTATTAAATCAAGTGAATAATTAATTTCAATCCTTAATAATTGAATGAAATAAAAATGATTAGGACACTAAAAAACCATGTGAGTAAAGTTGACCTGAGATAAAAGGCCTTGACACTATCCATAAATTCACAACTCAAAAATTAAGCCAATCTTAACATAACGTTACAGTCCCTTACATGAAAGAACCATTTATTAAATGAACATGATTTAATAAAAAACTTGACCCATAATTCATTTATAGATATGGATACTAACCGAGCACTGAGCAAAAAATTAATAAAATCCAGACGAGAAATCGCGGACTTGCGCGCTCAGTTTCTTCAAATGAGTCGAGAAATACAAAAGATCAAAGCGACGTGAATGGAACCTTCGCAGGCAAAATTGACCTATCAGCGCCTAACCGCCACTCAAAAAAGGTGGACAGAAGAGAAAAAGATGATCCAATAAACTCAAATCCGAAGCTTGTAGGTAGTATTGTCAACTTCCCAAGGCAACGCAGTGACATACCCATCGTATTTGCCAAAGCGCAAATAGCCTGCCGAGAATCCATAACCAAGTGCAGCAGTCAATCTCCAAACGACCTCATCCTCGACCGGGAAATATAGAACGACCAAATCGACGCTCACAAAACGGAAAATCACTCTGAATGAACGGACTCATAAACCTTCTTCGATAGTCTCATAAATTTCTTAAGAAATGTTTTCATTCCAAATTAATAATATCCTGTCACAAGATATAGCAATTTACTGGAATGAGTTAGTACTCAAACTAGTACAGAAGGGACCACGCATAGACCTTCTTTCGGTAGCGCGTTTAACACATCATGAGGCCGGTCTTTAGCAGTTCTGAGAGCATAGCTCACCTTTGGCGGTCTCGAATCCAGTGGTTGAAGTACCAACGTTGCCTAGCAACGGGTAACCACTGGAGGGTAAGAAAAGTTGTATGCAGGGGCTCAAGTTGGCAAACCACTAACCCAACACAACCAATGGTATTTCAGCTATCAAAATATATAAATATCGATAAAAAAATATTACATGAAATATTTGCTTATTTGATTTGTCAAAAAACGTTTCTACTTAGGAAATTTAACTGTACATAATATTCAACTCACCAATTATAAAATTAATGATATATAATCACAACATTCAAAAACGAAATAAGCATTTTAAACTTTATCACAAGTGCTCAATATTTTATTAGTATTATTCTTCACATTTTATTTCTTGATTAAATTCAGAAATTTCAGTTTCATCGACAGACTGAATGTTTTCATTGCTTTCTTCAATTTTGTCCGATATAGGTAATAACGGTTCATAAAATAATTCTTCTACTAAATCAGGAAGAAAAGTGTATAATCTGTCACAAGTAAGTTTTAAAAGCTGTCCAGCTTCACTTTCACTTTTTACTAAAATTGCACGATCTTGTGTTCCTGTGTACATTACAAGAAGAACATTTTTAAGACTTTCTCGAACTGCGTCATCCTAAAAAAATGAAATAATAATTAAGACAAAGTAATGGATGATCACAAAAAAAACAAAAAATAAAAAGCAATTTCTAATGTGATGACAAACTTTTAGAAAGAAATAACTTTTAATATGACTGCCGTGTTCCGTAAGAAATCGAGTGAACCCGAACAAAATATAACTTTTTTATTGATTCATAAACTTCATTCAAATTTGTAATGTCCTAGCTTTTAAATTAACTCGATTTACAATTTAATTTAAAGTAGCAGCATAAATTAAAATATCAGATAAGTAAATAATAAAATAAGCCCTTGCTGCAAAGTAATTATAGCCGGATATAGTAAAATCGGTCATAGTAAATTTTATCATTGCACCTGAGACAAAATTCAGTGAATAAATAATCTGCTATAGTAAAATCCGGTAAATTTTTTTCATGGCGGATGGTGTTTTACTATAACTGGAAGTTACTGTAATTACATAGTCGCTTTACTTGCATTTATGTGTCAAAAAACATCGAACCAATAAACTATATAATTTTCTGATTACATCGAGCATGTTCTGTAGTCTTATTGCTTAAATTAAGTCTAATTGACAGTTATTCGTCTCTTTTCTTCCACAATAATCTTTAATTTTTTGAATTTCTCTTCACCAATTTATATTTATTTCTTCACAATCAAATTGTTTCCGCCTGAAGAAAACATTCAAAACCAATTATAAATAGTTGCCTCGCATACCGGTTCTGTTCAATATGCTTCATCAAACTGATAAATTATGGGTTTTCTGTTCTGTTTTCCTTAAAAGCAAAAAACTGATAGCAATTAGACTAGCTTTGTACATTTTTTAAAACACACCATAAATTCAATAATTTCATGGATTTAATTTCTGTAAGAGTCTAAGTACTTTTTATCCATACCAAGTACGTAAGACAAATTTATGATCACTGATTATAATATAATATTAAAGTTATCTGTAATTCAACATGAATATTATATAGTTAAAATTACTTGGATTAATAATTTTTCTTTAAAAAACATTTAAATGATAGTTTAACCAAAAAATTATATAAATTATGCTTTTATTATTGAAGTTGTCAAGAAGAAATAAGAAGTTCACAGACACTTTAATAATATTTTGTATTGATTATTAATATGGTATTTGATTTTATTGTCTATTCACTTTTTATAAGCTTGATATTTAAACGAGAATAATAAATTACCAATGAGTCACAGTTATTATTTGCCTTCATATAAGAATCCATATACTCTAAAATCGTTAACCAGAGAGCCGTGAAAGTTGATAATTCGTGAAGTGCTCCAAGATGCTGCAAAAATACTTTTGTTAATATCTGAACTGCTCTCATTCTAGGATCAGAATTTTCAGTTTGATTAAAAGAATTCAATGAATCGCTTTGAGATTTAATATTTTCCAAGAAATTAGATAACAGGGGAAATAAAACCTAGATTAATAATGAATAAATATGGACAAACTTAAAAATTTACTTTTGCGAAGCAGTCTTCCCATTGGGCACCTGTTAGACTCGTGAGTACAGATGAAAGTAAAGATCTCTGGAGAAACGTCATAGCAATAGTTCTAACTTCAGGTCGAATATCACAACATAATCTAGCCATTCCTTGTAATAATGGACACCAACAGTTTTTCCATAATCGAACATTCAGTTCACTGTCATTTGAAATAGTATTATTCCATTCAAAATAAATTTTAGCTGCCCGATTATGCAGCGTATGCATCAAATCCAATAACTAAAAATTTTATATTTAATATTTTACATTGCAACAAAGGGTTTAATTATTTATTCATTCTTTCACTCAAATACATTGATAATTTGTCAGTAACTAAAATTAGTTTATCCTTTTATCAGTTACAGTATTATTATTTATTTTTAGGACCCCTTTTAAAGGTTCTTGGTGGAGTTAAGTTAGCATGGTATTTTCTTCTATACTTTTTCTAATCCAGCGGTTCTCAAACTTTTTCAGTCGCGGAGCCCTTGAAAGACATAGATTTCTACGGAACTCTAGTTGTTTACTATTTTTAAAAAAATATGATATGTCTAAAAGCATTAAATTGTATTTATGTACATTTCTTTATTTTTAACAAAAAAAACAAAAATTAAACATATTTTGCATATTAGAAACAAAGACTACAAAAACAAAACTAAAAATAATTTTTTTAATGCGATGAATGCACTTGTTTGTTATTTTGGTAGATTTTTTTAATGTCTGGTTGTATGGATGATAGTTGAATCCGCATGTCAGTTTCTGCGTTTAGTTTATTGCGGTATTTGATTCTCAACGCGTAAGATGAAAATCCAGACTCACACATATAGGTAGTAGCGAAGGGAATAAGTATATTAACTGCTTTCTTTGATAAGTTTGGATATTCTTCCTTAATAAAGCAATAGAAATCCGACAAAGGTAGTTTTCAAATTTTGATTGCAGTGAGGAATCCGAAATCATATCAATAAAACCTTCAAATTCTTAACTGTGAATTCTATCGGTTTTAGATTGACTTCAAAAGGTTTTCTGACCCATTCATTTATTTTTAATTTTTTATTATGCTCATCTGGGAAATATTGGTTGACACAATTTAATATACCCACCAAATGTTCACAAATTTCACCATACAACCCAAACATATCATTTTCTCCGATCTCGCCATTAATTTCATTATAAAAATCCATTAGTGTTAAGAAGCAATTCAAATCACGAGTCCGAGAACAAGTAATCCAAAAGTCTAATTTTTTTTAAAAGCTTCAATTTTATCGTTGGCTGTAAATAAAGTCACTTGTTTTCCTTGAAGTGAGAGATTCTTTTTAAAAAAATGTCAGCCAAGTACGAAAGTCAAAACAGCCATAGTTTATCTGTCAACCTTTGTTGTAAATTCATCTCGTTTTCATTAAAAAAAATGAAAATTTACAACGCAACTCGAACAGTCTTAAAAGTACTTGCCAATGGATAGACATCGCACCTCGGTATGTAAGAGTAGATTTTTATGAATACTGCTCATATCATCGCTAAGAATTTTGAAAAGTCGTGTTTTCAAAGGTCGCGATTATTTTTATTGCCTCATCAAGGACATTTTTCAATAAAATCGGTATTTTTTTTACTGCAAGAGTTTGACGATGAAGTGGCTATTGGTTCTAAATTTTTTATTCTTGAGACAGCCCCAGAGTCTTACCTACCATTGCCTTAGCACCATCAGTACATATATCAATGCAGTTTTTCCCATCTAATCCATTGTTTTCAACAAAATAATGCACGATGTTGAAAATTTCTTTGCAATGTTTCACATAATAATAGATCTTCAATGGAATTAAGATACTGATATCTTACAAAAACAAGTAATACTGCAAGTCCAGCCACATCTGTAGACTCATCCATTTGCAGAGCGAAATTACAATACTTTAAGCAAGATATTAATTAATATTTGACGTTGGCTGCTAAATCTATAATACGTGTTACTGTGTCATTGGATAGCTGTACTGCAGAAACTGATTTTGCTGATTTTTCATCAAGGAGGCATTTAGCAATATCAATTGAACAAGGTTTTATTAATCTCTCACCTATTGTATAGGCTTCGCCTGCTGAAGCAATACGATGACTAACAAAATAAGATGCTTCAGTAGCTTTTTCATTCTCAGTTTTGAAAGTTGAAACAATTAAATTTTGACCTCGTTTACGTATGAAATATTCAGTTTTTTTATCTTTATATTTTGCATGTACAGTTTCCAAATGACGGCGCATCTTTGCAGGCACCATAGAACTATTTGGAAATATTTTTGCACATAAAACACATTGAGGCATATTATTAGCATCTACAAATCCAAGAGATAAATAACTTTCGTCATATTTTCGTTCTGTATCTCTCTCTT
>CM039679.1:191691182-191823164 GCA_022537955.1 Schmidtea mediterranea | reverse complement strand
GGTCCATGTCCATAGTCTTATCGTTGTCCATGTTGATGATTTTGATTTTGGTCTTTAAACCTTGGTTATGTTAGTAAACACAGTACATTCTTACCCTTATCCCCTATTATGACTAAAATTTCCTATTTATCATACTAGAAATCATCATTGTTACTATTATATATATTACTTATTAATTGTTACTACTATTACATATTATTATTTTATTACTATAACTACAATATTTTTATGGTTATTACCACTATGATTATCCTACTATTATTATTATCATAATTATTATCATCGTTACTACAAATACATGATTTTTTATTATTATCATTATTATTTTATTATATTATTATTATTATTATTTTATTATTATTATTATTATTACCTCATCATATCGTTATTTTTATTAAGATTTGGTAGGGATACGTCTTATCCTCAGCGTTAAAATTTTTTTTGAATACAACATTAGCCGTAATCCATCTGTATTTTCGGTTTTCGATAAAGTATTTTTGTAAATTCGAAATTTTTAGCAGCGTTCCGCCCTTATTTTACGGTTTATCCCTATTCTACAGTTTTTCGACAAAGTATTTCATGTGACTCGGAAATTGACGCGTTCCACCCTTATTTAGGCATTCCATTTTTACGTTACATTTTTGTTTAAGTATTTGATTTGTTCGGAAAATTTGGGCAGCGTCCGCCCATATTTTCTGCCTCAACTTCAAATTAATTTATTTAATTCTTATTTAAAAACATTATTTCATGATTTTGGTCGTTCGGATAATCTTTTTCCAATGGCTATTCATTTTAACTGTTGCAACGATTTCGCAATTTTTCCCGCTACCCGTTCCCTCTCTTTATCCTTAAGATCTATTTGATGTTCATTTCATAGTTAATGGAGGCCACTAGACTACTCGGTGTTAGAGATTTTGAGCCTTGTTGTTAAAATTTATGTCAATTACAGGAAACGGATGGTGAAGGAGTAGCCAGGACTACTCATTTACCCTCAATCCCTATGTACGGTAAATATTGACGTTCCAGCTCCTGCGTTCGCACGCCGGAGCCTTCACGGCACGAACTATTGGCGATTTTACACGCACTTACACAGTTCGATAGTGTGTTTTATTTTTCTATCTTGCGTTATTGTTTGGCTGTGGGCACCAAAATAAATAATAGAAAAGTAAATTACCAAATGAATTAGGCAAAAATCTCGACGCATAAACTGTATATTTGCATTCATATAAACAATTTTAAATCGGGCATCGATGTACATAAACCAAAATAACTAAACTGTAGATTAACAATCTGAAATGCACCAAAAACATAACTGTAGATTAATAACCTGAAAATATTGCTACAAAACATAACTGTAGATTAATACCTGAAATATTGATTAACTGTAGATTAATGATCTGAAAATATCTGAAAAAAATCAACAACAACAAGTAAGATTTGTAAAAAATGTGCATCTTAAATTTGGTTGAATTAATACTACAAAGTAGTAGTTGAAAATTTGAAAAACACATCAGTTATACCTATAATTTGCCTAACCTTGCGTGTTAGTTTTATGCGAATAAACAAATTCGACTTTGAAATTATTTATGTTATCTAAATAATTTTTATTTATTCTTATTTAAATGGTATTTATTTTTAACATTTTATTAATTTATTCATCCAAAAATATTTTATTTTTCATTATCATTAATTTTTAATTTAAAATAAATGGTCATTTTACGGTCGATTTTCTTGTTATTAATGTTATTTTTTAGTAAATTTCGTGCGGTTCTTGATGCCATTTTGTATTTATTTATTTTACTTTTATGTTTTGATTTATATTTTATTTATTTCTCTCAGATTTTAAAATGTTTTGTATTGTGTTGTATATATATATTTAATTATCTTGGTGCTGGGTTTTCGTGCTGTATTACTGATGCATTTAAACAATTCTCAAGGCTATTTGTGTGCTGGCCCAACAATATATACAACCACATATTGGAAAGAGGTTTTCTTTACATTTAATGGATACCGACTCAATGTTTTGAGAATTAAAAGAGGAACAAGATTATGAAGATTTATTTGACGAAATTAAAAAATGAAATAATTAATAAATGAATCTGGTGAACTATTACTTATAAGATGAAAAAACCTGGAAATCCATATAAGTTAGTAGCCATCAGATCAAAACATATGAAATTCAGTAATCTTGAGATTCAATAATTCACTAAATAATTATTTTTCATACTTGATTTTTTTCTATCTAATGCAATATAATTTTATTTTATAAATAGATGATTTGAAAACTATTAAATTTCTTCCTTGTCTAAGTATCACTAATAAATCATTAAAAATACTATCTTTATTTCATTTTCCTAATTTAAAGAATATGAAAAAATTAGAAATTACCGCGAATTACTTTAGATGGTAAATCATTAATAATTTTGAGCTAAATAATTACATTGCAATTATTATGTCTACATCGAGTAAAATAAGATTCCATAATTTCTTGATTTTTCATGTTGACACAATCATCAATTTTATTAAATTCTTCTTCGCTCGTTTAATTTTTCACATGAATTATTTCATGATATTTATTACTCATTGTAACATTTATTTTATCAATAGTTTTTAATTCCCCAGTTGTTAATTCCCCACATTTGTTTTTCACATAATTCTTCACATAAATCTCATAATAGCTGCATCATCAGGAATTTTATCTTTGATTTTGAAATAATTCCCACAATATCTTGTTTTGTTAAACCGAATTAACACATGAAAAATTATTGCATTTCAGGTTG
Organism: Schmidtea mediterranea; assembly: GCA_022537955.1. Lineage (NCBI taxonomy): Eukaryota > Metazoa > Platyhelminthes > Tricladida > Dugesiidae > Schmidtea > Schmidtea mediterranea. Next base: position 191,820,384 of record CM039679.1, on the reverse strand, counting down.
ATCAATTGTTTTAGAAAAATTATTAAATTATCAGTCTATAAAATTAGGAGTTAGAATCATTTTTAACAACAAACTGTTTTCCCAAAACCAGAACTTGCATTTATCACATTCTAAAAGAATTTGGAAAAGGATTGTGATTGAATTTCATAATTTTTTATCCAAGTTTGGTGTAAACAAAGTTCCATTTGAACAACATTTTTAAATAGTAACATTTTTAATAATGAAAAATTATTTATTTTTTATAAGGAGAAGAAAACTCATCACCATCAACCTCTATTTGAATATATTTCCTATTTATTTTTCAAACTGTTTATTTATTTTTAGAAGACTCTTTAAATAATAGATTTTATAAATCACAAATTCCGTGACCTTTGATATGGATCTAAATAATTTTTTGACCAATCTTTGTTTCTCCACCTGTGGTAGTCGCTGACGCTCCAGTTTTTATTTCTGATTTAATTTTTTCAATCTCTGCATCTAATTCTTGATCTTATAATTTTAACAGTAGTTGTTATTCCACCTTGCTCCTGCTGCAGTTGTAATTCCTCCAAAGATTAATCGTAATAATACAGCTAAAGGAAAGAATTCCTCAAGAGGCGCGCTGCGCTCCTCCAGAATGTTCAGCTCTTTTTGTTTAATTTCTGCTATTTTCTTTTTATCAATGTATATTTTTTCACCATTATATTTAACAGATGCAGGTTTATTTGTATTTATTATTTCTTATTTTTTCTAAATTATCAACAGTCTGTGTATCAATATTTCATGAACCATTTTTATAGAAATTATTAAAAATGGTTTTCTGGAGTTCATTTTGATAAAATTACCTAGAATTTCTTCATATTGAAGTCTTTAATTCCACAGTTCTTGTTTTGTATTATTATTTTTGAAAGATAAAAATTTCTTTAGACCATTTATGTGTTGAACCTTTTTCAAATTTATTTTCCATTTGAATATTCGAACTCAGTATATAAATCAATAATTGTTAGAATATATCTATAATTTTTATTATTTTTAGGATTTACAATTTCAATTAATCTGCTGACCAAAATATCATCTTTATTGAAAACTTTTTTTAAATATTTTTTAGGTTTTGGTGAAAGCATGACTGATTATCTGAATAAATTCTTCATTTCTACTGCGAAAGTCAATTTTATTGTTAATCATAACCAGACTCACTCTCGTTTAGATCGGAAGATCCACATTTTTTGCTTCTGCGTTTATTGAATTTCTCGAGAGATTCTCTTTGGTAATACCCTTTCATTTACTAAAATCAATGAAACTTAAAATCATTTAAACTACAAATAACAAATGAGATCTGTTAAAATTTAAATTAATTAATTTTCAATTAATGATGAAATTATCACAAAATATTTTAAAATTAAATTTACCCAGCAATTTTATATCCTAAATTCAGCAATGTGCACTGCTATTATGGATGATTGCACTCGCTATTTAAATGATTTTTTAAACTATGATTAATATTATCAAAGCACAAGTTATATTCGCCATTGTAGCACCTCCAAAATTTCGTGAAATCTTATCATAGACTACAACACTGATGAATATACCTTTTAACCCAACAACTCTTTTAGGAAATGATAATATTGTGTCTACTGTAAGATTCTAAGAATAAATTAATGAAATTTAGAGAATCACCTAATCGTGTATTAAATCTTGGTGGAATGCCCACATGATATTCGTGGTTCAGGTTTAGTAAGCAAAATTCTTTTTGTTTCTTAGATGTCAAATTATGCCAATGATTTGCCTTTAGTTGGTTTGAATTTAAGACAAATTGGGTAATGTGGTAAGCTCCTTCCTTCCAATAGTTAGTGAAATAAAAAGTTAAATCCTTAGAAAATAATATAATTAATGAAAATCATAAAGAAAGTGAAATTTAAAAAGAACGTAAATAAAATTGATCAACTTTTAATAAAAGTATTTAAAATGAATGTTGATGAAATCGTCGATGTAATTTTGGATCAAATTTCTATTAAAACTGTGTCAACACACAACCTTACTTGGTGGCAATATAGAAAGAGTAGAATCAAATTAATAAAAGTAATTTAATTAAAAATTCAACAGTGACATGAAAACTACTGTAAACACGATCATAATGATGTAGATGTGGATGTTAGACCTAAATATGAAAACATTATAACGAAATTTTGAGCACAAAATTCCTTTAGGACCGAACTGGGATAAGGTGTTAAATTTTGTAATCGTTCTGATAAAAAAACTTAAACTTAATATTTATCGAATTCTGAGGTATTATTTGAGCTCAAGAAAGCTGAACAACACAAGTCCTGAGTTGATGGTATAAAATATCGAGACCTGGTGATGCTGGATCCCGAGGGTAAACTACTAAATTTTTATTTAATAAAATTATTCTAAAAACGTTATACCAGATAGCTGGAAATCCTTAAAACGTTGCTATTCCAAAAACCGGTAAAAGGTGATTAAATATGATAGTGTGTCGTCTTGGCGTCCAATTGCACTACTTTCAGTTATCTACAAAACTGTTTGCCTCTTGTTTAGCTAATCGTTTAACATTTTGGATAAATAAGAACAATCTGTTGCATATCGGTCAGAAAGGTGGCTCTAGACACGTGGATGTGTGGAACACAATTCAATTCTTTCGTCAGCTTTAGAGCACTCTAAATACAGCAAGAACTCTCAACTTGCTATTGCTTGGCTTGACATTAAGGATGCTTTTGGGAGTGTTCTCATGCTACATGTGGTCTTTACTTCGATTTGTTGGGTTGATGAGGAATTTGTGACTATTCTTGAGAGGATGTATTTCCGATACAAGTACTTTCTATAGTTGTGGTTCTATCTTGACTCCAATATTGCAATCAGGACAAGGTGTTAAGCAATAATGTCCTATCTCTTGATATTGTTTGCTTAGCAATTAATCCAGTTCTTGAAGCGGTATCCGATCTAAATGTGAACCATTTATGATTGGTGAATCTGCAGTTAAAATCCTTGCGTACGCTGATGACATTGCTCTGTATCAAAGTCTGCTTACGACTTACAGAGAGTAACAAACATTGCTGTTGTAATTGCATCTGAAATTGGCTTTGAATACGTCCTGAAAAATGCGTTATATCGAACTTCCTCTTATCGAAACAAAAAAGTCAATTCTTATAAATTGACCATTTATGAGGAAAGTTTTTATGATGAAGAAATCTCTTTAATTGAAAATTTTAAAATTAAAAAGTTTATGATATTTTTAAAAAAAAACAAGAGATATTTAATTAAAAATATCTTCGTAGAATTTGTTGTAAATAAGAAAGATTAAAGCAAAAAAGTATGGTTGATATTTATTGAAAAAATTTACTGGAAACAAAAAATAGATTTTATGTTTACAGGAGAACTCCTAATATGGTTGGCGCGGTAACTCGGCGCGATCACGAAGATTGCTACCAAGGTTTCTGCCAAGGGCGTTTGGAAGTTTCATTAAAAGATGGAAATTTATTTGAGCCAGGGAATACGCAGAGAAGAAGGAAGATTAATCTTGCATGATTGATGAGGATCTCCTGGAAGTGTACGCCAAAACACTGAAAAAAGCCGAAGGATTCCAGGCTAGTTGCGATTAGTACATTCGATGTGAAAGCAGTGTCTCTTTAAGGATCTACAATAATGCTGTTGAACATTACAGGGAAGGTGGAATAGAACGTATTTTAAAAGGTGGAGGCTTGTTGATTAGGTTGTCAAAAAATAGATTTACAACAGAAATTCAGCAGGATGTTATCAGTATGTGCGGAGAATAGAAGTTGAGAAAGAGTGAACCACGGAAGATAAAACGCACAGAAGCAAAAGGAAAACCACTAACGTCTGGTGGACAAAGTGAACAGCAAAGAGACGTTAAAGTAATGAAAAGTTACGCCAGAGTGGTCTATCAGGAACCACAGGGAAGAGTACAATACAAGAAGAAAAAACAGAGAGAAGAAAGTATCCGAAGAGAAATGCCAGAATGCTGGTTTGGCCCCAAAAAAATAGGAAACACGAATTGATTGTCAATAAGGTATAATAGCAATGCTGGACATGCCTAGAGCGGAATATAGTAGAACTGTCCAGATAAAAAGCTCAAGATGTTTCTGGGTGTGGAAAAAAGAGTCATAATAAGAGATCTGTCTGATGAAGATGTAGCAGGAACTGGTCTAGATCCGAGGTGTGTTAACAACGATGAGGTACGGCAGCGCGGAGACAAGATTCCGGAACAAAGATACGAGTGATAATGGTATGGGGAAGAGAAAGGAAATCGTGTGTAGAGACATAATTGAAGATAAATTCTCTGAGGACGACGTACCAAACAACAGGGTTCCACAAGTAGGAGTTGGTTGGAGCCTAATTCTACAGCATTTGTGGATCATCCTCAAGGGCGAAAAAGTTGGAGAAACCAGAATGTTGGAGGGTACGGAAAGTATACAGGTTCCTAAAAAAGGAGTGTTTGAAGAGGAGTGGAGAGATTGGACATCGAACGGAGCAGGCCCTTGTTGAAATTTTGTATACCGATGGCAAGCGAAGGCTAACGTTAACGTAGGTGATGGGGAAATTTTCGACTGTTTTTAGACATGGGGCAGAATCCATGTAATGAGTGTGAACTGTTTAAACAGCTATCGGCAATAATTGAGAAAGTGCGTATAGTTACGTGCGCAACGAGGTTAGTCGAGAATAGAAAAGAAGGTGCAAGTACCAATTGGAATGTTTGAGGAGTTATATTCATTGTGGCGGAGAAAGTGACACCAAAGACGGTGATTGAGGAATGTTAAGAACATTTATTTAGACTGTTAAAAATTATAGATATGGGCTAGTGAAAGACCAAGCTTAATATTTGTAACATTGCAGCAAATTTGGCAAGAATAAAAAAGGATGAGGAACGATTGATAAGCGTTGGAGCAGTTAAAGTAATGAAGATAGCAATTGAAAGGAAATTTGACAACAGTGGAACGTGTTTATAGAGAAAATGGGATGTGGTCGCACCTTTGGTAAAACACAGAGTACAAGAGGTGAGCGTAACTAAACCATATCGTCAACCACCTAATTTGGATCAAAGATTGAGACATAAAAATTTGTCGATGGAATTAACGGAATGTAACTTCATGGATACCCGCTATATGTTAGTGAAAAAAGAGAAAGGTATTAGACTATGCTTGGACTTTACAGCTGACGCGGTACGAGAGGCGGCATTTCCAATGCAACCTAGACGAGATGCTTGGATTTGTTAGGAGGGCGTCTTTTTTAGCTCCTCGATCTAGTGTAATGCTATTACAAAAGTGGACTAGAGAGATCACAGGAGAAAACAGCTTTCTCAACAAAGAACGGACAATATTGTTTCAACAGAATGCCGTTTGGAATTGCAGCAGCAGTACCAGGTACGTTCCAAGAAATGATGACAAAAGTATTAGGCAAAATAAAGGGAGCAATGGTGTATTTGGACGACATCTTGATTTATTCAAGCAGTAAAGAGAAACACTATACAATACTCGGAGAAGTGTTAAAGGCGATTGAGGAAGCAGGCCTAAGGATTAATCCAGAAAAATGCCAAATAGTAAAGGAAGAAATCAGATTCTTAGGACACATAATCAGCAAGGAAGGAGTACAGACAGATCCATCTAAAATTCAGGCATATCCAGAATTATGGAAGCCTAATGGTAAAGAAACTCCGAAGCTTTTTAGGTATTTGCAATTATTATAGAAGATTCATCAGTGATTATGCAAAGAAGGCAAGGATGTTAGAACAATTATGTAGCGGACCAAGTAACAAAAAATTAGAATGGAGTGAAGGAACGAATAGCGTGTTTGAGGGATTGAAATTAGCATTCACGACGGCGCCAATCTTATGTTTTCCGGATCTGAAAAAAGAGTTCATTTTAGATACCGACGCTAGTTTCGATACCATTGGAGCAGTACTTTCACAAAGAGATAAAGATGGAAAGGAAAGAGTAATTGCGTATGGATCACACTCGATGACGAGCCACGAGAAAGGATATTGTATTACAAGAAAGGAACTATTGGCGGTATATTATTTTTGCATTCATTTTAAGCACTATCTCTACGGAAGAAGATTCACGCTCAGGACAGACCACAAGGCAATCACGTTTATGATGACAACCAAGAAGCCGATTACTTCACAATTCCAAACATGGATCAATTATTTGAGCAGTTTAGATATAAGAGTAGAATACAGAAAGGGTATTATCACCAAAATGCAGACATGGTGTCGAGAACTAAATGTGACACGTGTGTTCAATGTCAAATGGCCCACGAAGAAGCTAAGAAAGGAAAGATAAAAACAAGATTACTAGACTCGATCAGAGAAGAGGGAAGAAGCAACATCCAACATGGAATTGTAGAAGAAGTACGAAAGAAAACGATGATACCTGAAAATGAGTTACAAGAAACAATAAAGGAAATACATAGACTATTGTGTCATGCTGGAGTCGAGAAGATAGCCGATTATATGAAAGATAGATATGTTGGAAAACACCTGTGGAGTAAGATTCAGGAGATTGTTCGAAGTTGTGAGATTTGTCAAAAACCAAGGCTTTAATAATAACAACGAAAGAACCAGTAAAAAGACAAGATTCGAAGAAATGTTCGAAATCATATTCGTAGATATATGTGGACCGTTGGCAGAAACAAAAGGACGTAAGAAGTATATATTGGGCATATAGATCAGTATAGTAAGTATCAAGTCTTGACAGCGATAACAAAACAAGACGAAGAAACAATAAAGAAAACGATTTTAGAAAGTGGATTTTAAGATTTGGATGCCCAAAAGAGATAAGAGTTGATTGCGGAAAGGCGTTTGAATCAGGAATGATGAGAGAATTCACAAAGATGTTAGAGATTAAATTATGTTTTTCGAGTCCATACCATCACCAAACAAACGGTCAGATAGAAAGACAATTCAGGACAATACGGGATTTGATAAATGCTACTTTACAGGTAGAAAGAAGACGGATTGGGCAGAGATATTACCAGAAGTCGAATTCACTTTAAATGCAACCAACAAAAAACGACAGGGAAAAGCCCGGCAGAGATAGTTTTTGGAAAAAAGATTAGCAGGAAAAATGGTACGGGTCCAAAGAAATACGATAAAGGAAGAACTAGAAGAACAACAAGGAGAAAATTCAATGTAGGAGAAGAAGTATTAGTAAAAGTAGAAACACGGCACAAAGGCCAGGACAGGTATGAAGGTCCGTACAAAGTGATAGAGAAAGTGCATGACAGACGATACATCTTAAGAAATGAAGATGGAAAAAGGATCGAAAGAAATGTGGAAAAACTTAAAAATTTCTTAAGAAGGGGGATATGAGGAAGTTTTATGATGAAGAAATTTTTAAATTGAAAATTTTAAAAATTAAAAAGTTTAGATTAATTTTTAAAAAAAACAAAACAAGAAGATATTTTAATTAAAAATATCTTCGTAGAAAATTTGTTTAAATAAGAAAGATTAAAGCAAAAAAGTTTGAGTTGATATTTATTGAAATAAAATTTATGGAAACAAAAACTGATTTTAATGTTTTACAGGATGAACCTCCTAATAACATTAAAATTAAAAGATTAGCTTCAAGTGAATTCTACCAATATCTTGGAGTGCCTGTGGGTGAAGAAACCGATCAGAGTCCATATGACATTCTTAAGAAAGTTGTTTCTGATACTAGGAAAATTGCTGACTCTGACTTACTTGGATGGCAAAAACTGAAAGCGTACAAAATCTTTTTACATTCTCGTTTAGTATTTCCTTTTAGAACACGAGAGATTAAAACAAGTGCACTAACAAAATCCAATGCCAACAATAATCTGACTGTAAACATCACTAGCCAATTAAGAAATTGTTTTAGGAAAATGGTGTCTTTGCCTGACCACTCGGAAGTATGTTATTTTTATAATTCAACTGAAAACGGAGGGGCAAACTGTGTTGACCTACTTGACGAATACCACACACAGACAATAACACACTTTTTCCGACTTTTTACTTCTAGTTGTGAATTTGCGAGAAAAGTTAACCTTGATTCTTTGAACTTTGTAGCTGGTCCGCGACTTGGTATTATCAATCCGACTTTGCAAGAAACGTTTGATTGGATCAATGGGAAAGAGCCAAAACCTCGGCATTCTGGTAAGAAAACTCGTTTTCAGCGAGCTAGAATTGCGATTGCTTTTTTTAAGAAAGAACATGATATTAATATTATGTTTATTGTCACCAAAGGTCAACCTTCACTGTTCATTACATCAGAAAAACGTGGGACATTTATTCTTACTCCTGATTTGCGTAAAACTACTTCAAAAGTCTTGCACATGGCTCTCTGTGACTCGTATCTTTCGAAATGGGAAAAAGGCTGCACTTCAAATTTCATTGCCTCAGCCATTAAACTTTCACCAAAAATTAATAAAGCTATTTATCGAGGTGACATTTCTGAGTTTGCTTGGCACTTTATCCATCGTGCTCGTACAAATACTTTGTCCATCAATGCAAAACCACATAATAAAGGTAATAAAAGACTGTGTCGATTATGTCACACTGAAGACGAAACAATGTCGCATATTATTCAATCTTGTAAAATTCATTTGACTCTTGGTTCTGAGAGGCACAATGATTGTCTTGATCTGATTTCGTCTCACTTGTCGAAAAATTCAAATTTGATTGTTGTTGTTGACCATGTATGTTCACTTGTTCCGGAATCGAAAGAGCGAGTAGATTTAATGATCACTGACATGGTGCGGAAAAAATATTTTTAGTTGACATGAAATGTCCATGTGATACAATTAATAATTTTGCACTAGTAGATCTTCTTAATTTACAAAAATACGATTCGTTGAAAATGCAAATACAAGATGCCAAACCTGACTTCAAAGTGGAGCTTGATACATGTATCATCGGCTCTTTAGGTTCCTTTCCCCCAAAGACTCCTGAATTACTTTTAAAGATTGGAGTTGATCGAACTCACCTGAAAGGTTTATTAAAAGATTGTGCGCTAAGCAATATTTCACATTCTGCTAGACGGTGGCACTACCACAAGACGGGTATTTTGGTAAATCTTGAAAAATTTCGATTTAATTAATGTTTGAGTCAAAATTGCCATTTGACTTGTGTATGTGATTTATTGTGTTAATTAATGAATTCCACCCTCTTCCAGGGAAGGTTTAACTTTGCATAAAATTAAACTCTCTGTCTACACTTAGTAGCAAATTAATCTAGAATGAAGAAGCCTGATGGTATTTTTCCCAAATCTGCTGAAAACTTAGTTCTGAAGGATGGAAATAAAAGCAGATAAAGATTCAATATTCGATAAAGAAATGGACCTCAACATCAATGTCAATTATCAATAATAAATCTGGGCAGATGTCAGAAGGCGATAATCAAATGCTGAATTCCAATGACCGAATCTACTTTGATGTCTTAGATTTGTGATCAGCTTCCACTACAAAGGTGCTGCATCAAAAGCCAATGGAGATTCAATGCCGGATGAAAATGCCGATGAAAGAGAATCAGAGCCGAGGACAATTTAGAGAAAATTCGATTGCAACTGCGTCAAGAGTTCCTCAACAATAAGATGAAATATCGAAACTCAATTGGATCTTTTGCTTTTGGAGAGTCTCAGAACGGCAAGCTCCATGTAGAGCTGTGTCCGATATGAAAAATTCAAAATTGTTATATTAATAAATTTTATATGAGTGATTTTGCTAAATCTACGACTTAGTCGTAGACGTAGTTGTAGGCGTGTTGGGCGTTGTTGGGCGCGGATGGGTGTGGATCTGTGCGGATCTGTGCGGATCTGTGCGGATAGGTATGTGTGTGAAATGTTTAAGAACCAAAGGTTCTAGAAGGTAGGTGTGTGGAAGTTGTTAGGTGTGTGGAAGGTTCTAGAAGGTAGGTGTGTTGGTCCACAACTACGTGACATAATAACAGTTAGGTAACAGTCTCAATGTAGTGACCAGTAACATAATAAGTGTGACCAGTAACATAATAAGTGTGTACTGACCAGTGGTCAAGTGATGTAATCATGGGGTCACTGACCAAAGGTCAATTACTAGGTAGCAACTAGTGGACAAAGGTCAATCTCCAGGTAGCAACAGCGCGTGCAGAGGTCAAATGTTACGTAATAATTACGTAAGCCAAGGGGGGGTTGTATCTGACTGGCTCACATCCTACTACTCATGATACATTTCATACATTTGTAATTTTGATAATTCTAGAATACTGAATCCAACATTGGTTTATTATGTTTTTGTATAATTTCCAATCTCAACAGCTATCAATTCATTTGAAAATCTTTCACAATTTTTAAATGTTGGTCTTGTAAGCATTTTAGAATATTTTATTAAATCTTGAGGACTATTTGTTAACAAAGTTATATTTACATATTTATCTATATTTTCCATTGTTTTATCAAAGACTGAATTATTTAATAACTTATACAAGATTTTACCAAATTCATTCTTGTTTGATGTTGATTCTTTTCTATTTTTAATATTTCTTCAATAAAACTTTTCATAAATGATTTTTGTTCAAAACTAATAATGTTATAAAGTTTTTTCAATTTAATTCCATGTCTTAAATAAAATTTAAATTTCTGTAATGACATAAATATTTTACTGATTGCATAATAATTTAACAGCTGAATCTTTCTTTTCTAAATTTTTTGATTTTTGCCATGGTGATAATTCTCCAAATTTTATTTTAGTTTTTACTGGTGCTAAAGGAAAGTACATTGCTTTATCATGAATTTCCTGTGGATATTCTAAATCAACTTCTAAAACATATCCAATCTTTGAATCTTTTGGAGTTGATAATATTTTCTCTATTATTTCATCAGATACTATTTGCCATTTAAAATTTGAAAATGGTAAATATTGTGTCATGATTCCATAATATAAAGCAGTTGCATCAATATAAATTAAATCAGATTTATTATTCAAACATTTCATAGCTTCTTGAAATTCTTCTTCCTTTTTAAGTTTTGTTATAGGTTCATAATATTTATTATTAAAGATATTTTTCATTCCATGAAGTAATCAATCTATTTCCCATCACAGAACTAACTCCACCACGAATATTATTTTTTATCATATTAAACATGTCAACATCAGTCAACAAATCCAAAACAACACCACTTTTTTAAACATCAAATCCCAAGATAATGAAGGTGTTGAAATATAATTACAAGGATTTAATTCAAATTTCTTTACTAAATTTTCAAAACAATCAGTTAATATAAATGTATCAAGTCTTAAATATAAATCTGTATATTCTCCCAAAATTTTACATTGAAATAATTGATACATTTCTAAATATCTTGAATATTCTTCATCATTAATACCACAATCATTCAGAATTGAATAAAAGTCATCTTTTTCAATAATATCACTTGATTCATATTTTTCAAAGGAATCAATGTAAACAAGTTTTATATTTTTCAACTGGAATATTTTTAGGAATTAAAATATTTTCTATTGTACATTTAAAATCTTCAATTTTTAAAGCTTTGGATATTTGATCTAAACATCAATAAATCTCAAACATCCATATTCTACACATTTATATTTTTCTTTAGTTTTTCTTATAATCTTAAAAGAATTTTTATTATCGATTGCTAAACTTTTTATAAATAAATGGATGTCATAATTGAATAAATTGTGAAATATTACTGGGATCTTTGATGGTTTCTTAAGTTTAATATAACCAGATTTATGAGCTGCACCACGATAATTATTAAATTTTATAAAATGATCATGATCTCGAACAGAGGTATCTCCAAAGATTTCATTTTTACAAATCCAACAAATTTCAGTTGTTTCAAATTCAAATTCTTGTTCTTCTGACATGTTTAATTCATACTTTGATTTTTTTATTGTTTTAAATAATACATTTTCAAATTTGTTAATATATTCAACAAATGTTTTCAAAACCTGTTCAGGATTATTTCCTCGGTAAAACATTTCTTCTGATTCGATTAATTCGGGATAATTACTTTATAAATATAAACAAAATGCTGACGGTTTTTGATTTGTTAAAGGAACCTCAAAAGATTTTTTTATTGTAATTAAAAAGTTTTAAATCTTTTCACATTTCATTTTCATTATATACATAATTATATTCACCATATAAATCTGTTAAATTATATTTCTCTAGGATTTTAAGATGTTCTTTTTTTAAATTTTGTTTAATATTAACAGCTTCAAAATCACCATATATAAAAGCTAAAGGTTGTACAAGATTTCCAAATTTATTAAAAGTCATTTGTACCTTGTTAGAAGATGGCATTTTAACAAATGCTGGTTCATTAAATTCGCATAACCTTGAATGTTTTTCTTTCATAGATTTTGTTGATGTATAAGATAAACATCTTTCACAAACCCAACCATCTTTATAATTAGAATTTGTAATTCTCTTTCTCATAAAACTTTGAAATTTTTTTATCCAGACATAATGAGAAGAAATTTCATTTTCAGTTTCTTCATGCATTATTAAAAGATTAATATGTCTTCCTTCGGTTCTTCTTGCATCAGTAATTTGAATTGGAATTATTTCATCATTTTCATACTCATAAATATTAATTAATACATCATTTAATTTTTCAAATTTATAAACATCTTTTATTTTCATTGGATGTTGAAATCCATCCCAATATTTTATTTCACTTTCATAATCTATATAATTATTTAATCTATCAACATTTTTTTCTGTAGGATACAAAGCTGAAATAACAGCCCATTGAAAACATTTATTATCTATATTTTTAACATTTACAATATAACTTGAAGTAAATAGAGTCTTGATGTATGATTTTGGTCTTGGAGGTCTATGTTTCCAAAAATTTGTACTAATATTTTGAAAAGAATGTAAAATTAAAGCAGAATCCCCCAAGGTATATTCTATATGTTCATAATCTTTTTCTATTTCCTTTTTTATTCTTTTAAGTTTAGAATTAAAACTATTTATAGTTGCTAATGGTAAATAACTTGTATCATAACTAGAATCTAAAATTGTATCAGTATCTTCATTTTCTCGGTAATATTTAACGTTTATTAAAAGTTTATATTTTAAAACATAAAATCTTCCAACTTTAATAGCTTTTAAAACTTCTTGCATCTTTTCTTTTATTTCTTTCTTGTGCTTATCAATAAATCTATTTGTACTTATTGGTGATGTCATCACTTCACCAAAAGTAACATTAACATTAAAAGTTGAATATCCAATATCATTTTCATCTTCTTTAATTTTAGGTTTTTCAATTTTAAGATCTTCACTATCAGTTGATAAACTATCTTCAGAAAAGCTATTTTAAAATTTTATAGATTTAACAGGTTCATTTCTTTTTCGTTTTTTTCTTCCATCACAAGAATTATAATGAAGACGAAAAAGTTTTATTAAATATCTTTCTTTACATTTTTTACAAAGTATAGAATTTGAATCATCTAACCAACAGTTTTTTTTAAATGATCTAAAGATTTACAATGACTTGTATAAGCAGATCCTCTAGTAAATATTCTGTCACAAGGAACACATTTAATTTCTTTAAGTTTAGGTCTTGAAACTTGAGATTTTGGAGCGCAAGTTACTACCTTTGGAACATGAATTTTCTTAGGTTTTCCATTTTTTTGAGTACTCGACATTTTTATTATTATTTTTTCATAGGATTTATATTTTTTATTTTATTGAAAATTTATTTTATCTTGTTACATTATTAAGATTAAGAATCTTGAAAGAAATCTGAAAGAATAAAATAAAAATATTTAGAGTGAAAAAAAATGATAAAAAAATCCAACCCGGATAGCTCAGTGGGAATAGAGGAACACTGTGGTTCAAATATACATGGGTTCAAATCCCAACTAGAATTAGTTTATTTCAATTATAATTTGAAAATAATATTTAAGATATATAAAAATAATATAGTATGGGTATCTTAGGAAATACAACTTGTGTGTATATTTTATTGTTTTTGTTAATTAATTAATTTTTTAGGCATAAGTATGGAAAAAAATTATTGGAACGGGTGTGGTGGCGAAGCGTTAATCATCGTCACAGTCTTTTCTTTTCTTTGTTTGCTTTCGAACCTCTTTCGAATTCGCTTTTGAATTCATTTGTTCTTTCGAGCAGCAAGCTTAAAACGTTGATGAAATCGCATTCAAGCGAGAAACGAATAATAAGGCGTGCTTCTATTATCAAATTAGTTCTTTGGAATATTTTATCTTGTTAATATTTTCATTTATTTATTCTATTATTTTATTACTTTCCTCTATTTCAGTAGGTGATAATAATCTATCTTCCAAAGCTTTATAATGTATTAATCTTTTATCTTACTTTTTCTTTTCTAATAGAAATTCATTTATTTTATTAATTGAAGGATTATTCGTAGAATCTTTTTTCATAGAATCTTTTTTCGTAGAATCTTTATTCGTAAAAGCATTATTCATAGAAGCTTTTATTTTTTCAATTGGAAGATTTTCTATATAATTAAAAACATCTTGTTCATTCAAAGATGGATAAATCTTTCTTTCTTGAAAAGTTGGATAAATTATTTCATCATTAATTTCGCTTTGTTCCGAAGGTAGTCGAGTTTTAATTCTCTATTTTGACGACTTCTATATTTTTATATATAAAATCTTCTAAGCCTTTAAATTTTTTACCAGAAAGTATTGAATTTGATCCTGTGGTTGAAAATAAATCATCTTATTTTATATTATTCATACTTGCTAATTTTCGATATATAAATTCTATTTTTCCAAATTTCATATAACCATGATTTATTAAAAGATCTAAAATTATTCCACTCCCGCCTATAGTTAATTTAGACATTGGTTCAGAGACTGAAAATGAATTGTTTCTAAGATGTAAAGTTTTTCGTTTGTTTCCAATTATAGCTCTAATAAATGTTCCTGTTGAACCCATTATTCTAATTTTATTAATTTCAATATTTTGACCATTATAAACAAACATAACAAAGAAATCATCATGGTGGCGGAATAAATTAAAAGTATGATCCGTATCACCAAAAAGCGTAGTTAGATTATTTTTCATTATAAAAGAAATCATGAATAACTGTTCTTCAATAGCTTTTTTTATATTTTTTTTTATATCTTTGAAGTTTGATGTTTATATATTTTAGCAACATCTTTTTTGAATGTTTCGAAATCATTCAAGAGTTGTGAAGATTCAATTTTATAATGACTTATTTCATTCTTGAGAGTATTAAAATTAATTGTATTTGATTTAAAAGTTTTTTTAATCTCAAAGATTTCATTATCCGTTAAGTTTTGCTTGATTTTCATCTTGGATGATTGATTACTCATTTCACTTAATTTAAAATTTATTCTACTAATATTTGTATTTATTTCATTTATTTGTTTCCATCTCTATAGTTGTGATATATCCTTTAATTTCTTCATCTAAAAGTTTACCAATTTCATTAATATGAACAATTTGTTTTGTATTCGATTCTTGATTCAATTTCTTTAAAATTTTTTATTAACTGCATCTAAATCATTTTGAGGATATGAAAGATTTGAAATTGAATTATTATTCATATTTAATTCTCCTCTCATCCTATCACCATTTTCATTTACAAATTTACATTCAACTTGTTCCAAAATTGCGTTAGTATTTAATGCCAGTGCTCCACCACCAATATTTTCAGGAATTACAATACTCATTTTTAAATTTTATTTTATTATAAAAGATCTAGAATAATTTCTTTGAAAGACAGTCGCTTGCGCTCTAAAGATAATAAAATAAAAATACATAATTGTCCACATATTTTTGTATTCTCTTTTTGAACTTGCAAAGTATTATAAATATAACCATCAGTTAAATATAATTTCATTTCTTGGATTGGAATTATTCCATATGAATCAAAATATATTTTATATTTTTAGCAGAAAATACTGATTTTTTAGAATCAAAACTTAAATCTGTTGAATATTTTGTAGATAAAAGATAAATCAGTTTTTCTAAACTTTTCTCCATTTTAAAATAAAAAGTTTTAGGTTGAAGAACCAAAGAAAAAAATTAATTTGGTGGAACAATTACAAAACCTGAACCTTCTTTTTCATCAACACTTGATTTTTGAAAAGCTTTTTTATATAAATTTATTATTTTTTCATATTCAAGAGTTCCAGGAATCAAAAATATTGTTTTGGTTTTGATAATTCCAACAGTTCTTCAGGAGTATATACTAAATAAGCATAATTTGATATCCCTTGAACTTTTTCGTTTGATACCGGTTGGTTTTCATCCAGAAATGGCTGAGTAGAGATCTCCGAAGGCAGTCAGGCTTCGCCCTTCAGAAATTTAAAATTTGATTTTAATTTATCCATAAATATTTTAAACATGATAATTTATATTATTTTAAATTTATATTATATTTATATTTATATTATATTTATCATCTTTCCACAACCTGTTTCAATATTTAATTCTTTTTCAACCAAAACACAACAAAAATATTTTCCTTTAAAATCATCATCTTTTTTCATTTCTATTGTTACAGTTACTCCATTAATTGCTAGTTTATCATCCTGTTCACTAACATCAACAAAAAATATAGAATATAAATTTTTAAAATATGAAAACTTTAATTGTGTTTCAACTAAAAATTCATGACACATTAAAATATAACTTTTATATAGAGTTGATTGATAATTTTTACTTTATCAAATGCTATTGGTTTTCCAGGATAATAACTTGAATTTAATTGAACAATTAAAGATTTTAATTGTTTATCATTACCGCTTGATTGAATAAATTTTGAATTATTAGTTGTATAATTAATTGTTGAACCTTTAACTCCAATCAAAATAAAGCTCGGTCGAGAATTTAACATTGCTGGTTGCCATGAAAATGTACTTCCTCCTAAAATATCTACACAACCTGGTATTCTTTGAAGAAAATTTACATTGATTGGTTTTGAAATCATGTTTAATCTTTTAAGAATTTGAGTTTCCAAATGTGGGTCACAAGTTATTGATGGAACCATCAACATCATTTTTTTAAATTTTATTTTTGGTTTAGATTCTGCTTTTAAAACTTTTCCATAAAAGAATTTTTTATAATCTTCATTCCTTTCCATTTTCAATTCAAATGGTATTAAATAAATTATTCTATTATATTGTTGAAAGAATCCAAATATATTTTTTAAAGGATATATTCCATCAAGTGTTTTAGTTGAATAAAAGCTTTTTCTAATTTTATATCCTTTATAATTTTCATCACCAGTACCAGTATCTGGAATCCATCCACTTAGTTCACCATCTTGATTTTTAAAATTAGCATCAGTCATAACAAATTGTAATAATGAAATCATTTCACCTGGATATATTATATTTTCAACTTCTGTTGTTTCTAAAGTTATTGAAATTTGATTAAATAAATTTAAAAACCAATTATGTTCAAGAGTTATATCCTCAGTTGGATCAACACATGTAATTTCAAATTTATAATATATGAATGAATTGCAAATATCAAGTGGATTTGATGATTGTTGAAATTGAAACAATAAATTTCCACGTGAATTTAATGCTTTTGCAGATGAAGTTGATGGTAAAACTTCTAAATAATCTTTTTTTAAATAAATGATTAAATTTACTATTTTTATCCAAATTGAAAATCGACATTCTATTTATTATTCAAAAATTTAAGAATTTGAAAAATGTAAGAATTTAGAATTGGAAAATTTAAGATATTGTTTTTTATCAATCAATTTCATGGTTAATAATCTTGACAAAATTGCATTTATGTGATTTTCACAATTATTATTTCCTGCTTTTCTAGAAGCTAAATATTTTCTTAATTCATAAAATAATTCACAAGGATTATCGGATAAAAAATAATATTTGGTGTTATCTCCTTTAATTCCCTCTTCTGTTGTTTCTGTTGATTCCTAGGGATAGTTGCGACCTTTATTAGTTTTTCTTTAGTTAAACTTTCTCCAAACGAAGTCGGCCTCCATCACCAAATTCTTTAACTTTTCCAACTTTAACTTTTTCAACTTGTTCATCATATCCGGGTGGTTTTTGAACAAATGATTTTATTTTTTTATAATAATCATTTTTTGTAATAAAGTTAATATCTCTTATTAAATTCTCATATGTTTCAATATCACTTATTAGAACATTTAATTCTTCCTTAGAATTAAATGCATTTCCTTCAATTGTTTTTTTTCAATTCATTAGTAAAAATTATTTTCTCATTATTATTTGATGTTATGTATATGTTATTTCCTTCCTTGGTTAATACAAATTTTTTTACCACTAATAGATAATATAGTTCCGTCTTTTTCATGAAGGTATATATCTGTAAAAAGAGGTGTGATTGTTTTGTTACATTTTATGATATCATGATTAACATTCAATTCTAATTTTATTGATCTTTAGTTTCTATATCCTGTAAAGGTTTTTCACTTCGAAAAGGAATCAACTTTCGATCTTTATCCCATAAAAAACCTTTTCGAGGTTCTTTAACAATGTTTACTTCTCTAGGTTCATTTTGATTTAAAATTATTTAATTTTTTGTTTCTCTAATAACATCAATTATTGGTTGTTCAATTTTTGTAGCCATGAAATTAAAATTTTGATTATAAAGTTTTTTGGATATTAAATTATCATTCCAAATATTTTGTTGAATAATTAATAATTTACAATCTTGAATATATTTATCAAGATTAAAATCATTTACATTTCTAACCATTTTTATTCAAGAAAATTCAGTAATCTTGAGATTCAATAATTCACTAAATAATTATTTTTTCATATACTTGATTTTTTTCTTTATCTAATGCAATATAATTTTATTTTATAGATAGATGATTTTGAAAACTATTATATTCTTCCTTGTCTAAAGTATCACTAAATAAATCATTAAAAATACTATCTTTATTTCATTTTCCTAATTTAAAGAATATGAAAAAATTAGAATTACCGCGAATACTTCTAGATGGTAAATCATAATAATTTTGAGCTAAATAAATTACATTGCAATTATTATGTCTACATCGAGTAAAATAAGATTCCATAATTTCTTGATTTTTCATGTTGACACAATCATCAAATTTTATTAAATTCTTCTTCGCTCGATTTAATTTTTCACATGGAATTATTTCATGATATTTATTACTCATTGTAACATTTATTTTATCAATAGTTTTTAATTCCCCAGTTGTTAATTCCCCACATTTTGTTTCTTCACATAATTCTTCACATAAATCTCTAATAGCTGCATCATCAGGAATTTTATCTTGATTTTGAAATAATCCCACAATATCTTGTTTTGTTAAACCAGAATTTAACACATGAAAAATTATTTGCATTTCAGGTTGATCAATTGTTTTAGAAAAAATTATTAAATTATCAGTCTATAAAATTAGGAGTTAGAATCATTTTTAACAACAAAACTGTTTTCCCAAAACCAGAACTTGCATTTATCAACATTCTAAAAGAATTTGGGAAAATAGGATTGTGATTGAATTTCATAATATTTTTATTCCAAGTTGGTGTAAACAAAGTTCCATTTGAACAAAACATTTTTAAATAGTAACATTTTTAATAATGAAAAATTATTTATTTTTTATAAGGAGAAAGAAAAACTCCATCACCATCAACCTCTATTTGAATATTTCCTTTATTTAATTTTTCAAAACTTGTTTTAATTTTTATTTTTAGAAGGACTCTTTAATAATAGATTTTATAAAATCACAAATTCCGTGACCTTGATATGGATCTAAATAATTTTTTTGACCAATCTTTGTTTCTCCACCTGTGGTAGTCGCTGACGCTCCAGTTTTTATTTCTGATTTAATTTTTTCAATCTCTGCATCTAATTTCTTTGATTCTTTATAATTTTTAACAGTAGTTGTTATTCCACCTGCTGCTCCTGCTGCAGTTGTAATTCCTCCAAAGATTAATCGTAATAATACAGCTAAAGGAAGAATTCCTCAAGAGGCAGTCGCTTGCGCTCCTCCAGAATGTTCAGCTTCTTTTTGTTTAATTTCTGCTATTTTCTTTTTATCAATGTATATTTTTTCACCATTATATTTAACAGATGCAGGTTTATTTGTATTTATTATTTTTCTTATTTTTTTCTAAATTATCAACAGTCTGTGTATCAATAATTTCATGAACCATTTTTAATAGAAATTATTAAAAAATGGTTTTCTGGAGTTCATTTTGATAAAATTTACCTAGAATTTCTTCATAATTGAAGTCTTTAATTCCACAAGTTCTTGGTTTTGTATTATTAATTTTTGAAAGGATAAAAATTTCTTTAGACCATTTATGTGTTGAACCTTTTTCAAATTTATTTTCCATTTGAATATTCGAACTCAGTATATAAATCAATAATTGTTAGAATATATCTATAATTTTTATTATTTTTAGGATTTACAATTTCAATTAAATCTGCTGACCAAATATCATCTTTATTGAAAACTTTTATTTTTAAATATTTTTTAGGTTTTCTATATTCTTTATGTAGTTCATTCACTAGAGTAGTATTTTGATTGTTTGAGTTTGTTGGTATTTCTCCGAAGACAGTCACTTGCGCTTTTCCCAATGCGATCTTTGTTTTCATTGCTATTTTTCCTATTGCTCTGGAAAATCTTTCAGAAAATGTGGGATTTTGAATATCATTTAAATTTTGAATCAAATCAATATCAGCTTTTGGACGAGATCGAATATCTTCTTGACGATACGCTATGTCATGTATTAAAGCCACTGCATCAACTCTATTTATTGGTTCTTCTCCAGGTTTAGGATAATCATTTTTTTCAAGTCATATATCTAAACGAGTTCCTGGCGGAACATCTCTCAAGTTTCCAAGAGAGTCGAACTATATCTTAAGGAATCATTAAAGCTGATTAGACTTTTCATCCCCACCAACGTTTAGCCTATAAACAATCTCTATATTCTAATCATAACGAACTTGGGAGACGTGCTGCGGATTATCCATCTATTATTTTTCGTTTTTACCATTAGGATCGGTCATTACCCGAGTTCCTTCATTAAATTTCTCTAATGAAGTCGTAGAAAAGACTTTAGGAGTTCCCCACAATTTGAGGGTGTTGCATTTACTAAATTCATAAAATAATGAGATTTAATTTCTTGTAATAAATATTCTTTTAAAATTATTTTATTCGATTTTGATAAATTCTTCTTTGCTTTTAAAGTTCTTAAATTTATCCAATTAAAACATCTTTTTATTTGTTCTTCATCTTCAAAATTACAACTAGAAACTGGTAATGTGTTATCTATATGCCAATAAGAACCTTGATTTTCCCAAGTCATTCCATCATAAAATTGAAATTCAATCCATTGATAAAAATCATTTATTATGCATCCTAAATACTTCATTAATTTTCGACTTTCTTTGTTTTGTTTTAATGCTCATCTAATACCTCCATATAAATGATGAGTTAATTTAATTAAAAGATAATGCCAATAAAAAACTTTTCGTACGATATATTTCGATAGCATAGCTATCATCTTCAGGTTCTCAAAACCAACTAAAAATATTATGAATTAACATTTAATTTAAACAAATTATTTTTTATTAATTTAATTTTTTAATAAATAAATATTTATAAAATATATTCAATTCACTTTTAATTAATTTAAAATTTTAAAATTTTCACTTATATTCTAATTTTTAAAAAATTAATGTAATTCAAAATTTTCAATTATTTTAATAATATTAAAAAACAAACATGATTTAACATACGTAAACTATTTAAAAACATTCAAAACATTCGTACTCACAGCACTTTGCACATTAATCTTTGGATCCAATGACCTTATCAGCAATGCTTCACATATCACGCGTTCCCAATAATTATTAAAACTTCTCAACAAAATTCTAAAATCAGACATTCCTATTTCACTTTTACAGCCTCTATTGTGTTCACTAATATTGGTCAAACCCTTCAATCGACAATGCTCTAGAACTCGAGTACAGAGATGACGGGAAGTCTCTCCAATGTATGTGGCATTACACCCATTACATGTAAATTGATAAACAAGATCAGAACACAATCCAACCGGAGTTTTTGATTTATTAATAAACATATTGCGTACCATACACGAATTAGAGACGATCTTATACTCTAAATTTCCCATCTGTTTACTTAACTTCCTTTTATAATTTGTAAAGCCTTCAGAGTACGGCAATACTAACACATATTTAGGCTCAATTTTTTTATATCCATTTTTACTATTATTTAGATCAACACTCAATTCACACCCATTTGACAAATTACATTCAGACTTTCTAAAACATGGATCCTTAGGATTTAATTTGTTTAAATTAAATGTTAATTCATAATATTTTTAGTTGGCTTTGAGTACCAGAAGATGATAGCTATGCTATCGAAATATATCGTACGAAAAGTTTTTTATTGGCGTTATCTTTTTATTATTATTATTATTATAATTATTATTTTGTTAAAACTAAATTTCTTTGAAAAATTATATTATAAAATTTACTTTCAAAATTATATTTAAAATTATATATTAAAAATCATGTTAAAAATTTCATCGATAAAATTATGTTTAAAATTTAACTTAAAAAATTTTGTTTTAAATTTCATTGTAAAATCATGTATAAAAAATTCGACGAAAAAATTATGTTAAAAATTTCATTGTAAAATCATGTATAAAAAATTCATCGTTAAAACTATATTTAAAAATTTATCTTAAAAATTAAAATTAAAATAATAATTACATAAAAAATTAAAATACAAATATTTTACATTAAAATACAAAAATTTGAATTTCAAAAAAATATCACGCCAAAAATCAAAATAAATTCACGCCAACAATCAAAAAAAATCGGGCCAAAAATCAAAAAAAAATTGTGTGCACGCAAAATTAATTATCTTGATTACATAATTATGTAATCAAGACACAGTGCGATTAATGTCGTAATTATGTAATTGACACACTTGAAACCCCCCCTCCCCCACTTACGGTGTGTGGGCGCAATGTGCTCCTAACTATCTACTCACTGTATATTATCATTAATTCGTTGGTTATTGGTGCTCATTTTACTAACACTTTTCTCACCATTGCCTTTCAACCAATCTGGCCACATCCTCTTTGGACTTCGTTGCTCTTCATTTTTAAACCAACATTGACTAGTACTATGTCTCTTTCTCTGGCAATGATCACACTGGAAAGAACTGTGACTTCTTCGGGCATTGTTTCTAAACCTGCATTGATATTTATTATGTAGCCATTTCTGCCAATGAGTACATTGGATTGGTTTTGCTCTCTCCTCGTTTGTACTATTTGTAGACTTCCTTGGCTCAAATTTCACTCTGAATTTAGGTGATTAGCTGGTTGATTTCTGGAATAAATTATTTTTGATTGGGGATATTGATCTGTCTCTGGGTTCATCAATAGTTGTAAAAGATTCTGCTTTTGGTTGAGTAGTTTTCAAATTCAATTCAATCTTCATAGCCTTTTTCATTAACTCCACAAAGTGATGAAATCTACATAGCATAGTGCCTTTTTAATTTCCTTTTTAACTCCTGTCAAAAATTGGTCTTGCAATAATTCCTTCACTTGCTTCGCCTCATCAACTTGTTCGGGTTTAATATCGAAAGCTTTCTCTGCAAAAGTTGTCAAATGATAAGCAAATTCACTTACTGACTCGTCTGGTTTTTGCACTCGATTGTAAAACGTTTGGCGCATTATTCGTTTGATATCACCCCAAATTAATTTAGCTGCTAAGGCATCTTTCAACTTGATCCAATCATGGGCAATGAATCTTTTATCAATCTGTTGCCAAGCCTCTCTCGCTGCTCCTTATAAATATAATGGTAACCGTTGCACCATAATCGATTGGCTCCATCCGTAAGCAGTGGCATACATGTAGTAATCAGCCATAAAATCAACAAATTCGACAGGATCTCCTCCATATTGTTGAACTGGGAGTTTCTGAAAACTTGCATAATCATTACTAAGAGTAGCAGACATATTTGTTTGGACAGTGGATACAGGGGTTGTCATAGTAGACACGGGGGTTTAACCATTATTATTGGAATTGATATCCATTATTTCTGATTGCTTCTGGTTTCTCAAATTATAAAATCTTTTTTGTACAACTTTTTCTAGTCTGCATTTTAAAATATTACAATTATTAATGTTACCTTTAATTTTGGAATTTATTCTATAATAATTTTCTTTATAAATTCCGTTGTAATGAATCACTAAGGTTTTTCAATAATTTGAAAGATTTCTTTTAATTTAATTACTTATTCTCTTTTCATTTTATTTTTTTTTGCTTTGACAACTTTTTTTCCAGGTTTTTTTCTTTTTTAATAATTCAATTATTTTCAGCATTATTCTCAACCGAATTTAGATCACGTCGAGCTCACCAAAATGTTGGGTTATTATTATTTTTATTATTATTTTATTTGCACTTTACCACAGTTACAAATCAATCCGATTTATTTCAATGTTTTGTAATTACAATTTGTAATTTATTTGCACCCTTCAACCACCGAATAAATTTGATTACATTAAGGTAGGTTATCCAATGGATAATCACCTTTTCTGATAGATAACGTTTGACTTTACTTGGGTTTAGACTCTTTTACTGACCTGACTAAACTACTCGTTTGCTTCGACCACTGGCCATTTCGTGTTTTTCACTTTTCCTTTTATACTCCTTCTCAGACTGTTTTCAGACAATTGTCAACAACATTTGCTGCCATACTAAATTATTAAAAATAATTACTTCCCACAGACCACCTCAGCCGACATTTCTCAACAAAATTTGCTACATTACTAAATTACAAATGAGGCAATAATTACCTCTCCATAGATCAGTTGCGCCCATTTAATATTGTTTAGGCCAATTTACCCTTTTCTATTGTTTTGCTTACACGCCGGGGTTTCCTCATCTCTCGCGTTTCCCATTGCCTCGGACTTCCATTGACTCGGACTTTCCATTAGTAATTAATTTTTTTAAATTAATTATTTTTTAGTCTTATATTATTTTCTAGGGACCCCTCACTAAATTGTTATTATTATTTCTGGACTCGTCTATCAATTTGGAGTTAGTAGGTAGTTAGGAGCACACTGGAATACAAAAAAACATAGGGGGAGGGGGGGGGGGTATGTAATAGCGGATTAAATTTCGGATTATCTTGATTACATAATGATGTAATCAACTTAATTAATTTTGTGTGTATTTTAATTAAATTTTTGTGTGTATTTTTTTTCGAAATTTTATTTTCGAGTTTTTGGCGCGATTTTTTTAAATTTATTTTCGAATTTATTTTCAATATTTTTTAATTATTTCTAATTAAATTTTTTAAGTAATTTTTTATCAATGTAGTTTTTATATAAGATTTTTAAAATATGATTTTTTATATATGATTTTAAGTAGATTTTTAAGTATAATTTTATCGATGAATTTTTATATACGAATTTTAAAGATGAAATTTTTTCAGTATAATTTTTAAAATATAATTTTTCAAAGTAATAAATTTTTAACATAATTAAAAATTTTTTATACAAGGTTTGTTTTCGGTATATTTTTATCGATAAAATTTTTTATCAATTATTTTTAAGATAAATTTTTTCAGTATAAAATATAATTTTTCAAAGTAATAAATTTTTAACATAATTGAAAATTTTTTATACAAGGTTTGCTTTCAGTATACATTTATCGATGTTTTAATTTTTAATATAAAATTTTTAGGATAATTTTTACAATGAGATTTTTTATACAAGGTTTGTTTTCGATATAATTTTATTAATGTTTTAATTTTTAATATAAAATTTTAGGATAATTTTTACAATGAGATTTTAATACATTTTGATTACGATCAAAGAAATTTAACGTTATTAAAATAATAACATCACAACTTTTCCTCTTGCAAATACATTCACACACACAGTGGATTATACTTGACAAGTCTTAATGCAGGAAACAGTTCCGGTTCTTAAATGTTTTTGTGGACAAATCATACAAGTTGGGTAATTTATTTAAAAATTATTATATATTTTTATTAATTAAAAATATTTAATTAATTTTATATTTAATAAATTAATTTTTTAAAAATAATTATTTAATAATTTGTTTGCAAATTACAATAATATATATATATATTATTAAAAAGTAATGAATATCAACCAAATTATTGAAGAACAAGAAATAATTACTTCTAATTTACAATATGCATTAGAAAACACACAAAGATATTGTGACAAATTAAATGATTTGTATTTTGAACAAACTAATATAAATATTAGTTTACGAGATCAAGTTTCTGCTCTTCAAATCAAGGTGAACAATTTAACACAACTCAATGTTCAAATACGAGAAAGTTTATTAAATAATCAGTAATCGACAGATGACTCGGGAATCGATCAAACAACATTGTTCAATTCGATTCAGAAAAAAAAAGAATAATATTTAATAATAAATTTAAACTTCATAATTGTTTTTTTTTTTTTTTTTACTAATTTTTAATAAATCAACAAATAAAAAAAACAAATGTATACTATAATGTTTATTTAATAAAAATCTTCATCTTCTTCATCATCGTCAGAGAACTGTACATCGTCTATATCTATTAGTTCTTCCTCAAAGTTTGGTTGCTGAATTTCATCTGTTATATTTTCGTCACATGATTCTATTTCTCCAATAAGTTCATCAACAGCGACAATTTCTTCATCAACGTCAATTTCTCGAGGTATATTTATATGCCCGTATGCTAAACTTTTATTTTTACCCACCCAAACCCTTTTATCATCTCTATTTGTTAGTGCAACTTTACTATTTTTAAAACTATAAAGTTGATGATTTTTTGATCCTATTCTAAATTGTGGTACCGAAAAGACTGAGTTTTTCTCATAACACTCTTTATAAGTTTTATGTGTTAGACCGGTATCCTTTAACGATACACCCTTAGCTTTTAGACAAGAAGATTTACCTAACAAACTGTAACATTTTGGTCTAAGGAAAACCCATTCGTCATAACCTTCTCCCTTACTTTCGTCCTTAAATTTTCCAATAACCGAATCAAGTTTGTTAGAATAAAGTGGATGAGTAGAAGGGTAATTAGATGTATCCAAAAGATTATCCTTAACCATTTCAGACAAAAGAACATCTAGTTTACAATTTTTAATCTCCTAGAAGAAAGAGTCTGTATCTCCAGCAACTATATTGATCTCACAATTAAATTGTTGTCGATATTTTTCCAAGTCCTTATACTGAAGCTCATACATTCTAAGTTTCGACAAGTCAAGCACAGATTGTCCTATATAGCTTGGTCGATCTAAACATATCGAATCAGGATTTAACAACACAGCTATAAGATCATTGTCAATTTTTATTGATTTTTTAAAGGTAGGTTTTGAAGTATAAGTGACTAGTTTTTTATCAGTTGTACAAAGACGCAAATTCATTCTCTTTTTCAGATTTTCAACAGTTTTTCCATATAAACTGTTATTTAACAACTTATAATAATTTTTATCAAGTGTATTTGTACTTTTAGCTCGAAGTTCAGTGTTTATGTCAATATACTTTTTAAAAATATTAGACTGTTTGAATCTTACTCCGCGATTAACATGTGTCACTTTAACACCAAGAGACATGTATAATTTTAATAATCGCCAATGAATTACATAGTTATATTTAGGATAATGAGTCAGCAACAATTTTTCAACCTTTGAACCCTCAGGTTTCATTTTCTCAGCTGCAATTGGAAAATCATCTAACTTAACATGAAGTTCCGAAGGAATCTCAAGATCAACTTCAAGTGTATACCCATATGACAAAGATTCAAGATCCAAAGTCAAACAATCAGATAATATTGTATCAAATCCTTCAAATATCCAATTAAATTCACCACAAGGTAACGGTTGACTTAAAGCCCAACCATATAAATTATTAATATCAATATATAGTAAATCCGTGTTTTCGTCAGTTTTAACATAGTGCTTATTAACAAAAGTAAGACCACCTCTAATACCTCCCTCATAAAAGCTAAACATTTCATTTTCAGTGATTAATTCTATAGGTTCATCCAAGGACATTAAAGCAGAAGACCACGACATTCCAGGAATTCCAAAATAATTTAAAGGTTCTAATCTATTATGTGCTATAGATTTCGCTCGAAATTGTTGAAAAAAGTCTGCCAAAAGAAAACAATCTAGTTTCAGGTAAACTTTCATATAATCAAGTAAAGTCCTACAATTAGTTTCATCCCAAATAAGCAGAGCTTTTTCATATTCAGCCTCAGAGACACCTTTCCAAATCGGGGGTAATTCATAAGTATCATGAAGAACATCTAAACTAGTTGCAAAATTATATGGAAAGATCCCCTTTTCATCAACTATAGTCCCTGTAAAAGCTGATCGAGTCAAAGGTAAAGTTGTCAGAGTTTTAACAGCTTTTGCTAAAGAATCATTTACAAATTGATACGAATCAATAAATCTCACACTAATTTTTCCCAAGTGCGCAATTAATGAAATAAATTTTTCAGATGTTATTGGAATACATCCTAAAGCCCAATTTTTAAATTTACTCAGTCCATATTTTAATATATGATGCATATCATATCCCTTTAAGTTATGGAAAATAATTGGTAAAACTTTATTTATTTTTCTATTAATATTACATTCATTGCAAGCAGCACCCAAATATTCCCCAGTAAAATGATCATGATCTCTCACCGGATCCACAATATCTTTCAAACAAAGATAACATTTTATACATGTATCAAATTGAATCTGTTGTATGTTGGTTAATTCCTTAATTGTATTATTTCCCATTTTATAATAATACGGTAATACAGTATATTTTGCTATTTTTTCAACTGTTTTTAAAAATTGTTCAACACAATCTTCACCTATAAATTCTTTGTATATTGTACTCCCATCAAAATTATTTATTAACAAAAGTCCTGCCGAAATGGGTAAATGTATTTGATGGTGTACGTCGTCCTTTGGCAAAACAGATTCGAAATCAGCATATATAACATATGGTGGGGTTACAGTTTTGGACCAATCTGTGAATTTAATAAACTTATTTTCAGGGAAAGTATATAAAGTTGTCCCTAACTGATTTCTCATACATAAGATCTCATGTTTGTCCAATGCTTTTTTATATCTAAATCCATTCAAACATCTATGACGCCATAATGATTGAATTCTATCTATTGTTTTATCTTTACAATTCAATAACCTATTTAGAGATGTAATCCCAACATAATGATATTGTTCTCATTTATTTAATAACAATAAATTAATAATTGTTCCTTCAGTAATTTTGGACCTATGTATTATGTTTATAAATGGGTGTTTTAAAACAAAGTCATCATGTTCGGGTTTTGCTGTTTCATCATAACTAAATATATTAATTATTAACCCTTCGTTATTGGACTCAAATTTTCGAATACCATTTAATTTCATGGGCATATCATTTGGGTCATAATTTAATTCATTTAAATACTTTGTGTAACTATAAATATTATTTCTATTCTGCCTAACAATCTCATCTTTTTTAAGTATTGATAATATACTGTAGATAAAACATAAATTATCATTATTTTTTACATTTGTTATACACTTTTTCTTAGCCAATTTTTTTGGTGTTTTAATATAACTTCTACCACTTAACCTACTGATGTTACTTATTTTTGTTACTATAAAGTAAATTTCAGTTATTTTTCTAATAACCCAACTACTCCCTAACTCTGTTATTGAAGATATCTTTTCATTGATCTTCTGTATACCGTCGTCAAAGAATGATTGGGTAAGTGGTCTTGCACTGTTGCTTATATTATTTAATTTTATTTCTCCATCTTTCTCAAATTCAATTTCTATTCCAAATTGAATTTTTACATAACTAAGTTCATGTATTATCTCTCTTAATTTGTTTATTATCTCTATGGGAAAAACAATTTCTTTAATGTTCAAGTTGGTCGTATCTAGACTAATTATTTTATGTGTACCTCGTAAGTCACTTTGGATTATAGGTAAATTTCCTCCTATTTGTATATTGTTATTTTGCCCCATTTGTACCTCTTCCATCTCTCCATCCCATGAATCCATCGATCCAATATCTTCAATCTCTTCAATTGCTCTAATCCACGAATCAATCGATCCATTATCTTCATCCGCTTCGTCCGCTTCGTGCGCTTCGTCCGCTTCAATGTCTTCGTCCGCTTTGTCCGCTTCAATGTCTTCGTCCGCTTCAATATCTTCATTCACCATTCCAATATCATTTACAGATTCAAAAATACTATTTATAAAATCAGTTGTATGTTCTCTAATGGGTTCACTTATAGGGGTAATTTGGATGCTGCTTAATTTATTTGTTACGGGTCTTTTAAATAATTTAATTTTTTTAACATTAAACTGTCGCAAATGATTTTTATGATGTTCATAAAAATCTAAATAGGGAATGCGTTGGGAAGTTATGCATACGGGACATATAAAATAAATTGTATTATGATATTTTTTACCATAATACTCTTCCATTTTTTGTGACATTTTATTTTATTATGCACAGTTAATTGGCAATAATTTGGATATAATTTACCTAGTAATAAAATAAAAATTAATTTAATTATTAAAATAAATGCGCATGTATGCAACCAATAAAAAATCATTTATTTGCTATAAATAAAAATATTTTTGATGAAAAAGCAACAATGTCAAAAGTATATGAAATACTCCTAGAAGAAAACAGTACAGCTGTTATTGGGATGACATTTAAGCCTCCTGTTCAATACCTTCAATACAGTATGAACTATTTAAATTTTCCTATTACATATACGTTCAAAGTAATGTTTATTTTAATTTAATTTGATTAATTATTTTTTTAGGAATCAGTTGATTTAAAAGCTTATGAATACAATATTATGATTGGAAATATTGAAGAAAAAGATCGAAAAAATATTTCAGGTATACTACATTTGTTGAATAACGAAATGGTTTTTAATGAAAAAATTTTCATTTATTAATTGTGAAAGTCAATTGAAGGATCAAGTATAAGATAATAAAAAATATAAAATACGGATAATTATTAAAGGAGTCAAGATTAACAATTCTATTATCAAACCTATTTGGAAAATTCTAAATGTTGTGTAATAAATTTTTTATCTTTTGTAAAGTTTTGTTTTTTTTTTTTTTTTTTATAATTTGTAATTAATAGTAAACATGTTATTTTAAAAAGTTTACCTCTAGTATTTTAATAAAAAATTTTTGAGCGGGGATAATTGTTGACAAATTTTATTCAAAAACTTGTTCTCTTATAAAATATAGTGGTCAGTTTTAAAATAAAAAATCAAGAGGTCTGCCCTTATTTTCAATAATAAAGGTTGTCAATCTTTCATTATTGTTAAAAAACATATGTATTAAAATTCAAAAAAAAAAAAATCAAGGGGTCTGCCCTTATTTTCAATAATAAAGGGGCATCAATCCTTCATTATTGTTTTAAAACAAATATATGTATTAAAATTCAAAAATCAAAAAAAAAATCAAGGGGTCTGCCCTTATTTTCAATAATAAAGGGGCATCAATCCTTCATTATTGTTAAAAAAAATATATGTATTAAAATTCAAAAATCAAAAAAAAATCAAGGGGTCTGCCCTTATTTTCAATAATAAAGGGGCATCAATCCTTCATTATTGTTTAAAAATATATATGTATTAAAATTCAAGAATAAAAAAAATCAAGGGGTCTGCCCTTATTTTCAATAATAAAGGGGCATCAATCCTTCATTATTGTTAAAAAATATATGTATTAAAATTCAAAAATATATATATATAATAAAAAAAAAAAAAAATTACATTTTCCAAAATCAATTACATTATTCCCTTCAGAAACAGAGAATGGGAAACTTCTATCTAAAGAATTATTGAAACAATTTATTAATAATTAAAATCTTACTGGAATTTTGATTTCCACCATAGTTTTGAGGTTGATAAAATTGATGAATATAATCTAAAAATAAATTTTAAAAACTTATTTAATAAAAATTAAAATCATACTTGGTTCATTGCCTTCATAAATTTGAGGTTGATAAAATTGATGACTAAAACCTAAAAATAAATTTAAAAACTTATTTATTAATAATTAAAATCTTACTGGAATTTTGATTTCCACCATAGTTTTGAGGTTGATAAAATTGATGAATATAATCTAAAAATAAATTTAAAAACTTATTTAATAAAAATTAAAATCATACTTGGTTCATTGCCTTCATAAATTTGAGGTTGATAAAATTGATGACTAAAACCTAAAAATAAATTTAAAAACTTATTTATTAATAATTAAAATCTTACTGGAATTTTGATTTCCAACATAGTTTTGAGGATGAAAATGATGACTAAAACCTAAAAATAAATTTAAAAACTTATTTAATAAAAATTAAAATCATACTTGGTTCATTGCCTTCATAAATTTGAGGTTGATAAAATTGATGACTAAAACCTAAAAATAAATTTATAAACTTATTTATTAAAAATTAAAATCTCACTTGATTGATTTCCTTCATAGTTTTGAGGATAATTTTGTTGATAATATCCATTATTTTGTGGAATTAATAAATTATCTAAAATAAAAAGGTAAATTTGTAATAAAATATAAAATTTAAATTACTTGATACATATTTGTTATTATAGTTGTTCATTTTCTAAAATTGTAAAATGTTAATAAAAAAAATTAAAAAGAAAAATTAAACTTACTACTTAAACTGTTTTGTAAATTATGACAAATTATAAAAATGTTTATCGATATATTCAAATGTGTGTATTTATTTTAACCAATCAAAATCAACACATCTACACTTGTAATAATCAACACACATTACCAATATACACAAAATCATATTAGGTAATAAACACAATGATACAAAAATTTATTTAGAGAACAATGATTTTAACCAAGCTAAACAATGCTGGCCACAAGTTTTTGTCAACGGATTCTGATAACGAATTCGATTATATTCAATTGGCATCAACATTGATTCTAGTTTTGATATCAATAAAGGTGGATAATAGAATCCCATTGAATCAAATACATGTATTTTATCTGGTTTCACGTAAATAGCAAGCCAATGTTCTCCACCGAGATTAGCTGATTGAGTATTTACAATCAAAGCTTTGTTGATATTTATATAGGGAATTTTGTCCAATGGAAAAACACCAATAAAATTTTTCCCAATTAGTTTTTTAGAAATAGTTTGTATCTGAATAGAACTAAAATTAATTAAATTAACAAATTAATTAAAATACTTACTTCATTTTTAACCATAACTAATAACACATTGGTTTATAGTATGTTCAACAATGTTTGTCAAACAAGTACTTTACGGCTTGATGTGATTTGAATTTCTTTTTCAAATACTCCGTATACAAGTACTGATACTGATTCGGTTAATGGATTTTCAAATTTTATATCCAATCGTAAATTTCCACTTTGAGGTAACTGACTTTGATTAAGATCAAAATCAGGTGCCAATACAAATGTAAAAAAGGGATATTTATTTTTAAAGTCTGACAAGGTAATACCACAATTCATATTTTTATTAAGATAACCCATATTCCTAACAATACTTTGCATATAACTAGAACTATAATTATCATTGGCAAAATCTTGACTATATTTTTCACGATAATCATTTCCTTTACTTAATGTTAAAGACTTGACATTAAAGTGTTCAAATATTGAAAATGTTTCCAAATACGATCCTCCATATCTTTTATTCCCTTGGAAAGCAACAAGAATAAAATTTGGTAGTCGTCTATCACCAAATATTTGCTCCTTATAAAATGAAGATGAGCCCATTGGCAATGAAAATTGAACAACTTCCTTACTTTTCATTGGATAAATTGCATTTCTATTAGCAACCCTAATTTGATGACCAGCTAAAACTGACGGTTCAACACGAACTCTTCTAACCATCAACTTTGCATCTAATAATATTATTTGTGGAATTATTTTTGTACATCTTAAACTTCTTTCAGTATTGGATCCTGTCAATTTAATTTGAACACTAACACCAGGTAATGAATATTTTGGTTGATCAAAGAAATCTAATTGAAGTGGGGAACAAACACTGATTGGTTTTGATTTTGAAATCCAAATTTTTCTTTTTGTGTCATTTTCATCGTAACCCATTCCACCTAAACAAGTATGTTTTGTATCGTGATTGTAATTAATAATAGTTTCAATCATTGCCTTGTGTGCGAATACATCATTACTTCCTTCAATTTTAGTAGAATTAAAAATTACTTCAACACCTTTAAAAAGAGTTTGGAAAAAGAAATTGTTTGCGGTAACATCTGATTCATTGGATAAATTTTCCCCATTGTTATTTACAACTTTCATTTGAATGTAGAGTAATGTATCATTCAAATCCAAGTATTCGGTTTGAGAGCTATTAATGTAAAATTGAATTGAGGTGTTTCCTGGATCTGTAATTGAATTCACTGGATAAATATCTTCAAAAGAACCATTTTCAATTACTGCTTGAGGAGATGGTTTATCAAAGATGCATAATTCATTCTTTTGTTTATATGTTTCTTGATAATTTTTCGACGTTTAATTGTTCCACCTTTTTGTTCTTTATTAAATACATCAGAAACTTTGTTAATAACAGAAGGTAAGTGTTCCATTACAGAGGGCATAGAATCTTTAATTTCAGATATTGCATTTGATTTTAGAGCAGGTAAGAGTTGTGCATTATTATTTATTACGTCATTAGCAGTTTTCATACCAAAATTTCCGATACGTTTAAGAATAGGTAGTGCAAATCGCCCAATTGTTTTTAACCAACCAGATCCATACTGTTTACCTACAAAATAAGGTAAATCCCCACCATTTTGATGAGTGCTATAAAAGTTTACAATGTCTGGATTACTCATTTATTTTACGGAAATGTAATGTCAAGTAAGTTTTGTCTTGTTTACCAAATATATATTTTCCACTGTCATCACGAATATTGATTTCTATATTGTTTATATACGAGGATAATACTAGTAAATACATTGGATTTTTCTCAATGAATTGAACAAGGTCGTCTTTTTTATGTTTTTCTATCCAAACACATTTAAGAAGGGGAACACTTAATTCACCCACAAGAATTGGTTCAATAATATTTGTATAAATCATCATTTGTATATTTCTTTGCATTATAGTTGGTAAACAATGATCTTTTCACTATAAGATTCCTCAGTTAATCCCAAACTATGAGCCAACAGTTTACTAAATTTAACACTTTTAACATCTTCTTCCAATTCAATTTTAACAAGTTGATCTTGTTTAATTTCACAAGACTTGAAAGGATGGGGATAAGATGTCATTAACTGATCAGTGACTTGTGAAAGTTCAGTAATGAATAAATTTTCTTTAAATGTCTCAGTATACTCTACATCATAATAATAAGTTATAGTCAATCGTATAGTATATAATTTTGAATTTTTATTTGGTATACGTATCTGATTCAATTCATCATTAAAATCTACTTCTTTTTTATTAAATCCCAAGCAATTAGCTTCTTCAATACTATCAAATGATACTTTGAATGGAAAATATTTACAATTAATGTTCAAAATTTTATTGTCAATATATATCAGATAAAATGTAGAGTTGTGACTGATTGTATAGTTTCCTTCAATATAATAAAAATATTCATAACTATTATGTAATGTACTCTTGGTATATTTGATACAAGAATTGTTATAAAATGGAAAATTATTGTACACAAAAGTGAATTCAGTTAAAGCAACTTCCCATTCCCCATCCAAGTAAATCTGATTTGGAAATTCTACATTAAACTTTCCAGCTTCATTATTTGGAAATGTAAGTGGACAACTATTACTGGGTAAATTCACGTAAAAATCTCTTTTATTCATTTACTTTTCTAAAATGTAACGATAAATGTGTTTTGGTATCTTTGCTAAATTTTATTAATTTCCCACTATCATCTCGAATATTAATTTCAATGATGTTTATAGTTGAATACGATACTGGAAGGTACATTGGATTCTTCATTTCTAATTGTACAATTTCTCCTTGATCATATTTTTTAATCCAAACTGATTTTAATAGTGGAACTCTAACATCACCAACATTTATTGGTTCGATAATATTTGAATAAATGAACATTTGTTGATGATGATGTAATAATTTCGGAATTTTAGTGCCTAGTATAGTGACTGTAAAGTTACTTAGCTTTAATCCTAAAGATTTAGCTAAGTTTGTGTCAAAAGATATATTTGTAATGTCATCTGCAAGTGTTATTTTGACCAATTCATTATCTTGAATTATTAATTCTTTAAAAGGAGAAGGATTAAATGACAAAAAATGACCTTGTAATTCCGATAAAGTGTTTATGAATAAATTATCTTCAAAATATTTTTCAAATTTTGATTTTTCTTCATAACTTATTATTATCCCAAATTGTTCCATAACACCATCATCTGTAAATTTTGGTAATTTTATTCGACAATGATCCTCTTCACAAATGATTGATGTAGATTTTAGTCCAAAACTAAACGCATGTTGAATATCGGGGAATGTTACTTTAAATGGAACATGTGGACAGACAATAACCAAATTCTCATATTTTTCAATAAACATGTCAACATCTGGAGTATATTTTGGATTTATTATTTCATAAGTATGATTTTGATTATTTATTTTCAAATACTTTATTTCACTACCACTCTTTACCGATTCATAACGTATACAAGAATTACTATAATACGGAAAAGGATTATACACAAAAGTGAAATCTATCAATGCAACTTCCCATTCACCATCCAAGTAGACAGAATTTACTTGTACATTAAAATTACTAGCTTCGTTATTAGGATAAATAAGTGGACAACTATTACTAGGTAAAATCATATAAAACTGGTTTTCTTTCATAATATTTATTTAATCAATTGAGATGAGGATATCCAAGTTGGAGTTTCGTATCCATGCCACTTGACATAGTATTGTTTATATTTACCAACATTTTTAGTTTTTAAAATCTTTTGAATTCTAAATATTGTTGGGATTGGAATGACTTGAAGTTCTTGTTCGTAAAATTTTCCACTAATTTCTTTATTTTCATGATCTGCTATTAAATACATTACTGGATTCTGTTTTGTATCTATTTTCTTTATTACATATACTTCATCGCTCCAATTGTTGTCAAAATTCTTGATGAACGGAGAAATACTGATTTTACTAATTCTTACATGATCACCAACCTTGTATTTTGGCTTATTGATTTTTTCTTTCTTTAATGATTGGTTTCTGCTGGTGTCTGTTATATCAACAGGTCTGAGACCATTTAATCCTTTATGAGGCGAATGATTGTAACTAAAAATAATTTTCGGCAAAACATGTATCCAAGTTTTATTACCTTGATGCACAAAGTATTTTTTCAATCTTTCTCTCAAAGTTCGATTAAATCTTTCCACATAACAAGCTTTAAATTGTGAGAATACCGAGTAATGATTGGCTTTGATAACTTCTTTTACTTTGCTATTATAAAATTCTTTACCTAAAATACATTAAAATAAATAATTAATTAAATTTTTTACCCAAATCAGTCTGTAGATTGTGGTGGGTTACAGGGTTTCATATCTTGCTCATCGTTCGGGTGACCCTAGTAACGCCATACAAAGTGTTGCTGATCGCCACTTGGCACCCGTTGCTAGGCAACGTTGGTAATGTGTTCAAGTGGTGGATTGTCCGCAAAAATTGAGTACCATTGGCTAGTACTATAGTTGCTCGGACAACCCTCGGGTTCACGAGCTGTCGATGGAAGACCTATGCTCGCTTTACTTGGTCCCCTACGTGGAAATGCGAATTAAATT
This sequence comes from Schmidtea mediterranea, assembly GCA_022537955.1. Lineage (NCBI taxonomy): Eukaryota > Metazoa > Platyhelminthes > Tricladida > Dugesiidae > Schmidtea > Schmidtea mediterranea. The sequence continues at coordinate 191,782,552 of CM039679.1, read as the reverse complement.
TAGTCTGATTGATGTGAGTGGTTTTCGAGTCTACCCCACTATGACTGAATACATGAGAGATGATTTATTTAATAAACAAAGGACATGCATAATAAGTTAGGTTGATCGACTTGACGCTTGTGCGGCTCGGCGTCGGGCCCGTTCCTTGCGTCCCGGCCGGCGGATGGTTGGTTGGGTAGCTGTCGATTTTTGGCTTGGTGCGGCTTCATCAACGACGCGTTGACTCGATAGTTGGGAAGGGGCGAAGATGAGCGGGTACGTTACCGCTTCCCCTTCCCGACAAGCTGCTAGGGCAACTTCTAGGCCCCTGATCTGTGTGCGCAGACTCCGATTGAGATGGCGTTCTTCGGCCCAGCCTTTTTGAGCTGCGGTGAGCCGTTGGTAGAGTATCTTCGTCCGTTTGGGGTCTAAGCAGGTCGCCTTGACCTGCTGTACTTCGCGAGTTAACTGCAGTATTTGATTGAGTAGTTCGGCATTCGCCTGCCTCGCGCGGTCTAGTTCGTTTTGCACCAGTTTCAGGACCGACATTTCTATAAAGAAAACATATCAATTTTGTCTAATAAGGGAAACTCTCATTATTTCAAACATGATTATAGCGGAAATCTCATTTAAAACAAAATTCAAGAGGACAATTCATTATAATTTTATCATTGATAACATCACTAAAATAAAATGTCAGAACGATTATGTTTGGTGATTCAGGATTCTGCGAGGAACTTCCTGACTCCTTCTTCCGGGGAGTAACCGGGAATAATGGGCACTGGTCGTCGGAGGTTGCGTGCCGGTCGAGCTGGGTATGTCTCCGCGATACGTCCGACGAGGACGTCCTCTTCAACGTTGGCGAGGTACATCCTCGCCTTCACAACCTGTAGGTCGACCTCCGCTTGGATCTTCTCCCACTGAGCCAACAAGATTCGAGCATTGTCGACAATTTCCTCGGCGGGATACTGTTCCTCCTCGGGTCGGTGTGGGTCGTCTCCCCTGCCTAGTATTTGCCATAGAGACGGACACGATCGTTTCGGGCGTGGCTCCTTGAGAGTCATCGATGGGGCGCGCTCGTTTCCAGGCTCGGCGCCATTCATCAGCTTCTTGTTTCGAAATCAGATTTGGCAACATGGGTTCTTCTGAAATAAGCAAACATAATATATTCTCTCACTAATTTATAGAGACATTAAATCAATAATCATAAGTTCATGCAAACTTAACTCATCAGTTAATTCTAGGGGGAACATTGACTGGTTAAATTGGCGTTTAGTGAACTTGATAACCAAGCTGGAATTGCAAGAATTATGGCAATGATTGTAAGAATTATGGCAATGAGATGTATGAGTTTGTGTGTTATGGGGATTTCTATAGTTCTTTTATGTTGAGGAAGGGTTACGGGAACAGAATACATAATGTGTGTCTATAGATTGTAAATGGTCTGAGCTAGTTGGGTTGGGTTGGACCGGACCAGATTTATGTGTGGAAGGATGTCTATTTATGTGACTTAATTATTTGAGTTCAAATTCATTTAACATTACTGCTATTGGGCGAACCACGCTCGCGTCGTTTATAAGTTAACGTAATTGTTAACAGTGATTGCAATTATTAATGGTTATCGAAATTATCAACAGTTATCGTGATTGTTAATGCTTATCGTGATTACAAATGCTTATTGTGATTTTTAATAGTTGACGTAGTTATTAATGTTTATCACAATTACTAATATCCATCGCCGTTATTAATGTTTATCGTGACTATTATTGGTTTTCCATCCGTATTGAACTTGTCTAATCATTACTCCAACGGAAATGATTGTCGGTGTATGTCATTCTTTCTCGCGATGGTTAATTGTCGGAACGGATGTGTCGGATCGGATGCGTTGGAAATTATTAACTCTCATCCGGTCTCGATATCCGTTCGGCTTCAATTATTGATAGATTGTCGTGAATCAAATATGCAAATTAACTATTCGAAATTCACTTTGTCTGTTTTCTCTAACAGTTGACGTTAGAATTTTCGTGGATCTAATTTTGTGCGTTCGTTTCTGTTTGGTGGTACTTAAGTTATTATGGTTGGTACTGTCCTATCGGGAATTTGTGGTTAGGTAATCTGATTTACTTTCTTGCTGATTAGTTTATTGTATATGGTTTTGAGGGACTACGCTGCGTGGAGAGTTACTTGCAACAGTTATTCGGATGGGGTCTATCGTTGGTGATTTTCGATGTTACTCCTAAAACAGATGGTGTTGTGAAAATCTAGCAGTTGGAGTTCCTATCGGTGGTGGGCTAGACTGGAATCAAGGAATTATAAAACTATGATATTGCATTAGTCGGTCGATTTAATGGTTGAAAAAAAATATTTCTTTAGCTCAATGCAATAAATGTTCTCCGTCTTATTGTTGATTTGAGAACTTTTCATTTTTATTGGGATTATTTCGCGCTGAAATTCATCGATGTTTGGTTTGGAGATATTTGTATCTTATTTATGTGGGGATTAAAAGGTATTATTATTATTTCAGTTAGAAGTATAAACAGATTTCATCGTTTTAATTCCTTTAACTTAAACTACTAAACATTTGACTAATGGAGTATTTCGTTAATTCAGCCAACATCTTAGTTTAAAACGTGAATTCATCTCGCTTTCCCCTAATCTATTTTGATTACTTTACTATTTAGTGAAAATTAGTTTAATTCTCTCGAAATTTATTGGATCAAATTTTTTGATCGATCATACTGAGTTTTCCCTACTAATCACTTTAGGGTTTTCTTCCTTATCGTTAATCAATAGATAGGTTAATCAATTTTAATAAACTATTTTCAACGTTTGACTTAATAACTCTAAGTTTTACTTTCTTTTTTCACCGGGGTTGTGAGAGTTTTATCCAAGTTTATTTTATTGCTACGCAAGTTGCTTTAATTTTTAATCAAGGACTTGATCTAAATTAAACCCGTGAGTCACGTAAATTCTTTAACCATCATTTTATCTAAATCCAATTGAATTAAGGAGATAATTACTTTTAATGAAAAACTTTTAACTTGATAGATAAATCCGTTTAAGGGACTCACTGAGTTGCTTACCATATTTTATTTTCAAATGTGAGTTAACATATTACTAATTAAATTATTTTCCAATATTAGTGCAATTCACCGAATAATATATTTATAATTAGTTTACTTTTACCCTATTATCTAATTTAACCAAAACATTATTTGTAACTAATTTTTTTTTATCCGTAACTTATTTCGATTTACTCTATGAAATAATTGTAATTAATTTATTTTTAAATCCATAATTTACTTTAATTCTAATCAATTTATACATAAGGTAATTTAAGTTAATGAGAATTATTTCGAAAATAAATTCAATTTAGTACACCAATGATCAAATTAATTCGAATTGTTAATTCAGGTTAACTCTATCAACGATTTTAGTTTAGTTTATCCCCGTACCATTTCCCCTTTAATAGATCCTAAGCGCATGTGTGTTTACATTATATTTATTGAGTGCCCACTGGACTACTCGGTGTGATAAGTTTAAGCCGTGTGTAAAGGTGATTTTAGGTCGATTTTTCTGAATTGAGAAACGAGGAAGCAGCCAGAGACTTCTTCCTTATTCCTCGCTTCAGCTATAGGGATTAATATTTACGTTCCGACCGCTGCGTTGCGCACGCTGAGTCTTCACGGGTGCATATCATTGGCGGTTGTCCACGCTCTTACATGCATCTGCACTATGTTGATTTTATTTACTTGCATTAGGTTTCGGCTGTGGGCCGGAAAAATTTCGACATCTTTTAAAACATATTAAATGAATTATATATATGAGACAATTTATGCATAATAATGTTTATTAATTATATAACACAAAAATAACAAGTTACCATTCCAATAACAATAGCATAAATTCATACAATAAACCAAATACCTCTCTTCCCACGCTGACGTCCGAGCAGAGCTCTACAGAGATGCAAGGTACGGAGCGTGGAAAGAGGGTTCTAAAATCAATGATCCTCACCTAAAATTTCTAAAAAATTCAAAACAATAATCTCGAACAGATTTAAAGGTTTAAAAAACGATTCAAATAGTTTTAAACTAATCAAAATAGTTTTGGTTAAAAATGGTTTTTGGTTAACTTTAATGTGAAAATGGATCAGTATATATACCTATTTGTGTGACGTGTGAAATTTGATGTAGTAAAACAAAATTCGACCTTGTTGTTTTCTAGCAAATTCTAATATTTATTTTTATTATTTTTCGATTTATTTTTATAATTTTTTATTTAGAATTTTATTTGAATTATTACTAATTCAAATTTTCCGATTTAAATCTCACTTTAATGAACTTTAATTGATTTTTCCAATTTCGTCGAATTTGTTGTGTTTTCCTGTTGTATTTGTGTAGATATCGTGCGGATCTTGGTGCATTTGTTATTATTTTAATTTATTTTTATGTTTCTTAATTTATATTTAATTCTTTTATTTCTCAGATTTTATATGGTTTAATTGGTGTTTTGGGGTTTTATTTAAATTGCGTGTTGTGTTTGCGTGTGTGTTTCTGATCCATTTAAACATTTTGAAGGCCATCTACGTTCTGGCCCAACAATTGTGAGGTTGTCCGTCTTTAAATAATTTTTTAATTGCAATGGCCATTTCATTAGCAGATTTAGTTTTTGTTGGAATGGCACGGGCATATCTACTGAAAACATCAATACATGTTAAAATATATTTGTACCCCTTGTTGATTCTCGAATAAGGTATCATTTCCATCAAATCCATTTGCCACAAATCATTGATTCCTCTTGTTTTGTATGGTCTGGTGGGGAATCTTTTCAACATCGGTGTATTTAAACTATATGCTAGTTAGACTGATAACCATTTTTGAGTCTCTTTTTTAGAATTAATCACTCTTTTTGTTAATTTTTCTACACCACCAAAACCATCTGGATCTTTTGGATTTGTCCAGATTGTTTTGAGTGGATTTTTGGTTAATTGGTCCTTCATTATTACAACAAGATGTTAAAATATGGACAACTTTATCTGGTTTAGAGTATTGTAAACCCATTAAGATCTTAGTGATGAAATTGCACTAATTGCAGATAAAACTATAGGAATTAATGTACCCAAGAACCCACCCCTTTGTTTATACATTATTCTTTTCATTAAACGTCTATTTTTAGTGTTTACCAATGATAAAAGGGATCTCTTATGTCTTTGTAATACCACTCTTTTAGCTTTACTAATATTGACATTACCTCGAACTATATTTACAATAACTTCAAGCAAATCTTCAGTAACAAATGAAGGGAAAGCTTGTAAAATTGCTATTCTTTTATTATTTTGAGCCTTTACCAATGCATTGAAATATGGTAGACTACGTTCAAATTTCATGTTTACTAATTACAACTAATTATTATTGTTTATAATTTGATCCACTTCTTTTTTAAAATCTTCTTCTTTTTTAGATTCTTCTTTACTTTTGATTTGGTTTTACGAATAACTTTTTTGGGTTGAATTTGATTTTTGACAAGTACTTTTTTAAATGACATGATTGATAATCATTTATTTGTTTTCAATTTTGTTTATAAATCGTAACCCCTTTTTCATTAAAAATATCTGTTCGGATACGTAAATCGTCACTACATTGTTGTGTAAAGTCAAAGAATAAATATCCATGGGGAACGCTTGTAGCATCTTGGAATGATTCAATTAAAAATTTTCTATTGTTTGGATAGGCTTGCCTGGCTAAGAAATCAATAATCGTTTGATCGCGAGGATTTTTGAAAATAACTAGGTATTGAACATTTAAATTACGAGTTCGATGACTTCCTCCTTGATGAAATAAATTTTGAGTTATGAAAATAACAGTAACTCCACAATGTCTACTGATTTTTGTGAACAAATTATTGAAATCTTTTTCCTTATTTGCTTCTTGATACAAATCATCTATAATTATTACATCGCCTCGACGTAACCTAGACGACCAGTTTTTATCAAATCCCTTAACTATTATCATTTTCAATTTACAAAACTGATTTTGTGTCAATCCATGTTCTTCGTCTGCACCCTATGCCAATATATTTTACTGAATTTTGATTTGAACATGTTTGACTGCAATAAATTACATACAAATAAAGTTTTTCCGCTCCCACTAGGTCCTACAATTTGATATACTGCATCATTTCTTAATTCCATTTAATTTTAATTTAATTTAATTTAATTTGTTTATAATTTGATATACTGATTCATTTATTTTGATATTGGAAAATGATTAGTAATATAAATTATAGAGGCAGATGTGAAGTAACTGGAATGAAGTTCCCGACCGGAAAACCACAACATGTAGTTGATAGAAGTGGAAAATATCCGATCTTATTCTTCAAGAGCGGAAAATGCAGAGTAATGGGTTGTAAAAGACCATTACAGGAAGGAGATCTCAAATATCAGATTCAAGATTTACAAATTCAATCATTATCATTGAATATTGACATGTGTTGTCGAATCAACTTGTATGATTTGTCCACAAAAACAGAAAACATTTACGAACCGGAACTGTTTCCTGCATTAAGACTTGTCAAGTATAATCCACTGTGTGTAAATGTATTTGCAAGCGGAAAAGTTGTTGTCATGGGGATAAAAACACTGCAATACAACAGTCTAGTACAAGAAATATTTAACTTTATAAAATCAAAAATTAATAATCTTAATACCGACGAAGAAATACTAGATTATTTATTAAGCAATGATTGTGTTTAAATAGATTGAATTCTGACGATTGTAAAAATTAAAAATGATCGACGAGCAAGAAGCATACGTATTCGAAACAATTCTGATGAAGATGGAAGAACTTTTTCCGAATATGAAAAACAAACTTTCCTATTGTACTCCTGAATACTTGGCTACACGGATCTATCAAATGACAGGAATCAACATCGAAGAAATTGTACGGATGCACTACGAATCAGTTCAAGGATCTGGTTTGAAATGTTTAGACGACTGTATTGTTTGTGCAGATCCCTCAATGTTGACTTGTCCGTTTAGATGCAGATGCTGCAGAGACTACAAGAAGAAGGAAGTTGTACACATTTTGTTGGCTGAGCTAAGAAGAGCTTCCTATAAGCAGATTTGTGATGATGTAAATAAATTTTGATCTTTTACGATTTTATTTTGTGTGTTTATTGTTTTTTATAAAGATTTTAATTGGTTGAATTATTATTATTATTATTATTATTATTATTATTATTATTATTATTATTATTATTATTTTGATAACGCTAAATTTCTTTGATCGTAATCAAAACGTATAAAAATCTCATTGTAAAAATTATCCTAAAAATTTTATATTAAAACTAAAAACATTAATAAAATTATACCGAAAACAAACCTTGTATAAAAAATCTCATTGTAAAAATTATCCTAAAAATTATCCTAAAAATTTTATATTAAAACTAAAAACATCGATAAATTTATACTGAAAACAAACATTGTATAAAAAATTTTCAATTATGTTAAAAATTTATTACTTTGAAAATTATATTTTAAATTATACTAAAAATTTTATCTTAAAAATAATTGATAAAAAATTTATCGATAAAAATATACCGAAAACAAACCTTGTATAAAAAATTTTTAATTATGTTAAAAATTTATTACTTTGAAAAATTATATTTTAAAAATTATACTGAAAAAATTTCATCTTTAAAATTCGTATATAAAAATTCATCGATAAAACTATACTTAAAAATCTACTTAAAATCATATATAAAAAATCATATTTTAAAAATCTTATATAAAAACTACATTGATAAAAAATTACTTAAAAAATTTAATTAGAAATAATTAAAAAATATTGAAAATAAATTCGAAAATAAATTTAAAAAAATCGCGCCAAAAACTCGAAAAAAATTTCGAAAAAAAATACACACAAAAATTTAATTAAAAAAATTAATACACACAAAATTAATTAAGTTGATTACATCATTATGTAATCAAGATAATCCGAAATTTAATCTGCAATAATCCCCCCCCCTCCCCCTATGTTTTTTTTATGTTCCAGTGTGCTCCTTACTACCTACTTATATCATTTTCAAAGATATTTGGATTCAGAGCGTTCTGATTTGATAATAAGATCTTATACAGCTTAATTGGTTCAAAGTTGACGGAATATAATAGCAGCGATTTTGATATCTAATATAATGAAATGTTTGAAAGTGTGACTGAACAATATGTAGTTTCTGTGGGGTAATGTACACCCAATAGGGTATACAACACTATAACATGTGTATTAAACAATGCTGTGTATGGTGTAGATTTGGAAATTAGCATAAATGTTGCCTTTGAATAGGTAAATAAAGTCATAAAATTTCAGGCCTTATAGTGTTTTGGTTTGAATATACCATAGCGTCAAACTTTAGCTGGGGTGCCAAACACCCAACATGGTACGCGAACCGTTAAACCTATTTTCTAAGCTAGAAATTTATACACATTCTATAAAAATAATTATTATTATCATTTAATTTACTTAGCGTTTTCCCTCACTAGAGATTGAATTAATTTTACCTTAAGCCTGAATTCTTACAAGCAGTTTGATGAATCTTTTCCTGAATTATTACCATATTCAACATCCCAATCTTTTTGAAAAGAGTGTCTCATATAAAAAATTTTCCCTAGTTCAGCTGGCAGTATCAAAGCTTTGATGTATTTGAGTGGGTTATAAAAACCTATCTAGTGGGCCTGATGTATATTTTTAGAGACATGATATAAACATTCGATTAGAATAGGGAGCACCCAATACAGACGTAACAAGTAAAGTGGGGTCTACATAAAGACGGCATAATGAGATATAGGGAAGAAGAATATAAAAATCTGAATATTTTATGGATGACTTAATGGATACTTTCTAAAAATAATGACATGAAGTAAAAAATCTGAAGTTCAGAACATAATAATTACTGAAGGTTACTTTGTTCTTTTTTTAAAAATTTATTTTATGGAAACCTGCTTTGAAGAGACAAATGAATCCTTTCCGGCAAGCCTCGACCTCTGTAAGGCCAAGACTAGCCGTTCTGTTAATTTTTATCGTCCTTCTAACCTAGATCCAATATATGGTAATTGGCTGCCAAATCATCATTCAGGAAAAGTTTTGAAGCACTAAGGAGCACGCGTAATCATTTGGGAGCATATTGGACCATTTTACTCGTAGTTTTATTTGCAATGTCAAGGATGAGTAAGAGAGAATATAATTTTCAAGTTATAGCTGCTACTTAAGTGAAAGTAATAGAGTAATGTGAAAAAAGAAATAGACATAGCATATTGAAAATTTATGGCAGATCAATTAAATAATTAATTCTAACAATGGTAAATGTTAGTTTGACTGAAAAATATTAATAAATAATGAATTTTAATTCAATTAAGAAATTCAAATTTTGAAAAAATGAATAATTACTAGATTTTTAGAAAGAAATAATATGTATAAATATTGGACAAGCCGGAATTCAAATATCAAATGCGATTTGGGAATTACTATGTATGGAGCATTCGATAGATCATGGTGGCCAGTCAAGCATCAGGAACTATTCCAATGATATTTCTTCATGTGACTGTGTTTTCCTGGAAGTTTCAGAAAACCGATTTGTTCCAAGATGCATTTCGATTGATTTGGAGCCAACCGTTATTGGTAATTATTATTATTTTTGAAACACGAACAAAATTAAATCTTCTCCTTACATAGGCTGCTCATTTTTTTCTGAAGCGACAATACATGCTTACCATTTTTACTATGTGCGCTTGAAATCGAATCTTAATTAGTGGAAAAAACATTTATTTCATCATCATTTAAAACAACGGACTTGTAGTTTTCAATCATTTTATTAATGATGTCTCATTATCGTTCATTATATTTTCTTCCTTTTGATTTAATCACTATCACGATTTTTGAATCACATTCAAAACTTATTCATGAACTTTACGTGTAAAGCTCTTCTCAATCATAATGAGTTGAATCACATTTGATTCCGTATTCCTTTTTCTCTACATTAAATAAATTCGAATAAAAAAAATCGTATTCAAGAAAATTATTGATTAAGCTTTCAAAAGTTTTACAATTTCAAACAAACATTCATCCGAAAAAACTCGAAATTCTACATTAATTCTAAAATTTCTATGGCGAATTCAAGTGCCACAAAAATAGAAAGATATCAAACTAAAAGCACACACAAATAGAAAACATGTAGGACCTAGATTGGACGGATACAACTCATGAGGGGAATGCACAATTCACTTCTAAACAATATTATTAAAGAGGCTTTGCTCACCGTTTAGATTTTATTACAATATGTGAAATTTGTGGTGAAAAGATACAACAATTAGATATTTTTTTATTAATCAGGACAGGCTTTTCATAAATACATTTATTTATAGTAAATATTCCGATTGTACAATAGCTTCGTCTGTTCAATGTCTGACAACGATTGTACAATTTGGTTCACTTTAACTCTATTGCAGCCAATGTGGTCGAATACATGTTAAAACGCGTCTACGTTGAATAAAACGCACCCATTTAGTTCTATTTATATCTCATTGGTGCAACTTAATACACGTCTGATGAATCTAGTTAAAAGTTGTTTTTGTTTTAGAAGTTGTAGGATTTTTCGTTGTTTTTGAAGTGTTATTGTTTAAATCTGTACATTTTGAAGTATATCATACACGCTCCAATTTGAGATGAACAGATAATACTTTACTTTTGTAAATATGCCTGGATGTTAGTAACATTTTTAGCTTTGTTTTGCAGTATTACATATTTTTTACAATTACTTATTTTTTAGTCATGTTTTCTCATTTATCGGATTTTGTGAAATTAAAACATTTTTGATGTTATATTTTATGAACTATTATGACTATATCTTTATGTAATGTGTATTTTCTTGTCAGAATATTGTAGAACATGTTTAGCTGAATGAAATGATATGTAATGTGTATGCTGGTATTGATTTGTTATTGCTCATTACTATGACACTAACCAGAGCTAAATTTACCAAAAACAACTTGGCTGCAATAGAATTAATGGCCCAGCAATCGATAACGCAATAGTTTTATACAGCATTCTACCATTATCAGTTGAAGTATTTAGATCCTACATATCAAAATAATGACGTACAGGTCTATTCTTATTCTCAAAGTTGATGCTTTCATTGTCACAACTGAGACTATACATGTATCTTGTTCCGGTACAGATGGATAGCGTTTGCTTCGTAGCATGGTATTCCTAGGTATATTTTGTAATGAGTGATATTCACCGAGGGGTTTGCCTAGCTCATTAGGGCTTACGATATTTTATTTAACAATTTGACAGGTGAAAAATAAAAAAAATTAGATTCTACCAATTTTTCAACAACTTGTATGATGTTTTCAAAAAAGTTACCTGATTTGTTGACTGCATAAGGTGGGTTGTTTTTAGCAGTTCAATTTGATATTTGCAATGACGTCTTATTATCTCTATTGTGGTGAGCACTATGTATATCCGATTCTAGGTTTTCACTTAAGCCATCTTTTGACACTCGCATTAAAATATTTGCTGATTTTACAAGTGCTTGCAATATATTTGCAAAATGCTCACCCTATGAGAATTCCAGTAAATATTAGTATTTCGGTTTTTTTTATCTCGGAACGGACCGCGTCGTGTAATGTGAGAACATATGATTTAATTAATTAATTATTTTTAGATGAGATTAGAACTGGATTATACAGAGAGTTATTCAATCCATCTCAACTGATATCCGGACTGGAAGATTCGGCATCCAATTATGCCCGTGGTCATTTTACAATAGGCAAAACATATTTTGAGGAATTTATGAATACTTTACGTCATATTATTAGTTTATGCGATTCTCTTCAAGGTTTCATGGTAATACAGAGTTTTGGAGGAGGATGTGGATCTGGATTCACTTCACTAATTATGGAGCAAATAAGCATTGAATATAATAAAAAATCTAAAATGCAATTTTCAATAGTCCCAAGTTCAAATCTGTCAACTGCTATTGTTGAACCGTACAATATAGTTTTATCAAGTAAAATATGCATTGAAACAACGGATTTGTGTTTACAGCATGATAACCAGTCATTGTGCAATGTTGCTTACAAAACGTTAGAAATCTCAAGTCCTACTTTTACAAATATTAATCGAATATTATCCCAAGTTTTTAGTTCCCTCACAATATCAATGCGCCACGAAAATCCCCTCAACAATGACTTAGATCAAATAGCAACAAATTTAATTCCCTTTCCGAGATTGCATTACCCAATTGATATATACTCTCCTCTTTGCAACGTGAAATCTGGGACTCATACTTTATTTTCTACTTCGGAAATTACAAAAGATTTATTCTCATTTCGTAATCGCTTATTGGACTGTGATTTTCTCAATGAAAAGTTTCTTTCTTGTTGTTTACAATATCGAGGCAATGTTTACCCATCTGAAGTAAATAAAGCTATCTTAGAAATAAAAAAGATTAGATTCGATAACTTTCGTAGACTGGTGTCCAACGGGTTACAAAATAGGCATTAGCAAATATCCAATGGTTGCACCTAGAAATAGTTGTTTTTACAATTGTGAACGAAGCGTTTTGTTATTAAGCAATAATACAAGTTTCCATCAAAAAATCGGGAAACTGAGTTCAACATTTGATCATTTGTTTACTAAACGCGCTTTCATTCATTGGTATGTTGGGGAAGGAATGGAAGAAGGGGAATTCGCTGAGGCTAGAGAAGATTTTTCAATTCTTCAAGAAGATTACAAATGTGTTGCAGAAGACGAAACGACTGAATTAAATAACGATAAAGAAATGGTTAAAAACAATATCAGCTTTGAAAACTACAGTATATTATCATCAGACAACAAAATATATGAAAATTTCGAAGATGAAAATATTCATTTAAACAAACTTAATAAAGATCAGAAACTTTCATCGACCTATGATAATTGTAAACTTGACGATCTAGGAAATTACTGTATCGAAAATTCCAAGAATTCAGACGTCATTAAAAAAAAGTCCTTTGAAGCCAGAAATAAAAAGCGTTGAATTCAAAACAAACGACATAATTATCACTGAAGAAAGCAATGAAGAAAGAGAAAGAAATAAAAGATTATTTAACTTTTTAAAACTAGAAGACAATACACAGTCGGATATTTCTACACTGTGAGTAAATTTTATTATGTTTCATTCACATCAATTTGGTGTCGGCGAAAATAAGTTTTTCAAAGATTGATTGGGTGAACAAATTTTGTGTAAAAACATTAATAAATTTATACATATTTTTGAATTCTTTACTTTCTGATCCAAATTAGGGGTCTATTACGAAACTACTCTCTTACTCACTCTTACTTTGACCTGTTTCCACATGTCCGATTGACTTGACAACTTTGGATGCATACACTCAAATTTGTTGTTGTGCAGTCTTTTTTATGCGCTATATAAAAAAGATGCTACATTTAAACCTCGCTCATGCGGCGGGTTCGGTTCCAGACCACCACCGTATGGGGATTCACTTGGTTTTTTCACTCGCTACCACATATAAACATCTTAAACACATTTTAAATAAATGTAAACAACATTAGCCTAGAAAATATAGATGCGCTAATTTAAGTAAAATCCAATGATACAAATTAGAATTCTCGAAGTTTTATAATGATATTCGCACTTTTATGATTGTAAACAAATAATAGCTTAGGCTAGGCTAATTTACGATAAAATACAAAGGTTTTGACTTCTAAATTCGCACTTTTATGAATGTAACCGGATAGTAGATTCAATTTAAAAATAAAATACCTACTGAAGGGCTCATCGTCATCTAGGTATATTTTACGTTGTTCATCTATTAATGATGTAATAAATGATTATTTCATTAATATTAATAAAGAAATAAAACCAACTAATGAAAAAATAGAGATATTTAAAAGATGATTGTAGGAAACATTAATGAAATAAATTTAGATGCTAAACAACACACAATGCAAGGTAATCGAGATTAAAACGTTTATTAAAATATCGAAAAATTAAAAAAATCTTAGGCAAGAATTGTTTTTTAATTGAAAATAATGAAATTTTTATAACTGAAAAATATACAATTCTTTCTGGAAGAGAATATTTAGTTATTTTCGCTGAGAATATTACTTCAGATTATCCAAAAGAAAATAAAAAATCAAGTTTTTATAAATATTCCTGATACTGTCCAGGTGAAAATTTCAAAATATCTGACACGGTTTGGAGCATGGAATGATAAATATAGTCCAAATCCATTTCGAAAGTAAATCCAACAATTATTTATGATTTTATTATTGTAAAAGAAAACATAAGTGTGGATGATGCTTTGAATTTTTTGGAAATTTTTTAGGAATGTATGTTTATAAAGATATTAAGACTGTTAATGATCTAACAAAAAGTTTTAAATTAAATTATTCAATGCCTAGTATGTATATAGAGAGTTGTACAGTACTCAGTTATTTGTACACAGTACCTAGTGATTGTTGTTCAATTATAAATGGAATGTTAAGTGTGTATGGGTTATCAGTTTTCAGAAGTTGATACCAAGTAAATATAACAATGGATTTGATTTGAATGAATTTGATTAATTATCGCTTGATAACAACAAGGTAACTAAGCAACCAAAAAATTTACCAATTTGGAGACATCAATGATCGATAAAAGAGTGAAAAAGTTAATAAAATTTCAACTTGTATTTCTTTTTTTCAACCTTTTATATGATTTATTTCAAAATTAGTTGGTCAGTAGCCTATCATTAATATTTATTGGTTCAGTAACTAGTTATTGGTAACATTTTTGGATTTATAGTCAATAACCAAGTATTTTATGGGGAAATTATCGATGAGGAATAAGTTTATTGGTATTTTTAAGGGGTGGAGTCGGTTGAATACTGCTATTTAAAGGGTAAATACTATATAAATGAATATTTGTTTGAAAAATAACATTTAATAGAAAAATAATTAGTAGTGGGATGTGTCACCGTAGGCACATGTCACCGTGGGCACACCACCGCTGAGAGAAAATTTTTCTAAGTCCAAAAGTACAAATTTTTCTGAGACAAAGACAATGAGTCATCAAAAAAATTCCAAGGTCATTTAAACAAAGACCATGACTCATTCAAGCTCATTAGGTAAGTCATAATAATTTCTCAATGCCATTTAAACAAAGAACATGACTCATTCCAGGTCATTAGATGACTCATATTATTTTCTCAAGGTCATTCAAAAGTAGGTCAAGGTCATAGTATTTTTAAACATTTTTAAATTTTAATTTACTACTTATTTTTATAAGTAGTATATATATATATTTTTTAAAAAATTAATTCTATTAATTATTTTTATAAGTAATATTTTAATATTATTATTATTATTATTTTTATTGTTATTATTATTAATATTATTACTTAATATTATTATTAATATTATTATTATTATTATTATTATTATTATTATTATTATTATTATTATTATTATATAATAAAAACCAAGACATATACAACAATAACTTTTATTATAAAGAAATAATTCTACTAAAGTAATATTGTCGAAGAGCTTTATTCAATTACGGTAAATATCCATATTGACGTATAATTAAAGACTAAACCTGGAATTATTGATTTTAGCTTATTCTTCAATATTTCATTTATTTCTGGATAATAGAATTCCAGACGTTCTTTAATAACTTTAAAATATTCATCTAAAAAACAAGTAATAATAATAATAATAGTAATAATAAATTACCATAATGTTTAATTTCATTCATAGCTTGAACCGCGCTCGGTAAATCCATTATAATGATAAAAATTGAAATAACAATTACTTTTATACTATATTAAACCAATGAGAAGTTAAACACACACACACAAATCTTTAGCTATAAACAATAATTATTTATTTATATAGATTTGAAAATGGTTAAAAAATTTTAATAATATTATTAGTTTTTAATATGGTCAACTCAAATGTTGTAACCGTTCAAGGTAAAAATTCAACAAGATGTGTATGTCCTGATACAGCAGTATTGATGGATATTTTGTATATGATAGATAGGCCTAGATATTTAAAAACTCCAGTCAAAAGATTATCTGAAAGAATGAGTAATTTAGAATTCCAATTTGAACATACATATGAGACTTTAAAAAGAGCTAAAAACGAATTATATGATGATATTATATATCTAAATAAGACCATTGGTATTATCCAAAATGAATTAAAAAAATCAATATTAGAATTGAAAGAAAATCGTAAACTTGATGAAAAAATGATGAATCAAGTTCAATATAGTATAAAATGTTATTCTAATAAAACAACAGATCAGTTCAATCGTATAATGAAAGAACTTCAACAACCGGTTTCCAAATTGAACGAAGTTAATGTTAACAGTGCCAACAAATCATCATTGCCATTTCCATTATATATTTTTACATACTTTGTTAGTATTACAACTTAAATGCCTGATTCTGATTGATCGAATATAGTATAAATAAGTTTACACTTTCAAATATTTTTATAAAATGCCAGAAACTAAATTTTTTATAACTTTGTTGAATGAGCTGGTTTCTAATAATAGAGAAGAAGATGATATCATTAAAAATATAAAATTCATGGTAAACTGTACCGAGAAAATCGCTGAAGGCATCCCATTTGATTATGAAAAAATTTTCAATTTACCCACATTGGGGAGAAAGAAGTCATTCCAATCGATATTTAGTTACATGTTCGATGAAAATAAAAAATGGATGCGAATAATAGTGTTGGACGTACAGGAATTTTAAATTAAGGTATTATTCATCTCATTGATCCGACCTTCACTTGCAAGTTCTAGGGATAATTTACCTGACACGTCGCACGATTTTAATAATCATTGCGCACCCATGACCGAAATCATGTTGGAACTGTGCACAATAGCCGAATGCCATTCGAGCAGGTGAGCGTTGCTACCAACACTACTCCTCGAAGGACCTTCGTCTTTCCCGGATTATTAGCTGCCGCTAGAAGGACTTACGCTTATGCTTATCTACCCCTATCTAATTCCCACTTTTACCCTGATCACGTTGAGAAAATCATGGAGGATTGTGGTGCCCAATCCACGCTTGTAAACTCTTTTCAACCTCTAATGCTGTCGGTACCTCATCTCTTGTAATATAAATTGAGCGGAATAATGTCTAACAGAAAGAAGAAAGAAAACAAATTTCAGAAAACACTGTAAATAAACTATATTAACGAAAACAACAAAAAAAAATATCATTAAGTTACTACACGGGACACTAAATAACAAACGTTTAAATCACAAATGCCACCGACCACCGGCGAGTCCGAACTGTCAGCCTAATCTTCCTCGGCATCCATATCTGTTGGGAAACGCTTCCTTTTTGCAAGACGATACGGCGGGGGATCTATTCGCAAGTCGTCGTTTCTCAGAGTAGATGGTCCCGCGATTTCGCCTTGGGGACCGGCATTGGGTACCTCGCCCGTGAGAATGGCGATTTCGTCGGTACCCAACCCCAATCGATTGAGGGCCCGTGCCGCTCGAGGTGGTTCAATGTCCTCATCCACTAGATTGATGTGGATAGACTCCGGAGGAGATGAGAACATGACTTTCGGGGCATAAAGGATATCCGGATCGAGCCCCGGAATCTCGAATTCCCGATATGGGGGCGGCAAGTCATCGATCCGCTAGGTGTCCTCTGCGGCCCTCGCTTCCCGGAGGCGTTCTTCTTCTTGACGACGTCGATCCCGACGTCGCTTATTCCGGTTGGGCTTATGGCGAGCCGTAGAGATAGTCGAGTTCGTCGAGGTTTCGACTGGTGGAGGGTTTATAGAGGACGGAGTGCTGAAGACTGAAGAGGAGATGGGGGCTGTTGAAGCTGGGTGATCCTCGATGTTGGGAAGATGATGGGCCGGGATGATGCCAAGTTGACCGGCCCGGACACTCCCTGAGACGTGAGTTCGTAACTCTACGTCCGTAAAGGCCTGTCGAAGTGCCACCGACTGTTCCCGGATCAGTAGGCGTTGGCTGCGTGACTCGACGATTAATTCGTCACGCGCCTGGGTGAGCCGGAAGATTTTCTGTCTGAGCTCCCGGACGGTTTCTGGTTAAGCCCAGGTACCTTTCATTCTTTCGCATTTGGCCTTAAGGTCGTTATGCTGGATTTTCAAATCTTCGTATTGGTGTCGGATCGCCACGATTGATGGAGGCAATCGGGGGATTCTTGACGGATGGGTGATTTTCCATGTCTCCGTAGAATTGATGATTTGGTATAAAGTTAAAAAATTTGGTTTTTCAGTAAAAGCATAAGATTAAAAATAATGAAATTCATCACTGTATATATACTGATTTCATGCGTGTGTGCGACCAATAGGCGATTTTTCGCCATTTTTAGGGCTTTTTAATCATTTTATTACTTTAAAATTATTTTTATTATTTTTTGTATATTTTTCATTATTTTTTGATATATAATTTATATTATATTTGAATTTTACTTTTATCATTATTTCTTTGTAATATTATTTTTAGCCCTTTTTATTTGTTTTCTGGCCGCCACTTCTGCCTATATTTTTTCTAAACCTTATTTTGCAATGTTTTGGCAGTTTATTTTATTTCTTTGTATGTTTCTTTTTGCTTCTGTAGGCATTTTCCGAATTTTAATTAATTATTTGTTTATTTGATTTTTGTTATATTTTTAATTTGTTTTTAATTAATATGTTTTTCATTGATTTTTAGTATCTTTGTGCGGTGCATGTTTATGTGCAGTGATTCATTTCATTACTTCCACTCTTTGACTTTAATTTTTACTTTAATTTTGTTTAAATTGTGGCTCTGAGCCCAACAATAGTAGGATTAATGTATATGAAACATATGATATTAAAATCTGGATCCGACTATGAAAATTATTTCCAATGGTCTATAGAGGTAAATTACTTTATATTGTTATTAATTTATCCTTATTTAGGTGATAGAAACAAAAATTGATCCGTGTGTAGAAATAAACGGTGGATGGATAGCAATTATTCAAGTTGCCGCAGAAGCCAAACGTTTAGATATTTATATCGCAAATTGTAAATTTTTATTAAAACTATTAACTGGAGCATCGGTTTTATATTTATGTAATAAAGTTTATCATAGATTTTAATAAATATTTCTTTGTTATTATTATTAATAAAAAACTACATTTTTAAAAAGATTTATTGATTATTACATGTACATTCTTCATCACCACAATATTCTGTCATTATATTTTCTAAAACATGGTCAACACAAGTCTTAAATTCGGTAGGCTCAACTTCATCACTAATAATTTCGGCATTAATTTCAGTATCTTCAGTATCATTAATAATTTCAGTATCATTATTAATTTCATTATCAATTTCTCCATCGTCCTCTGACATTCAGAATCACAACATGAATCTTCTTTGCTCAATGCTTCAACTAGAGTCAACATATCTCTAATTTTTACACCGGTTATTTCTTCGAGTTTATCAAACAAAAAGTTTATTAAATATTCTAAACAAAAAAATGAAAATTAATTAATTATTTTATATTTTATATTTGTTGAGGTCTGTAAATTAAAATTAAAAATTTAAATAAAATTTAGGATAATAATTCAAATGGAAAGTAAGCGAAGAAAAAAGGCAAATAAAAGCGGGATCGTGCACAGAATTAATAGTAAAGGAAAGTGCGATGGAAACAGTATTAGAAAATGCAAAAAGCAATTACGAAAGGCGAGAATCCGGAAATCCGAGAAAAATCAATAAATGGAAAAATCATCGAAATCGAATGGGAAAAACTGGACAGTTATAGATTAGCTAATGGTCAACAAGATGACGGTTAGGGATTTATCAGAAAAGGGTTAGAAATGGTTGAAAAACATTCAAATGTATGAAAACAGAAAACGTTAATTAATTAATTAATTGGCTAATGGGAAACCCGAGCCAATGGAGAACCCGAGAGATGAAGGAAACCCGAGCTGGGTAAACAAGAAGAAAGGCAAACAAAAGGAAGATTTGGGCCCATTAGCGTGACACAATGATTAATGGGAAAAGAGTAAGGAGAAGATAGCGCGCGTAGGAAGACCGGTAGGGCCATTAATTATCTGGATTCGTTGGACCATTATGGATGACAGCCGAAGCAAACACGTAGGAGAAAATGTCAAACGAAAGATTGGCTCGGCAATAACCATTTGTCATCCTGATTTCGAGGAGTATATAAGCAAAGGGAAAATCAGAGAAAATCGGCATTCTGCTTCAGCTAGGGTTCGAAGAATCAGACTGTAGGAAAAGTGGTAAACGAATTAGGGAAGTAGGGAAAAGAAGAAATAGAATTAAGAATACGGAAAGGCGAAAAGGGATCAAACCAAACAGAAACCGAGGAAAACGAGAGTCAACAGAACTAAAGGATCAAAAGGTGAATATTGTTTGTTTGCAAAGCATCAACGCCGAGCAGAGAATCGTATAAACTTTGATTGGTCATTGTAGCGTGATAATAAATTGTGAACCTGTTGTTTCAAGATACGTTGGGTCGTTCATTGTTTTAATTTAAAGAACACCAGGAGTCAGAGAGAACCGACTTGAAATAATCCAAAACCCAACATATATTCTGGTGAGCCCGACGTTATCGCAAGTCGGCGGAAAATTATTGAAAGTTAGTGAAAAAATAATTATTGAAAAAAAATAGTACCGACGTGATTGAAAGTCGGAGGGAAATTATTGGAAGCTAGTGAAAAAGGAATTATAAAAAGAATTAGTACTGACGTGAGTGAAAGTCGGCTTAGAAGTTTGAAAATAGTGTTAACGAGATTATAAAAGGCTATTATTGGGAGATTTAAAAGAAGTTGAAAAGTAATTTTAAATTATTGTTTAACGCTTGAAGTTTAGCTCAAAGTGAACCGATACAACCTCAGAAGTCAGAAACAAGTCCAAATGGCAAATGATAATGCTGTTATGCCTCTCGATAGAGAGATGATTGATTTCGCAAGTTGTCAGAAATTACCCGTCAATCAATATGGGGGAGACCCTGTTGAATTTGCAGATTTCATGGGAGATTATTATATGTACGCCTCAGCATACGGATGGACACAAGCCATTATGGTTCAGAGATTTCCACTCTATCTGAAGGGTGCGGCAAGAGAAGCCTGGCAGCAAGTCGACAAACGAAATGTTGGCAATGATTGGACAAAATTGAAGGATGCAATGGCACTGAAACTGGTTGGTGGAGATATCAAAAGAATCATGCGACAGAAATTTTATAATCGAGTTCAAGGTCCAGATGAATCGGTCAGTGAGTTTGCTTATCATCTGACCACTTTAGCAGATAAAGCCTTCGAAGTCAAACCCGATCAAGCAGATATGGCCAAGCAGGTTAAAGAGCTGTTAGAAGATCAGTTTATAACCGGAGTCCACTCCGAAATCAAAAGGCCCTATGTTATGTGGATTTTTCCAATTTCGATGAGCTCGTGAAGAAAGCCATGAAGATAGAGCTGAATTTAAAAAGTGCAAAAAGATCAGATGCTTTTGGAGTTAATGTGGAGAGACGTGAGCGGTCAATTACGCCTGTGAGAGCACCATGGATGAAAAGAAAATAAATCAAATCAGTAGTCCAATTTTAAGACCAAATACTAGATTTCAAGCCGGTAGATCAGCAATGAGTGTACAATCAAATGGACAGGTAAATAATCCTCAATGCGAACATTGCAAAAAGTCTGGACACTACTCAAATCAATGTTGGTTCAAATATGGGAAAAATCCCAGCCCTAACAAGAGATTCACAGAAAACAAAAGGATCAGCAGTGATGTCGAATGCTATCGATGCGGAAAGAAAGGGCATATTAGCAGAAACTGTTTTACCAGATCAAGATCATCGTCAGCGTCACCTTCACCACAAAGGGACAAAGTGAATACAAATGGACAGATACAATGTCATTCGTGCAAGGGATACGGCCACATGGCGCGATCATGCCCAAGGAACTCAGAGAGATTCAGCAGACCTATTTTAAAGAAATCAATCAGATTCCAAGAAGATATGCCAAACACCAGTAACATGACATATGCTCAGAGAGAGGAATTTCAAGACAAAATGGAAAAGGAATTTCGAGAAATGCGACAGAAGCTGAACAAACTAGTGGCTAAATTCGAATCAGATGAAGAAACTGAATCTCATATGATAATTGGAACCGTGTCAGAAGGTGAGGGAAAACCTGCCCCGAAAGTGCGAAAGATCGCATCAGATGAGAATCCGACTGCACTGTTAGCCCGAGTTGAAAAATTGCTTGAGAAAATGGAAACTGACAACTCCCAGTTGAAACGATGGATCGCAGAACTCAGTGTGATGTCACTAACCCAAAGCGAACTAAAGAGAGCCATAAATTTATGTGCAAAGTTATTCAAAGGAAACAGAGATGATGAGATACTTAAGCAAATGCAAAAGTTTGGCAAGGCTTTGCGGTCAACAAGGGATTTAGATGATATCATAGTGGAAACGACGGGACTTGATAATGTGAAGTGCCAATTCCGTGTAAAGGCCTACGGACAAATCAAAGACCTAAAGGAGCGAATACTGCGTCAATACAGTAGATGGCAAGTGCAACTAAAAGTTGAGAATCGATGTCTGGAAGACGAGGAGTACTTAGTAGATTGCGGTCTGATACCAGGCTGGAAAAATAAAGTAAAAGTTGTTAATGCTGTTAATACTTCGAATTCAGACAGACAAAATTGGGAAAAGATTCTAGCAGATTTACAGGATACCCTGTATGCAGGGAATAGAGATAAAATTAATGCGAGTATCGACTTCATAATGAGCATCGAAATGGATCGAGACATGAAAGAAGGGTTGTTTGAATGCATCGTACCGTATACGAATAAACCGACGAGTTATCAGGCAAAGTTAAAAGAGGTAATTCGAAAACTAGGACATGATTATGAGGCGGCAGACGATAGTGCGAAGTCTTTGATAATAGCGTTAAATATTGCGGATCAAAGGATTGAATATTATCAGGAACATTGGAGTGTAAAGCAAAGAAAATACGACAAAAAGCAGCGGAGATATTAGGTAATGACGGAATTATCGTGTTGACGTTCAAAGGACGAGAATTGGATGATGACGAATATTTGTTAAACTACGGATGTAACCCAAATTGTATTAATAATGTGTACGCAACAAAACAAAGTGGTGAAATGGAAGAAGATGCAGTAATAGTACCGTTTTGGCCTCTGTATGAGGAAGTGGACAATGATAATGTAGAGATTAAAACTGAAGTTGTAGATGACCCAGGAGAAATTGATCAAGAAATTAATGAATTGCAGAGATTAGAAACAATGGAAAATGAGGAAATGAGATCAGAAAATGAAGTTACAAGGGATGTTGAGGAAAGGAGCACCGATAATAGGATACTACCGAGCATAGATGAGATGAAAAGTGAAGAGAACTTTGTTGAGACGAAAAATGACATTGCGATATGTGGGATAAAACAGAATGATGCGGAAATTGAATCTTTGAGTTTAGAGGAATCAAGCGAAACTGAGCGTTTAGATGAATCAAGCGAAACTGAGCGAATATTAAAAGTTTAGTAACGGAATTGTATTTGTTAGATGAAACTGAAACAGAAGATGATATTTCGGAGGGGGAGAAAAGAGTTGTAAAAAGATTGGCAACGGAATTAAAGAGGAGATTACCGTCGATAATTAAAAGAAATTATGAAGAAAAGGAATTTTGTGAGGAAGCAGTAATTGAGGACTTAACACGAACTGAGTTAGATCGAGATGTAATATTGACAGTGCTAGCCTATATAATATTGGAGATTGGTACTTATGGTTATCTGGAAAGTGACAATTCAAAATCATTGATAACGAAAGCTACTGAAATGACGAATAAATATTTGATGAAGTGGATCGCAAACAATGGCGGATGGGAAGAGTTAATACAAAAGGCTGAGAGCCCAAAAACAGAGACAGTGAGGAAAAAGGGAAAACTTGCATTTCCATGGTTGATGATTTCTATTATTATGTTATTGGGAATAATAAATACGACGAATTCATTGGTGGCATATGACTGCTCCCAAACCGAAATGGGAAGAGTATACTCGTTGGTAAACGTAGCAGAGTGTTCGGATGCATATCCAGTAAAATTTAAAGTGACAAATCCAGTAAAATATCATGTATATCAAGAATCGGGTTTCGAAGATCAAAGGTGAGAGAGTGTACAGTGAAACGAACTACTTTTGTATTTTATTGTGGAAAATGGAGCCACTCATCGATGGTGAAAATGCAATCGATACCTAGACCGATAGAAATAATTCCGGAGAATTGTTTGGCAGCCTTTCAAACAGGACAGTTGAAAATTAATGCAGATATCAAACTACAAGCAAAGCTTAACCACAAAATCCGTGAGACTGTAACCGTGCGAGGGATAATAAAGTCGAATGGTGATTGCCAAGGAGAGCCATACAAAGTAGACGATGCTATAATTGACAAAGCCGTGGTTGTAGAAGAGTACATGTCAGAATTAAGAGAATTTGATGGATCATTTGATGATGATACTGGTAAACTACAAACACATCCATTCTGCAACATGAAACAATCTAGCTGTCAGACAGGAGAATCAATTTTGGTGTACGATGTCGATACCAAAAAGTGCAATTTAGTGCAATTGAAGTCAATGAGTTTTAAAGAAATAACGGGAGAACAGATCAGGGAAAAGCCCGAGAAAATAAGAATGGATCCAGCAACGAGTACAACAACAAGAATCACACCTCTACGGATGAAAGATACTCCAACAGTGTTAATGTCAACCTCAGAGGAAGACGGGATGCGATTCCTGAGAAAAGAAACTAAAACAAAGTGTGGACAAAATGTCTATGAGACAAATTATAAAGGTATATATGTATCTCAGAAAATGATTATAGAGGCCCAAACAAACATACATGCCGGAGATATCAAGTTGACAAATTACTTTAATAACAAAATAGATTATTTATTTCACTTTGGTCAAAATACTGTTGAAAATGTGTACCGAGAAGTTATTATAAATGATTGCAATCTCAACAAAGAAATACTCCGAAATCGGATGGCAATGGCTATAACCAATCCTAATTTGGTAGCACCAATGTTAATTGCAGAAAATGGGGTGTTTGCCAGAATTTTTGGTGAAGCACTATATAGCTATAAATGTAAAGCGGTACCAGTTAAACTGACAAAGTATGACCAATGCACCAACGAGTTACCAGTGAATTTAAATGGAAAGTTGCGATTTATGGAGCCTGTAACACGAATCTTACTGGAAGAGGACGTGAAACCGAAAGTATTACAGTGTAATAGATTGTTGGCACCACTATACAGACTAACACCAGAATCTTGGATTGCATTACCAGATCATCGAGAAGTAAAGACACCGGAAAACTTAGAATTGACAGAATTACAATATCTGGTAAATTTTACGTCATTAGAGAAATTATCGCAAAGTGGAATTTACTCGAACGAAGACATTGAGGAAGCCCGCAGAAACTTGTTATTTCCATCAAAGAAAGAAAGAGTAATAATGGAGATGGTAGATACAATTCTCCCAAGCGGAAGTGGGAAGGTAAATTACGGGTATTTGTTAACTCCAGATCATTACAAGAAAGCGACGTATAATACAATGAAAAAGATCTGGGGAAAGTTTATGTTCATTGGACAAGCGTGTGCCGGATTGATTGGAATTTATGTAATATGTGTTGTAATCAAAGTAATAATATCGCAGGTCCTATCAACACACAGATTATACGCGATCACAGGTTGGTCGTGGAAATTAGTAATTGGTTGCATACCATTATTGGCTAGATTCTTCATTACTCATCATCAATATCAGGAGTTGGAGATACTCAAAGCGCGAATATTAAAGAAGAAAAAGGTGAGCTACGCTAGTACAACCCTTCAAGGGACGAGAATAATGACAATGACAACGAGGGTGATAGTGCACCGTTATATGTTGACAATCAAGAACTAAGTGGAATGAATAAAGAAGCGTTGAGAACCTATCAAATCTTAAAAGAGCCACTGTTAAATGCGAGTAGCGTAGACACGTTTACAAAATTGTGTATACCAAAATCGTTTATGCAACCAGCACCAGTATATCCAGTTGATCGATTACGAGAGATGAAACCAGTAGAAAATATCGCATTACAATGTGAAGGAATGGTAGGAGAGAGAATCGAGCCTTCTAGCGCAGAAATCGAGAGAAAGAATATGTTAGGCTTACCATGCAACTACTCAATGATGACATTAACAAAAAGAGGAAAGCAACCCGAATATTTATACAAATGAACAAACATAAAGTAGAAGCTTTGGTTGATTCGGGATCTAGTCACACAATAATATCGGAAAATGTATTAAACGTGAAGGAGAAAATGCAAATAAAGCCTACCGACGAAATAGTGAGGTCATTATCAAAAAATGAATTAAACATAATTGGACAACTTAACGTCATATCCATATTGGAGACCGAATAATAGCGCACAATGCGCTCATAATGAAGGGAAGCCCAGTACGATGTCTGATCGGTATGGATATATTAGAGCAGCTGGACGGAGTCTCACTTGATTTAAAGACAGGTAATTTGATAGCAGGAGAAACAGGAAAAATAATTCACAGGGCAGGTGAAGTGTTTGTGAATCAGACATTGACGATACCACCACAATCGGAGATGGTATATTGTGAAAATACCATGAGTGTGGATAATGGTGATTTTATATTCGAACCAAATCAAACGCTAGTCGAAAAATATGATTTACCGATATGTGACGAAGTTGTCAAAGTGGAAAATCAGATAGTACCAGTCCATATAACGAATAGCAGTAAGAAACCGGTTCAGCTACACCCAAAAACAAAATTGGGAAAATTATCGAAAATGTCTGTTGAAACAAATTGTAAAATACCAAGAAACGTCAAGGTGTACAAGGAGCCTGAAGTGGTAAGCAATGATTTAAATGAGATGCAGAAAAAGGAATTCACAAAACTGCTGGAGAAAATACCGAGATATCTTTGCCAACACGAATATGATTTAGGTCTAACCAATGTAATTGAGCATGAAATACCGTTATTAGACGAAACTCCAATAAAAATAAAGCCATACAGAATCCCCTACGTTCATCAAGATGAAAGTGATAGACAGATTACAGCAATGAAGGAATTTGGAATAATTCGAGATAGTGCGTCACCATTCTCCTCATCAATAGTGATAGTTAGGAAAAAGATGGAGACTTACGATTTTGCGTAGATTATCGGAAGCTAAATCAAGTTACGAGGAAAGACACTTATCCAATTCCAGTACCCCAAGAAATGTTCGATCAAATGGGAGAGGCACGATATTTCACAGTTATTGATTTAAACAAAGGGTACAATCAATTTAGGGTAAAAGAGGAAGATAGAGGAAAGACGGCGTTCTCGGATGGCAAAGGACTGTATGAGTTCAATGTGTTACCATTTGGATTAACAGGAGCCCCAGCTACATTCCAACGAGGAATGAATTATGTGTTACGAGGTATTCGACATGCATTGGTATATATCGACGATATAATAATATTTTCAAATGAGTTCGAAGAACACTTGAAAGATGTAGAAACTGTATTTAAACGGCTCAAAAGTGCAAAATTAAAAATCAAACCATCGAAATGTGAATGGGCAAAGCAGAAGTGATTTATGTAGGACATATAATATCACGGCGAGGGTTACAAACTAATCCAGATAACATCAAAAAAGTGGAAGAGTACCCAGTACCAAAAGATGCCGATGAGGTTAGACAATTTTTAGGTTTGGCGAGCTATTACAGAAAATTTATAAAAGATTTCTCTCACATCGCACAACCATTGAATACGTTACTAAAGAAAAACAATAAATTTATTTGGGGACAAATGCAACAAAACGCTTTCAATACATTAAAAGAGAAATTAGTACAACTCCTATATTAAGATGTCCAGATTTTACAAAACAATTTATCTTGATGACGGATGCAAGCAACGTTGCATTGGGTGCGGTGTTAGGACAAAATTTGAAGGTGAAAAGGACCACGTAATAGCCTATGCAAGCCGATCACTGAGGCCTCACGAGAAAAACTACTCAACGATTGAAAAGGAAACGTTAGCGTTAGTGTATGGAATTACTACTTTTAGACAATATTTATTGGGCAGAAAATTTACTGTTTATACAGATCATAATCCATTACAGTGGTTAATGAAACACAGAGATTCAGCCAGTAAATTAATACGATGGTCGATTGCCCTCCAAGAATACGACTTTGAGATTAAATATCGGACAGGTAAAGCTAACGCGAACGCAGATGCAATGTCAAGAATCCCAGAAAATAATAGTGAGGGGACACCTGAAAAAGTGGAAGGTACTATATTCGTTGCAATCAAAGCTGTTAATAATATGTCTGAACTTCAAAATGATCAGGAAAACGATAGTGAATTAAAACAATTTATGGAACAAGCGGTCAAAATAAGAAAAGAACAAGACTGGAAACGACTTACAGATGCAAACAGCAAATATGTAATTCATAATGGAATACTTAAATTTTGGGAAAATGGGGAAGCATTAATTATTATACCAGCCAAGCACAGAGACGCATTACTGATGCAGTATCATGATGGAGCGTTGGGAGGTCATTTGTCAACGCGCAAGACGCTATCGAGATTAAAATTGAAATACTTTTGGCCAACAATGGAACAAGACGTGAAAAATTGGTGTAACAGTTGCAAAGTATGCATCACCCGCAGAAATACTGGTAAAAAGATTAAAGTACCATTAAAACCGATGCCAGTACCCGCAGCACCAATGGAGATGACGGCAATGGATATTCTGGGACCATTACCGGAAACAACAAAAGGAAACAATACATTGTTGTTTTTGTGACTATTTTACCAAATGGCCAGAAGCATACGCTATTCTAAACCAAAAAGCAGACACGATTGCTAGAATATTTGTGGAAAACATAATATTTCGCTATGGTACTCCAAAGAAATTGTTAACTGATCAAGGAAAGAACTTTCAAAGCGAAATGTTCAAATCAATCACAGACCTATTTGGAATTTGGAAATTGAATACGTCACCATATCATCCACAAACTGATGGATTAGTGGAACGATTTAATGGGACACTGATAAATATGATCTCGTCATATGTGAATCGAAAACAGAAAGATTGGGACGACTTCATAAAGCCGTGTCTATTTGCCTACAGAAATGCAGTAAATCAAAGTACAGGAGAGACCCCTTTTTACTTGATGTATCTAAGGAAAAATAATATGCCGATTGATCTCAAATTCCAACCACCAATTTCTCAATATATGGAGATACCCGATTATAAAGCATTGATGCAAGAAAAAATGCAGTCAGTATGGACTAAAGCCGGTTTGACAATAAAGCATAACCAAGAGAAATATAAAGAAACCTACGATAAAAAAGCACATGCGCATGGCATAAAGATTGGAGATCTAGTGTATCTGAACAGGCCGGAACCTCTCAAAGGTTTATCGCCTAAATTGCAAAGACCATTTAAAGGACCCTACAAAGTGTGCGACACCACCGAAACCAATTTGAAGTTATTACCATTCAGGAGTAAAAAGGCTAACCCGATGATTGTGCATGCAAATCGATGTAAACTAGTGCCAGAGGAAGATGAATCTAGATACCCCTTAAGGTCCAAGCAGAATAAAGTAACGGGTCAAACAAAATTGAAACAGAAATTCAGGAAAAATCCAACACCAGTCAGCTACATCAATAAGATATTATATGTAGCAATAATGCTGATGTTAGTAACAGTTGCGAGCGGCAAAAAGATTGACTTACCATATGCGGTAAGCAAAATCCGAGGAATGGAGAAAATACATATATATTCCACTCTAACAAATATAGTATGGAGTTGTAAATGCGAGATCGCAGACCAAATAGAAATTATTGATTTACTAGGCAATACGGCACCAGTGGTAGAACTGAATTATGATAAAGATATATTTGCGGTACGAAAGTTAAAGCCAAATTTCAAATACCAATGGCTGTTGAGACAGAACATGTCAAAGTGGTACACGCAAATTCCGATAGAAGTGCACACAAAAGAGATGCGAAACTTGATCGAAATAGAACCAGAGATAAATGGAATCAATATATATTGGAAGCCAGTGGACTTGTTGAAAGTGCGAATCACATTTCAAGGGTTAAATGTCGACACCCTTAACTCGCGAAAATCAGTTATCCGCTACGAGAAATTGAAAATGAATCAAAATTATTCAGTTAATGCAAACTACTACGAGAACATATGCCTCGAAAATGGAACGGTAGTGAGAAACCAATGGTCACGATTTAAGAGTGAGACCCAGTCTATCTATCTCAGAGACGAGTCAAATCGTATAACCCTGAGTGTTGGAAATGGACCGGTAACGATATATAGAAAATCAGGAAATGATGAAAGAGTTGTTATTATCTACAAACAAAAAACCCTGACTATATTAGATGCCGGTAATCATTTTTTTACACTTTACACTTCTGATTTAGAGACGGCATGGGAATTAACAGTTAAATATCAGCGATGGATAACCGAACCAGGCGGATGGCAAACAGTTTTCGTGGAAGTCAAGACAATCAATGAATCGAAACGAAAATCAGATACAACCACATCACCTTTCCAATTACCGACCCAAGAGACGACAAAACCTAACTCAAATAAACTAATGAGGATAAATTCGGATTTGACAGTCAACTATTGTGAATATCTCATTTACATTTTAATAACAGGTTTTCTCATCTTATCAATAACATTCATAATCATCACCATTTTTGTAAAGGAGAGACAACTAACTATCCTTCAACCACCATCATATTCATATTATGAGACAAGACTATAAATTGTGATCTGCATGAATAGAGTATAAAAATATATTACATTTATATTAACAATGTGCATGTTTTATAAGTACCATAGGATGAACGGTGTCATTTGTTTGAGATTCGAAGCGAGGTGTTGATGCTTTGCGAATAGAGAGTGATACAAAAAAAAATTACTATCATTTAATTTCAGAGAATGCAAGAAGCCTCGGAGATGTCATGCAAAGAGTGTAAAACAAGTACGCAAGAACTAAAGCAAAAGTTTCGTAGCATGCAGGGCAGAATAACAGATTTGGAGGAAGAAAACTTCCGTCTGAAAAGGCGGTTGGACCGTTTGGAAATCTTATTGTTTCAACACGAGGCCGATTTCGCGATGTTTCGAATGAGAGTAGAAGAAATAGAGGAATCGGAAGACGATGGTGAGATAAATCAATTAGACTAAAAAAATAAATTATTTAAACGGACCCAGTTAGTGTTTTTTCGTCCTCGAGAAAAAAAAAATAATAGTAAATAAATATAAGTAAATTAACAAATAATCAAATAAATAAACAAATTGATATAAAGAAATAATTGGCATTGATAAATAATAGTTAAATAAAAATAAGTAAATTACCAAGTAAATAATCAAATGAATAGACAAATTGATATAAATAAATAATTAAAAAAGTGATAAATTAAATAAATGAATAATAGATAAAAATGAACAAAAGCAAATAGAATAACTCAAATAAATGTTGCAAATAATGAAATGATACCTTAAATGAACATTAGAAATAAATAATATTAAAGGGCTGAGTAGTAATGAATGAATTAGCATAACTATATAACAATGGGTAACCTACTGGGGCGAGAGAACAAAATTATAAATAAGTAAGGAATAATTTCACATTAGTAGTAACAAAGACTAATCGCGAAGAGGGACACAATTACCCTACACTTTCTAGCATAAATTAAAAACAAAGGTATGCTGAACATTTATTCAAAGTTTTATTCGTCATCAGAGTCCAACAGAACGGGACTTTGGATGCCACAGTCCCATTCCCTGCGTACATTGCAAGGCGGGCGTCTTTCAAACCTACTGCCTGTATCCACACAGGCAAAGGTACGTTTCAATCCCTTTCGGCGCGGTGGCAAAGGGACCCTGAAAAAGAAATTAAAAAAACCTGGTAGTATGGCAGTCAAATAACCATTGCATAACATCGAGATGCTCAAACTTAGGTTCTGGGACAGCCTAAAATAGTAAGGGTTGAAAAGAAAAATGAAATAAATACTGTGTAAAACTCCGTACCATGGTGCCCTCGACAAATAATTAGTGCAGGGAAGTAATTGATTTTAAGAATTACGTAATAAATTAATAAGTATAAATACGGCTAAAATTGTCAGAAAAATACGAGTAGCTGTAATTAGAGGTTTGCTTTTAGTATAAATACAAAATCAGAAAATCAAAAATATATGACCCAACACAGGAGTGTGGTATAGGTAGTTGCATAAACAAATTAACGAACTAAAATTAAACAGTAAATAAGTTAATTTAATAAGCATCAATAAGTTAATTTAATAAGCAACACGAGCACTTGCAACCACCGGGGTTTGGCTACCCTGGACAGCGATTGCAAGTGTTCGGTTACTATGAGGGTAGTTGAGGACAGCATGGTAAGGAGAATCACAAAAACAAAAAATAACAAAAGACAAGTAATCACTTACGTCCATAGTAATTGAGGGATGGCGTTACTAAAATTCAAAAAAAAAATATGAAAAAGAAAAATAAAATATAAAATGCTTACTTCAAGATTGGCAAGACAAAACTAACGAAAAGTGGTAAAGCAGACACTTATATAGAACGCTTATCAGTACAGGCTACGTTAACAAACCACAGGGTAATTAATTAGAAAGCTTATCAGCACGGGCTACGTTAAGAAACCACAGGGTAATTAATTATAGAGCCTATCAGTATCGGCTACGTCAAAAACCGCAGGATAAGTAAAAATTCATTCGGAATATTAATGTTCATCGCAGATACCTTATCAGGCTGAGTAAACAAAGTGATATCATGAGTCGGTCGGTGCGGGGGAGATTAACTTTTTACCATGCTGCGAGCGAAATAAACCAATAAGTTATTAATAACAAAAATTATTTTTAAATCATAATATTAATAATAATGGTAATAATGATGAAAGAAAAAAATAGAAATGCAATTAAACAATTTGCGTCATCTAAAGCAAGATAAATTTGTAATAGTGTTAATATATTTAACTTGTGTGATTATTTTACCCAATTCTAAAGTATTTTTTAGAAAATAAAACGTAAGTAACCTATCATCGGAGAGGGCGCAAGATCGGTGTTTACCATAGGCGTCATTTACTCTAGGTATGCCACTAACAACAAAGTAACTGACATTTTCAGTATAAAAGTATTACCGTACAATATACATTGTTTATAAATGTTTTAAATCGTCCAAAAAATATTTAAAAAACTGAACAAAATCTAAGCTGAAATTTCTAAAAGTAAAGAATTTAAACTAATATTGCAGCGAATAATATTACTCAAGACTTAAATTGGAATTTATTAGAATTAATACAATAAGTTAGAATCATAAATTAAATTAAATATCTTACTAATGAAACAAGTTCTCCTTTTTCCATTATTTCTTTAAGTTTATTTCCTCTTTCTGAGCCTGATTCTACTTCTTCTCGTAATAAGTCACCGCTGGACAAATGATTAAAACCATATTTATTAACTATTTTTTCACATTGGGTTCCTTTTCCACTTCCCGGACCACCTAGATTTGATTAATATTAACGAGATTTATTTTTAAAAATCAATTAATTGATCGTCATTACAACACGACTATAGCAACACATAGCAGCACATAGCAACCGCACACCTCATACACACTCACACAAATGTAGTCCATGTAAATGTCACCTTAAAAACTTCAGGTAAAGCAAATTTTTCACATCAAAAAAAAAATGTCCATTAACAATTTAAATTTGAAACTGTGAAATTTATTAAAAATTAAAGACGAATTAATTCCAAATAATTTCAAGTGTAAAAACTAACCCAAAACGAAAATGACTTTGGCTGACTTTAGTTTCGATTTGGCTTCATCTATTTCTAAATTAAATAAATGTTTTAAAAATATAGCTAAAGAAAAATTAATATTAATTTTACTCTTGTGAGGCATGATTTAAAATTCGATCAAATTTGTTAATGAACTAATATTTCGATTCAGTACACTTACTTATATAGTGTTTACTTGCCACAAAATAATTTCTAAATTTGTATGTAAGATTTAATTGGATGATGAACTTTGTATTAGTTTTT
This sequence comes from Schmidtea mediterranea, assembly GCA_022537955.1. Taxonomy (NCBI): domain Eukaryota; kingdom Metazoa; phylum Platyhelminthes; order Tricladida; family Dugesiidae; genus Schmidtea; species Schmidtea mediterranea. The sequence continues at coordinate 191,748,369 of CM039679.1, read as the reverse complement.
CTATCCCGATTGATTGCTTTCAATATTTACGTTTTTCTATCCCGATTGATTGCTTTCAATATTTACAATCCAGTTGTAGAATTATGTAATTTAAATAATCGATAATTTGTTGTATCTAAGGACAGAATCGGTTCTTATCTGTGAGTAGACATTTTGTGATTATATAATTTCTCCTTGCCTCAATATTGATTTCTGCTGTGGCCTAGCAACCAATATTACTGCGGTAATTAAGACTATTAGACCGACATAAATAATGTGAACAGAATCGCTATTTCCATCGACTTTTTTTCTGATGACGACTTTTACAAAAGATAATATTTATTCTCAATGGTATTATTATTTTGATAATTTTCGTGAAATTCATTTTCTTTTTGTTTGACATTTTCTAATACTCAATATTTTGAATTTTTTAAATTTAAATAGAAATTATTATTATGATTATGATTATTATTATTACCATCATTGTTGTTGTTGTTGTTGTTATTGTTATTGTTCATAAATCAGTAGTTCTTAATCTATCTTGTAAAAGGTAAAATGTTTTATAAATTTAATATAATAAATTTAGTAAGTCAATGCAAATGGAATTCTTTTTACTTTTAATGGAAACTTATTTATAATATTTTCAAAATTTAATTTTTATTTATTTCGATTTGAGTCAAACTTTGCACTAACATATTTATCCAATCAAAATGGTTCATACATGAAAATGAAATCAATAAAAACAACTCAATTATCTGATATTAAACATGATCAGCTAGATATTAAAAATTTTGCACTATTAAAAACTTTAAACTTCGGTTTCGATTCATAAAACATAAATTTTAAGTTAATTTTTAATTAACAAAACAATTTTAGAGTAACAAAATATTGGATAATTTTTCTACATTAAAGTTTGAAAATTGTCAAAAATTAAAACAGATATGAGTCAAACTTAAGCCTTCATTTCATTTGGTCTTGAAAAGATTAAAATTTATTGATACGCTATGCGCCATCAAAATTATAATAATAATAATAATAATAATAATACATAATCACAGCAAAACATAGATTTCGAGGACGAAAAAATTTTTTAAGGGGGGAGATATGTTGAGGTCTGTAAATTAAAATTAAAAATTTAAATAAAATTTAGGATAATAATTCAAATGGAAAGTAAGCGAAGAAAAAAGGCAAATAAAAGCGGGATCGTGCACAGAATTAATAGTAAAGGAAAGTGCGATGGAAACAGTATTAGAAAATGCAAAAAGCAATTACGAAAGGCGAGAATCCGGAAATCCGAGAAAAATCAATAAATGGAAAAATCATCGAAATCGAATGGGAAAAACGGGACAGTTATAGATTAGCTAATGGTCAACAAGATGACGGTTAGGGATTTATCAGAAAAGGGTTAGAAAGGGTTGAAAAACATTCAAATGTATGAAAACAGAAAACGTTAATTAATTAATTAATATGGATGACAGCCGAAGCAAACACGTAGGAGAAAATGTCAAACGAAAGATTGGCTCGGCAATAACCATTTGTCATCCTGATTTCGAGGAGTATATAAGCAAAGGGAAAATCAGAGAAAATCGGCATTCTGCTTCAGCTAGGGTTCGAAGAATCAGACTGTAGGAAAAGTGGTAAACGAATTAGAGAAGTAGGGAAAAGAAGAAATAGAATTAAGAATACGGAAAGGCGAAAAGGGATCAAACCAAACAGAAACCGAGGAAAACGAGAGTCAACAGAACTAAAGGATCAAAAGGTGAATATTGTTTGTTTGCAAAGCATCAACGCCGAGCAGAGAATCGTATAAACTTTGATTGGTCATTGTAGCGTGATAATAAATTGTGAACCTGTTGTTTCAATATACGTTGGGTCGTTCATTGTTTTAATTTAAAGAACACCAGGAGTCAGAGAGAACCGACTTGAAATAATCCAAAACCCAACATATTTAATCTTTTTCAGACATCAACTATTTTAAAACTAATTATATTTTTGTTTATAGAATAACAAAGAAAACATTAATACATTTATTAAACACTAAAATATACATTAAAATAATTGTGAAAGTCTAGCAGTAACAATTTTCCAGATTGGGGAAAGCACATCATTTTGATCAGCTTTATATCCTTGGATTGCTATTGTTAAATACCAGTTTTCTTGTTCTTTGAAACCTATTTTTGTAAATGCATCATAATATCTGGTATATTGACTGGTGAAGAAAGCATTTTAAATTGGAATTGATCTTTTTGAAAACCATATCAATATCCTTGATATCTATCATTGAGAGAGTCCCAGCAAGAGATTGAAATTTAGTTTTATTGGGTTTAACTGGATTTTTCAATTGCATATTGATAGGTTCCTTTAAAAAATACATTTTATAATTGTGGAACATCTGAACTGGTTGGATACTGATAGCATTGATTTTCTTGGTCATGTTTGATTTATGATATTTATAAGGTGGTGACGAGCTTTTATACCCTTGACAGATACTGATTAACCAATCAGAATCATGCATATTTCTATTATTAATTATAACAAAGACAGTGCATGATAAGTGCGTGACTGCATGCATACACAAAATTGAATAAAGAAAACCCATACATTGAATTTATATATGATTTTACATACATCAAAATTTCTCATTTATATAAAATTTCTTTATATGATTATTATTAATATCATGTTTTATTATTATTATTATTCTATTATTTATTCTATTATTATTGTTACCACCAAATAAAACTATAATAAATAAAAATATTATCAACAAATAAAACAAAACTATAAAATTTCTTTATATGATTATTATTAATATTATGTTTTATTATTATTATTCTATTATTATTGCTACCAGCAAATAAAACTATAATAAATAAAAATATTATCAACAAATAAAACAAAACAAAAATCAAAATTCTAAACATTTATTTTCGTAAAAGTGCCATTTTTTGTAAGTTTCTTACCGAGTTTGTTATATTCCACTCAACAAATCGCAGCAAATGCAACCCAGAATACAGGGGTATTCCGATTCCATTTCCTTTACCATGCGGTTGATTTTATTATCCCAAAGAGCTTGCTTAATCTGCTCGGAAATCATAATTTTTGTTTCTTCATATATTGCCGGTTCGATCATTGCTGGATCCTTGATATTCAAAATTTCCTTCATTTGAGGATAATAATAAATAATTCTGTCAATTACCATAGGGGCATATTTGTCTAAATAAATAATAATAAAAGAAAATAAATAAATAATAAATTTACCATATTGACTGGTATTTTTCTTCGGCATATTTTTCTTCGGTGTAGTATTTTCCATTTTAAAAATGAAATGAATAAGCAAGTTGTTTTATTCACTCATTAGCCAATCAGATGTCAACCAATCCCGTGATTTCATTTTGTATGTCACAAACAATATTTTTGTAATCTAGATTTCGCAACCCTAATATGACTATTTTGCCACTGGCAAACACGTTAACACACATTGGGTTATATTTTAAAAGCCTCAGTGCAGAAAATAATTCTGGCTCGAACATACAAAGACATTTTGTTGACATGTTGTACAGATTGATAGATTGTCCCATATCCATGGTAACCGTGATTGACTTTATTTTAATATCCTTTATTCTATATTGTAATTTATCGACATCTAAAGGTTTCTTGCCTCCCATGATTCTGCGTTTGCCGGATTTGAAAAATATTACAGGGTATTTTCCACTCCTATCTACAATTTGCTGGGGTTTACCATTTGGAAACGTCATTTTTGACACATCGAAAGTTCCTTTATAATTTATATTTGATAACATAATTTAACAATAAAGAAATATTAATCTATATATATGATTTTTAGAAAGAGTTCATTAAATTATATAATATAAACAAAAACTTATAATTATATAAATTAATAATGGAATTAAGAAATGATGCGGTATATCAAATCCTCGGCCCAAGTGGTAGTGGTAAAACTATGTTTGTGTGTAAATTACTGAAATCTAATTTATTTCAAACAAAATTCAACAAGATTTATTGACATAAGGGTGCAGATAAAGAACATGGATTAACTCAAGATAATTTCTGTAAATTGAAAAACATGAAAATAGTAAAGGGTTTCGATAAAAACTGGTCAAGTCGATTAAGGAAAGGTGATGTCATCATTATTGATGATTTGTATCAGGAAGCTAATAAAGAAAAGGATTTTAATAATTTATTCACAAAAAATCAGTAGACATGTTGGTGTTACTGTGACTTTTATTACTTAAAATTTATTTCATCAGGGTGGTGCACATCGAACAAGGAATTTAAATGTTCAATATTTAGTTATTTTCAAGAATCCTAGAGATGCAACAGTTATTGATTTTCTTGCTCGACAAGCATACCTTAATAATCGTAATTTTCTCATCAGTGCATTTCAAGATGCTACAAAATCACCACATAGATATATATTTCTTGACGATTTAAGGGTAAAAACATTTATTTTCAATAAAGAAGGTGTCATGGTATATAAACAAAGCTGAAAACATTAACATGTAAAATCTCAGAAAACTTAGACAAGGTAATAAAAAAGAAAAACAAAGTTCCTCCAAAAACCAGTTATACACCATCTAAAAAACTAATAACCGAAAATTACCCTGCAATGAATCTAATTTCGAAAAACATTATTAAAAAGAGTAAGAAAACAGTTAAAATTGTAAAAATTCATAGGAGTTTCCCATATTTTAATGCATTGTTAAAGGCATCGAGTATGAAAAGAATGTCTTATTTACAATCATTTCCAAATTTTGTTGTCTATGATTTACTCAAAATTCTACTAAATGTAGTCAGAGGTAAAATTAAAATCAGTAAATCTAAAAAACTAGTATTGAATAAGCATCGTAAGCCTTTGTTATCGCTAGTAAATAATAAAAATCGTCATCAAATGAGAAAAATCACATATAAACAACAAGGCGATTTTATCGGAGCAATGTTACCATTAGCAATATCATTATTATCACAATAAACGATGGGGCAATCATTACCTAATGTTAAATTAAAATTTAAATCATCTTGTTGTAATGAAGAAGATTTTGACGAACCCAGAAGACGAAGCAGATTTCGGTGGAGTGGCAAAGTTAAAGAAAAGAGTCCCAAAGTCGAAAAAGGAAACGCAAAAGTGGTTGTCAGATCAGCTTGCGTACAGTTTAAACGAACCAATGCGGAAAAGATTTCCAACAACCGCTTATAAGACATTCGGTATTATTTATGGCAAATGGATTTGATGGAGATGATACGGTATTCGAAGATTAACAAGGGTTATAAATATATTTTAACGTGTATTGATGTTTTCAGTCGTTTTGCCCGTGGTGTACCTACAAAGACAAAATCTGCAGAGGAAATATCTAAAGCAATTAATAATTTATTTAAAAATGGGCATCCAGACAATTTGCAAACCGATTTAGGTATTATTATTATAATTATTATTATTATTATAATTATTATTATAATAATAATTATTATTATTATTATTATTATTAGGCAAGGAGTTTTACAATAGTAAAGTTAAGCAAATCCTGGATCGTCTCAAAATAAATCATTATTCTGTACATTCTCAATACAAAGCCGCACATGTTGAAAGATTTAACTGGACATTGAGGGATAGATTGAAGAAATATTTCGTGCATCAAGGTAATAAAATATGGATAAATGTATTACCGAAAATACTTGTTACTTATAATAATTCATCACATCGAGGTCTGAATGGTTTGAGACCCGTAGATATAAGCTCGAAAAAATTAGCTTAATCAGTACGGTCTAAAACAGTTGCTATTACAAAACCAAAATATAAAGTTGGTGATCACGTTAGAATTAGTAAAATATCTGCTTCACCTTTCATCAAAATTTTCGATAGTAATTGGAGTGATGAGGTATTTAAAATTAATACTAAACAGAGTCCTGTAATGTATGTTATTAAAGATAGTGATAACAATGTAATACAAGGGAAATTCTATGAACAGGAATTACAAGTTATTTCCAAACCTACAGTGTTCAGAATTCAGAAAATATTGAAAACTAAAATGGTGGGTAAGAATAAACAATACTATGTCAAATGGCATTGATATCAAAAACCCTCATGGATATCATCAAAAGACCTAATAAAATGTGTTTCTATACAATTTTACCGAGCAATAGTTGCCTACTAATCCATCCGGAAAATCAAGCAAGTAAATTTATGGTTGATCTTCAAAATCCCATTTATTTACATGAAAATTGGGAAGTTGCTTTACAAGACTTTACATTTGTGTACAATACATTCCCATTTTATAGTCATTGTAAAATCGGTTACAAGAAATGTGTTCCAAAACCTGTAATGGTATTTTCTCAATCAATAATTTTGAACGATATTGTCATATTCCGAATGAAATTTTAGATGAAAATAGTGGCATGTTTTTCAAAGATGGATTAAATATTAGTTGTGATTTTAGCCCATTTACAATAAAGTTTGAAAGTATTGAGGATGCCAAGCGAATGGATAGTGATAAGCTTAACATAGTTGTTCCTGGTACTGAATACCTATCACGTTTCAAACATTTGAAGAAAACAGTGTAACGACCGAACACATCAAAATAACTGTATCATATATTAATGAAGTTGAGGATACATTTACATTTACTAAAGATTTATATATTGAAACGCTTGAAGAATTACATAAATATATTTCATTCAATTGTTTGCATAAATTTAAAATTATTGAATTTGTTAAAGATGGATTATGTAAATTCAGTTTGAATAATAACATTTGTGAAGTTACATTTGATAAAAATTTGGCTAATACATTGGGATTAGATAAGCAAACATATAGGGCAAGTGCTTTTGGTATATGTAAACCGAAAATAATAAAACTTCATAGACAAATGTTCATATATACTAACATCATCAATCCTATAATTGTTGGTGATTCTTTGGATCCTCTATTGAAATCTGTTTGGGTTGATAACCATGACCAGGATAAAGTTGTCAATATAAATATCGATAATCCCATGTACTTACCGGTATCAACATCATGTATAAACAATATAGAAATAAATATTCGTGATGATAGTGGTAAATTTATTGAATTTAGTAAAGATACAAAAACTCATTTGACATTACATTTTCGTAAATTAGATGTTTGAGAACTATTGGTAGATATTCACTTCCTATTCTTAAACAGCTTGGTAGTTTTGGTATGAAAACTGCTAAAAATGTGATAATGAATGAGCAGAAAATATTACCATCTCTGAAATCAAATGCATTATCCGAGTTAGGGAAAGTTCTATCTAGTGTTGCAGGTATGTTTCAAAAACAAGAACCAGAACCTGCTCAAAAGCGTAATAAACATCATATAAACAAACTATATTTCAAAAATGATTTAAGGTAAATCTGAATTGTTTTTATTTGATAGACCATCTCCCCAAGCAGTAATTGAAATGGGTGACTTTGAAGATGTATTCCCGATGAATTCTACTATGGATAGTAGAACTGATATTGAATTTTATATTAACGGTTTCCAAACTGAGTATTTAGATTTGAACGATATATTGTTAACTGTTCAGATCAAAGTTGCAGATAAAGATAGAAAACCGTTGGGTGAACCTTGAGATGTAATAACAAACATTTTCTTGTTTATACACTTTTTAAAGATGCAGTTCTTGGATTTAATAATATCAAGATTGAGGGTGGTAACAGTACATATATTCACAAAGCTCTAATAGAAACTATTATAAATTACAATGGCGATACAAAAAATACATGTTTAACTCCTATGGGTTATGGCAGTTATGACTATAGGAAAAGGTGGATTAAGAGTTCGAAATTATTTACCATGTGCTCATCATTTCAACTCGATTTTATGGATCAACCGAAATATTTACTCCCAGGTGTTAATGTACACATTAGATTAAAAAGATCTGAATCGGCATTATCACTAACAAGTGCCACCACCGCACCAATTCTTCAATTAGTTGATGCAAAATTATTGGTGAGAAGAGTTCGTGTTGAACCCTCTGTATTAGTCGGTCATCAACTAGAGCTTAATTCTAAGCATGCAATATATCCATTGAAAACAAAGGAAATTGTTAAATTTGCTATTGTTAAAGGTGCAGCTTCGTTTTATAAGGAACAAATAATTGGAGATAGAAGAATGCCCAACTTTATATTGATAACATTTCAAAGAGAATCTCAATATAATAGATCATACTTAACATCGAGCTCAATTTTCAAACTTTTGGTGTAACATCGCTAATTTTATCAAAAAATAGTGATTATAGAGAAACATATATTCAAGATTTCAATAATGATAATTATTGTGCTACATATATGCAGAGTATATTGAGAAATATGGGTTATTTGGATAAAAACCTTAATTGTGGTATAACTCTTGAAGATTTTAGAAGCAAATATCCATTCTTTACATTTGTTTTGGCACCCGATTTTGATTTAAATCAGAGTCAAAATGGAAATTTACGATTAGATATAAAGTTTGCTAAAGCTACAACTGAACCGGTGCATGTTGTAATATATGGAGTATTTGAAAATGAGGTTCAAATAACTGCAAACAGAACCGTGTTGGTTTGAACAGAGTTCAAACATTACTAGTTATTAAGGTTCCCTATGATCGCCAAGACAATTTTCAAAACGACAGAGATAATAACTATAAAAAATATAAAGACTTAGCTCAAGAAGCAAGTAAAATAAATAACTGTAAGACCACTTTATGAGTCCTTTAATAGAAACGTTAGGTTCCTGGGATCGGGAAAATGATAAAATTTTAAATAAAATATGGCTCAATACTATTGAGATTAAAATATTAGCAAAAATGTGTATGATCACAGCTGTCATATCAAGTTACAGGATTTATATGGACCATGTAACCAATAAGGGCCAGAACACAAACGGCCTTGTAAAGTGTTTACATGAATCGGTAATACACACGCAGACACAAGATGCAGATTTAAAATCGAAACTATAAAACATCAACTAACCCTGCTAAAATATTAGAAAGAAAACAATTAAATATAAAATTAAAAAACACAAAAATAAATTAAAATAATTACAAAGTGCAACAAGATCCGCACGAAATAAACATAAAAATAACACGAAAACTTAACAATTTGACCGAAATTTGACAATTTACCAAAAGAAAATGCGAAAATCCATGAAAATGGAATAAAAATCAAATAATTTGAATTGAAAACAATTCAATTAAAAAATTCAAAAGAAAAATTGTCAAATTAAGTTACAAAATAATAAAATTAAGAATAAAATATACTAGAAAATCACAAGGTCAAATTTTGTTTTACTAAATCAAAATTAACACGCAAGGTTAGGGTCGTACAATAGGTATATATGCCGATTCATTTTCACATTATTTTAATCGTTTTAAATCAGTTTTTAATCTGAAAAAGTAGTTTTAATCTGAACAACTCGTTTAACCAGTGTGGAAATCTTGAAACTTTAATGTGAGTGAGAGGATGTTCGAAAACTCTCTCCACGTCGCATCCTTGCAACCTCGAATGAGCTCTGCTTGGATGTCGGCGTGGGGAGAGAATGATGATGTATTATTCATGAAGATTATTAATGAACTGCGATGTATTATGTGGCAAAATATATATTTATCCAATCAAATAGAATTTTGCCGTCGAAATTTTTCCGGCCCACAGCCGAAACATCTTACAAGTTATTAAAATCAAACATACAATCGAATTGTGTAAGTGCGTGTAAAATCGCCAATAATTCGTGCCCGTGAAGGCTCCGCCGTGAGAACGCAGGAGCTGAAACGTCAATATCATTCTGTGTAGGGGAAAAGGGTGAAGGGGAAATAGTCTTTTGGCTGTTTCGTCGTCACTCATTTCCCATAAACTCGACCTAACCTATTTTACACATACGGCTAAAATTCAAACGCCGAGTAGTCCAGTGGACACTCATTAACTATAATAAAAACACAAACAAGCCTAAAATCAATTAAGGGAAGGTGACGGGATTTTCAATAGTAAAATCGTTGCTATGCTAAAAATGTAAAGGATTTTACTAAAAGTCATTAAAGAACTTGTTAATAAAACTAAAATGCTATGCTCACTCGTAAATAGTTTTTCTAAAGGTTATAAAACAAAAATGTTATGCTTTTCACTAAAAGTTACTAAGGAATCTGGTAATAACACCAAACGTTATGATTAAAATATAAAGATTTGTTTTGCAATAGAGCTGTCAATAAAATTAACCCTCGAAATGTCATACTTAAAATATAAAGATTTTGCTAAAATCTCTAAAGTCATTGAAAGAACATCAATCAAACTAAAATCGTCGCATCGTAACTGACTCTCAAATTAAGTATTACAGTAAATGGATAAGGAATTATAATAATCCCAAGTAAATGGTAAAAGTTTGCTAAGCGGAATTTACCCCAAATTAATAACTGTCCAGAGAAAATATAAAAGTTCTAAAGACCCAAAAATCCAAATGTGCATCCATATGCAAGTTTCCCCAGAACTTGTTAACTAATGTATAAAATCTGGAGATAAAAAACCCGAATTACCACCCATCTATAGATACTGCAACTTCTTATTGCCGATCAGAGTTGTCAAGAGTTCCTAAATAGTTTTTCGTTAAACACCCTCTTTTAACATCGTTATATCCATTGGATAAAGGCGACCGTCACATCCGTCTCCAAATCGAACCGAGAGAGCTGATTTGTTAGAAAGTAACCGACCTAGTTGAATAGTGAGTTTGGCGTGGTTTACCATAAGGTAGGCCTCTAAACTAGATAGAGTCATGAGTTGGTCATAAACACCGAACTCTTTAATTTAAAGAGGGAATATAGTGCATAAAACTGATAAAATTTCACGACCGATTTCAGACAATACACATATAATTGAAAATGTAAATAACAATTAACATAGACAAAAGATCACAATTGACAGAGGCACCAAGGAAAATGGTATAATAAGATGCGTGGATACGGAATCACGAGGTTGAAATGGATATAGAACTCCGGAGGTTGACAACATAATAATCATAATAGACACTGAATTACATAGGTTAAAATACCATAATAATTGAGAGGAATCATAAAATTACCTGTCCTAAATGCATGAGTCTAGTGAACCAACTGATCTCCTACGAGGGAATTCTACCACCAGTAATCTATTTTCCCACACCAATCCGTGTGGTTGAGACGATTAGATCGGAATCATTACTTCTCAGGCGACAAGATTATAACATTAATGCTAGTAATAAAATTACAAGTAAGCAAACGATTAAAATAAAATCTTACCAGTGAACCCAATGTAAGTAAGCCATACAAAATATTCCACTATAATTCACCGAAAATCTACGAAATGAATCGAGATATCTGGAATTTAAGGAAATCCTGTGAGTAAATTATAAGTGGAATAAAATCCACGTCAGTTTTGACATTCTCCAAAATGCCAATCGATAAGAAAATGTGGTGCGCAGATATATAACCACTTACTGGTGAGAGGAACACACTAACAACCAAACAGAATAGCAAGCAAGACAACCAAAATAACTGCTGATACACAGCTACGCGCGAAAGAGGAAGTGTGCACATCTCATAGAGATCCATGCATCATCAGGCACACAGACCAATATAAGAACTACTTTGGGTGAAAATTATTTATTTTAATCCATAATTAACATGTCCCGAAAACCAGAGAAAATTGCAAGAAAGCGCCATGAGTGCAAGGAACCCAACATCGCGAGCGTTAGCGGACCTTCATATTCAGGTAAATTTCCAAGTTTTATTATTTTAATATTAATGTACTTTCCGAGCCTTACAGCAAACACGACCCAACCAGCGAACCTTTCCGGACACAATACGAACGAACCCAATCAGAGACCTATGACAGTTTTTTGATAGACATAATAAATACGCTGAGTAAATCGATCAATCCATATTGTTTTTTCGATGAATGCTTACTTATCTTACATCCAAATAAATGACAAATATTAGAAAGAAAACATAATACGGACTTACCACCCGATCAATTATCAAACGACCAACCGTGATTTAAATAGCCCGTGAATACGAACGCTCAAACTGATATTTGCAAGTCGTTTGTAGAGGTCAGGAGTCATTTCGGGCAGATCCTCAATGGGGTTGACTATATTTTCATTTTCATTTGAGATTTGTATTTTTTTCTTCAATTCCCGACTATAATGGAAAAGGACAAAATAAAGTAACTTACTGTCATACTTAGAGTATGTTTGCTAAACCGCTAGCATGAGTAGCAAATGTTTATTAATTTATTAGTAGTTATAAGTAAATTGAACTTTGATAAATAAATGATTTTGATATAAAAGTATGGGTATCATTTCGAATCTAAATGTTTATTAATTTGTTGGTAGTTATAAGTAAATCGAACTTTAATAAATAAATGCTTTTGATTAAAGATACCTATATAAAAGTGTGAGAATCGTTTCGAATCTAAATGTTTGCTAGTTTATTAGTAGTTATAGGTAAATTGAGCCTTGATAAATAAATGATAATGCATAAAATGTATCTACATAAACGTATTAGTCTCATTTTGGACCTAAACGTTTGTTATCTGATTAGTGTTCATGAGCGAACTGAGTTTTGATAAATTGACGATTATGATTATACTCATATAAACGTGTTAGCATCATTTTTAGTCCGGCAATCATTAAATTACCGGTAGAGTCAAATTAATTGTCCATCCGACGTTCTATTCAAACTAGATTAAGATAGATACCCATTAAAGTAGAATAAAATCAACCAGTATCATAAATAATGTGGATATTTAGCGGTCTCAAGGAGAATAAGTAAAGTGGTACTACAATTGATTTAACCCATTTACGAAATCGAGTTACAGTTAGAATTGAAAGTAGAAATATTAAACTAAATATTCATTAGGATCTCCAATCTTGCGGTCTAAAGCAATGTATACAAACTACACCATGATATAAATAGAGAAATAAATTTCCTCTTGAATAAAAAGAGTATAACCATAATCATTTATAAAGAAATTTCCCCTTGAATTAAAGGAGTATAATCATAACCATTACAAAGATAAGAACGAGAAATCCAAAGCCCATCACGAGAATTAACTTTTGGTGGAATATTGTTTAATGAATGTCTAAAAATTGATTACCAATAGTCAGTTAACCACAAACTCGAAACGAGTTCGATGGAGGAGAGAACCTCAAGGAGGCCCCCATGAAACAATGTTGTTGACGAACTCCTGACCACTACCAACGAACTGTAGAAATTCGGAAACCACTACGTGAATAGACCATAATCAAGAGTTTTGATCCCTGACGCAGAATGACCCGCATAAGTCACATTAACCTACCCAGATCCGAAATCAGTCTATCAAAATAAATAACCCAACAGATATCAATTTGTAAATGATAATTTTATTGTTTCTAGAAGACTCGTGGATCGACGCATTCCGAGTAATAACCCGGTTCCCTGCTCACTCGGCTGCTCGATGCAGGCAAGCGATGTGGTACGCGGGATTTTCTATTTCCCCGGTCCGCGAAACCCGAGCTGGCATGCAACGAGACACTGATGAGGTTGATCTTCCCTATGTGGCTATTAAGAGAGAGCCAGGAAGAAACCCGGCTATGGAAATGCGAGGACAGACCGAGTATTTATTGGTGCACCTTGAGAGACATAAAGCTGAGACGAACCGGCAAGTGGAGCAGGCCAAGCAGTACCTGAGGAAGATCAATAAGGACATCGCGGTGGGCCGGATTCCCAGTACTGACGGGTACGCCCCGCATTATAACGTGTCCTATGAGCTGGATGACCCCAAGCTCCAGGAGCAAATGACAGACATGAACGTGGTAATTCCACGACGCATCCTGCCAAGGGAGATGCGGGATGAAAGAGAGCTCACCAGAATTCATCGAGACCACCCATACGCCAGAGAGCGACCTACCATAAAGAGGAAGTAGGAACTCAGCGGACAATTATTTAGCGCATGACTTATATAAAATTTATTTGTGAAATAAATAGTGTTAGTTTACATTTCGGGCTTCCGTTGATTAACTTATGCTAGTAGACCCTATATTTTTGCGATACATAAGATTATATCACAATCGCTTACATGGGTTATGGAAATTCAAATGCAAAACTCTAACTACCCTACGACGACCCAATAGTAAATAATATGATAATAGCTGATTACGTCTGTGGAAATCAGCATGAATAAATTTGATTAATTTACAGAAATGGAATGGCGTCAATTCTCCATCTTGCAACAAGAACTGGATGAGGCCCGGGCTGCCAACCGGAGCCTACAGGAGCAGCTTATGCAGATTTCTCGGGAGATCCAACAGGTCAAAGGGACCTGGATCGAACCGAAAAGCATGAATACGATCTATCAAAAGATGGAAGCGGCCCAAAGGGGATGGGCTGGTGAATGACGACTGACGCAAAATCTGAAAACGCAAATCAATGGCCTGGAAACAGCATTGTCGACGTGTCAAGAGGGGGCCGCAGTAACTTACCCATTGGTTTTCGTCCCGTTACAGCTGGCTTATCGGGACACGATATCTCTATCGAAATCTCCATCTACCTTCAAAGCTAAACCCAATAAACCCGGTCAGGAAGAGCTGAGCGCGCAAAACGGCGAGCGGCTCAAGTGCGAGGTGGGCAGACTCAAGTGTAAACGATCTCCCGGAAATGTCTAATAAATTTTTTTTCTAAAAAAATTTTTCTTTTATGTGTTGCTATGAATAAACCGTGTATAAGATTTTTCATCGTAATAATGAGAAGCAACTACAAAAGGTGGACATATTTTCGGAAAGGACCAAAGGAAGAAAACCGCACGTAGGCCTTCTAACGGCAGTGCGTTGAACCCAGTTGAGGTCGGGCCAGAGCAGTTCCGATGTGGCGCTCACCTTTGGCGATCTCGACGCCGATGGCTACATTACCAACGTTGTTTAGCAACGGGCAGCCATTGGGAGCAGAAAATATTTACATCTAGGGTCAAGGTCACGACGAAACCCTAAACCCCACAGATACATGAATATGTTGCTACTGGCACTTAGTACTTAGTGCTTAGCTTCACATGATACTGCAACATTGAGATATCAGATGAATAATAATACTTTTAATACTAATAATAATAGTAACAGTAATAATAATAATAATAATAATAATAATAATAATAATAATAATAATAATAATAATAATAAGAATAAGAATAATAATGCTGAGGACCTGATGGGTAAAAGATATAAGATTTTCGCGGACACTTTCAAGGTGTTTGGTCAGAACACAAACGGCATTGAAAATTTTTAAATGTAACAGTAAAATAGCACGTAAACCCAGCACCAAGATAACTTAAAATACAATATACAACACCAACTAAACACCCAAAAATTTGAGAGAATATAAATAAATATAAAATCAAAAAACATAAAAGTATAATAAAATAAATACAAAATACATCAAGAGCCGCACGAAATTTACATAGAAAATAACATAATAACAAGAATATTTGATCGAAAAATGGCAATTTATATAAAATTAGAAAATTAATGAATTAAATGAGTTTAAATAAAATATTTTTGGTTAAATAAATTCAATTAAAAAATTGAAGAAATAAATTACCAATTTAAATTAAGAAATTAATAAAAATTTAATTTAGATAACACAAATAATTTCAAGGTCAAATTGTAGGTATATATACTAATGTGTTTTCACAAATTTTAATGACAAAACTGTGTGCAGAAAGACTTGACAAAAATTCGTGCAGTAAGATAAGCAGACAAGACAGACAGACTGTGTGCAGAGAGACAGAATTGAATTTTGGTGTTAATATGTAAATGTCAATTTGTGGTCTTACTTTTATGTAGTATTATTGAAACTTTGTGATGAAAATATGAAATGAAGAATTTTAATCAAAAATATACGTTTATGCATTGAAGCTTTTATCCAATTTAGATGGTAATATTTATTTATTTATTTCCCGGCCCACAGCCAAAACATATCGCAAATTAATTAAAATCAGACACACTATCAAACTGTGTAATTGCGGTCTCTCCGCCTATAGCTCGTGCCTGTGACGGCCTAGTCATGAGTAATGACGAGTCGGGACGTTAAATCATAGAACTAAATAGCGAAAGAAGGTAGCTCGAGAGTAGGTCTTGTTGCTCAACTTTCTCATACCCAATTTCGATAAAACCGAAATAAACTTTTAAACGATTTTCGTCTCAAATTCACTAACATCGAGTAGTCCAGTGGGCACTCATTAAATATGTTTACACAAATAGATCATAATGTTGGATGATGAGGGTAGACCCATCTCCACATTTATCCTAAACAAGTACTACAAGGCGGGGCCTAGCAAGTTCAGGGTGAATATATATGCTGAGGAACGGGCATAAAAAATAAATACAGAATCCCAAAATCAATATGCAGATCATTCAAATCCCAGTAAAGCGAATCAATATCCGATCTATCCCCGACAAATCTAACGTATCAAACAATGACAATTATTAAGTATAACAATTTGATGTGAATATTTGAACAATCAATTGTATATGTTATTTGAACAATCAATTTTTTTTTGGACAATCAATTTTTATATGTTATTTGAACAATCAATTTTTTATATGTTTTTATTATTTTATTATCCTGTATGGATGGAATTGGAACAATTAATTCTTATGTTATCATAATTTTTATCTTGGTTACGCTGTATTATTATAATTAAATCTTTGGTTTGGGTTTTACTACTTTTAACAATATAAATTGAATTAAAAAACAGAAATAAAATAAATTCAGTAAATAAATAATTTTTGAAACATAACAGATTGAATAAATAAATTCCTTTAAAATAAATTTTAATCAAATAACAGATTTTAATAAATAAATAATTTTTGAAATATAAATTTTAAGATTTTACTAAATAAATAAATAATTTTTGAAATATAACAGATTAAATAAATAAATTTTTTTTAAAATAAATTTTAAGCGAATGCGCATGAAGAAAAAAAAAATAAAATAAATAAATACATATTTTTTCAGTATAAATACTGAAAAATTTTCATTCAAATTGCCCTTAAAATTTTACCTAAAGAAGTGATCTTAAAAAGGAAATCTTTTTTGAGATCTTAAAATCGAACAGATAACGTTCTACATTATTTTTGCACGCATTCACATAACACGCACCGACATACATTTTAACAATTATACAGCACGCACCCAATTTTTATTTATAAATTGCTTTGAAACAGTTTGTATCTATTTGAAAGAATCTGAATCTTGGAATATTTGGTAAATTTTATTTATAAATAAAGTATATACATATATTTGACTTTGTCTTCTGATTTATATAAGTAACCAGTGCAAGTTGAGACTCACTAAAATCGAGACCTCAACATTTGGTGCCGCGAACCGGGACTTTAAAATCAATTATTGTTATCAACAATTTGGGGGATAGGAATTGCGATCAGAGGGTTAGTGTAGAATATATCGGGAAAATATATTTATACTAAATAATATTATTGACCATAAATTAAAATCATAATTTTGTAATCTAAAAAATAGATAATCAACCTGAAATAATTTATAATTTGAGAAATAGAATCGTATATAGAATGAATAATAATCAAAATAATAATAACTTTATTAAAATTTTACCAATTGAACCTTATAGAGGAGAGCCTGAAAAGTTCGACGATTTTTTCACTGAAATCACTCAGTATGCAGACGCTTGTGGTTGGACACCTGATGAATTAAAGAGGAGAATTCCGTTGTATTTAAAAGGATATGCGTTACAGGCATATAATAATCTAGAGTGTAGAGGAAACAATCTTGATCAACTTATTGAAAATTTGAGAGCAGAGATAGTAATTGACAGCGATTTACAGAAAATAAATGTGCAAAAGTTTAGAAATCGATATCAAGGATCTAGAGAATCAGTTGGAGAATACGTGTATACGATAACAGAGTTAGCAAAAAAGGCATTTGGTGCCGGAGAGCACACACCGAAATTAATTGAGGATCAGTTTTGGAATGGAATCCAGAAATATTTATATAAAGCATTAATAATGGTTGAATACAGAGATCTAAATGAATTAGTTCATAAAGCGAAAAGAGTAGAGGCAATACAGAGAGATCGATTCAATGCATCTATAGATGCAGTTGAGATTCAAAGGCCAACGATGGCGAAACCTAAGTTGGAAAACGATGATGATGTTCCATGGGAAGAAATGAAACAATTATATCTAAATTTTGTAAAAAATAGACGAAAAAATAGTCCGAATTCGAGTAGAAGTCAATCACCTGAAAACAGGAAAAGATTTGACGCATTGAATTTTACAGAACAAAATCAAAATTGATTTAGAGATGATAATAAAGACAGTCGTTCTGACTATAACAGAAATAATTCGCATAGAAGCAATCGCTATTTTAATAGAGACAGTCGTTCTGACTATAACAGAAATAGTTTTAGAGATAATCGTTATAACAAAAGTAATGGAGACAATTGTTTTGGGAATAATAGAGATAATCGCTCTGAATACCGCCAGTATGATAATAGAAATAATAGAAATAGCTCAAGAGGCAGACAATCGAGTCCGTATAGACAAAATCAATATCGAGAAAGGCGAGCAAGCCCATATAATAATGATGGAAGAGACAAAGTAAATTTCAACGGACAAATCAAATGTTACAACTGCCAGAGATATGGCCATTTGGCAAAAGTATGTACTAATCAGCGAAGTGAGTCACCAAATAGAGTAAAATTTAAAAGTGAACCAGAAGTGAAACAAATAAATGGAGTAGAAATTACTAATACGAATAATGAAATAAATACTTTGAGAGAGGAATTGAAAGAGTTTAAAATTCAATATAACCGACTCATGGAGAGAAAGTCGGAGATATCACTTAATGAGTATGAGTGTTTTATAAATGAAGTTGATATTGATAATGAGGAAACTGAGAGACAAATAAAAATGAAAGAGGAATTAAAAGCAGTTTTGAAAAAACGACCTTATGATGATAATGAAACATTGAGAGTGATAAATAAAGTTCAAATAAGCAGAATTGATCCTGAACATTTAACTAGTTTAATCCCATTAATGGTAATGAGACAAAGATAAACGCGATTATTCGAATTAGAGATAGAGTTAAAAGAGATGATTAAAAGTTATGGAGAATTTGTGAGAAAAAGTCCGAAATTCTATGAACCTTTAAAAATAACATTAGATACTAAAGACGAATATTTTCTTCAAATGGTATTATCGAAAACAGAAGTACATGTGTGTACAATGGTAAACAAAATACGACAATTGGCAAGAGATAAATGGCCTCGAAAAATAGAGCCAAACGATGAAATAAAATTATATTTTAGCGATATCGAGTTGAAAGATGGCGAATATCTAATTGACTATGGAGTGAATACAATAGATGAGAATACTATATCGGCAGTAATAAATAGAGAAACTAGCTCAAGATTAGCAACACCTTCGGTCGAACTGAATGAGGAAAATGATTATGATATGCTGTTTAAAATGTGGGATCAACCATCCGAAGGGAGTGCAAAGTCACCACTTGAAAAAGAAATAATTTTTCAACCATTAGATAATAAATATGGTAATTTGCAAGAGACAATAGAAAAGATCTCCAAACAGGCAATAATGCAAGATGCTGAAACAATGAAGCGAGGTAGAGGACGACCTCGGAAGTCAGAAATAGCAGAGAAATCAGATGATCGAAAAACTGCAGAGCGTTTGAGAGAAATAGCAAATAAAAAGAGACATGAAAATCCAAAAGTAGCAGACGATAATAACGATCTAATCATGATAATTGAACTCCTAAAAGCAATGAACTCAAAACTATATCCGGAAACAAAACCATCAGCGTTAATCGAAAATATGATACAAAAAATCAGATTAATGGAAAAAGAGGTCAGAGAGTTGAGCGCAGAAGATGTAAATGAGGAGGTGGTCCTAAGGATACTCTTCACAACGGGTATAAATAGAGATAAAGTAATTACGGCAATGGCATATCTAATTACGAGATATAAAAAGCTCTTAAGATCAAATCCAAAGGAGCAAATAAATGAGGTAGCTAAAATAGTATATCAGAGATTAAAGGTTGATGTGATGCCATGGATAAAACTGAAAGGAGGTTGGAAAATAATGTATGATGAAACATTACAAACAAGTAAAAGCGAAACGATAGAAAATGATGATACCGAAGAAATCGTAAAAAATCTTGTGAACAAAACAACGAAAAAGCCAAATAAAAGTGAAGGAAAATCAAGTATCTCAATAATAATAGTAATAATAACACTATTATTAGACTTAATCAAAGGAAGTAATGCGATTATAGCATATGATTGTCAGAACCCAAAATGGGGGCAAAAGTATTCATTATTAGATGTGGAAAATTGTCCAGAAGCGAATCCAACAAAATTAATCATAACCGAACCCAAGATTTTTCATGTGTATCAAGAGTCTGACTTTATACACACAGAGGCAAAGGAGTGTATAATCAAGTTTTCAGAGGAAAGTTTTGTATGTAATCAAGTGGCAAGAACAATATTAACCCCCACTTGGGCGCCAGAAGCATTAATAATAACACCAAGCGAGTGTGAAGAGGCATTCAAAACGAAAAAGATTAAAACAACAGATGGAATAGAATTAAAGGCTCAAGTGGGAGCGAGAGTAAAACAATTAATAAATGTGGTTGGATGGTCATCAACCGGCGGATACTGTATGGGAGGAAAGTATAAAATTTGGGGTCAGATTGCAGATAACATTGTGGTTCGGAGACATTATTATGTTGAATTGAGAAAATTTAAAGCATCATTTGATAGTTCATCAAAGAAAATGATGACACACAAGTTCTGTACGCTTGATGAATCTAGTTGTGACATGGGTGAATCGATGATCGTGTATAAAATAGATAAATACGAATGCCAATTAACAAAATTGAAGTCACTAAAATTCCGAACAATCAGAGGAAAACAGTTTACCGATGCAGAATCAAAAAGAATAAAAGATCAGAAAAGGAAAACAGTAATCGTACAAGAAAAGGATACGCCAACAATATATATGGCAGACTCAGAGGCAGAAGCCATGAGATTTGTAGAAAAGGGAGAAACTATCAAATGCGGAAAAGCAGTTGTAAAGACTAATTATGAAGGTATCTATATCAGTAGTAATGAAATTAAAGACGCAAAGTTGAAAATCGATAAATTTGATGTCAAACTATCTTCGTATTTCAATAATAAAATTGATTACTTCTATCATCATCAACTAGTTCAATTAGACAAAGTATACCAAGCAACAATTACTAACGATTGCAAACTCAATAGAGAGATATTGAGAACAAAAATGGCTGTAGCGGTTACAAACCCAGATTTAATGGCACCGATATTATTTGCGGAAAAAGGAACTTTTGCGAGAGTAGTAGGGGAAGTGTTACAGACTTTTCAATGTAAACCGGTCAGTGTATCACTAGCAACGAATAACCAATGTACCAACGAATTACCCGTCATTTATAAAGGAGAAACAGTGTATTTACAGCCTATAACCAGAATACTAACAGATAAAACTTACATTCCAAGGAAAATCGATAAATGTACCAATTTGCTTGATCCATTATACCAGCTAAATGATGAAATGTGGATTACAATGTCTGATAGAAAAGAAGCAACCAAACCGTTTAAACTCGAATTAACAGAACTTGAGAAAAAGTTAGAATTTCAAGAGATAAATGATATGAATAACAATGGCATGTACACGCGAGATGCCATAGAAAGTGCAAGAAAGCACATGTTGTTTCCTAACGAGAAAGAGAAAATATTATCAATAATGGTGAGCAAAGTTATCGAAGGTAGCCACGGTGGTGATTATAATTTTGATGTGTTGTTATCAAAGGAACATTTCAAAAAGGTAGTATACAAAGTATTGTATAGCATATGGGGATATTTTGCAGTTTTGGGAAATATGTTCTCAACGATACTGGGAATATATTATACAGTGGCATTACTCAAAATGATCTGTTCATCATTAGTATCATTACGACAACTTCGACAAGTATTTGGCAACTCATATAAAATGTTGGCATGTTTATGCCCCTTCGTTGCAAAATATCTGATAACAGCAAAACACGACAAAGAAATACGATTAATTAAAAACCGGCGAGTAGAAGAGGAACAATTGATGGAAAACGATAAAAATGATGATAATCCAAGTGGAACTGAAAATGTAGAGCAACCACAAGGGGGATTGTACGACAGTCAAAACCAACAACTGAGAGAATTGAGTAATAATCTGGATAACAAAATAACAAACTGTCATTGCGTAACAAGAAAGACCTATGGATGTTACGGCATTGAAGCAAATGAGACATTACGAGAACTCAATGAAGCCAGACCAAGCATCCAAGTATTAATCGATAATATAATCATCAAAGCACTAGTAGATACCGGAGCAGCAGCCTCCATGATAAGGGAGGATCAGTTATCAGAAAATCGAAAAAAAGATATAAAAAGCACAAATGATACGATAATATCTATGTCATCGCATACTATGCAAGTGAGAGGAGATATTGAGCTCACTGTTCATTTTCCGAGTAGAACAGTTAATCATGTATTCAAAGTAATGACGGAATGCAGGAGTAAATGCATCCTAGGGATAGACATCCTTCGTAAGTTAGATAACTGCGTCATCGACTTAACTGATGGTGCAATCAAACGGAAAGCAAACTATCAGGAATCACGATTTGCGGAAGTAGTAGCATTAGAAGCCTTCGAGTTAGAATATCACTGTGATCATATAATTCCAATAAAAGTTAACGTCAAAAGTGAGGACACTTTTATTTTTGAGCCGGATAAGTCAATTACAAAAAATCATAATATAATGTTAACCGACGAATGTGTTATACCAAAAAACGGAATAATCCCAATTAGAATTGCTAATTACGAGAGAAGCAATGTGAAAATTCACAAAGGAACAAGATTGGGGAAGTTGTTCAAAGGTGAATTAGAGCAAACATTTGAAATGAGTGAAACGATGGTGATGGGAGGCGACAGTGAACAAGTGGTCGAACTGAGTAAGACAAATAACGTTAAATTTTATGATAAAGTAAAAATTAATAATAATTATTTAAATGAAACCCAACAATTTCAATTACAAACTTTACTTGATGAATATAGTGACGTATTTGCAAAACATGAGTTTGATTTGGGTGATACTGACATCATTAAACACGTAATCGATACTGGGAACGCCAGACCAATAAAACAACGACCTTATGGGGTACCTTATAAATTAAGGGAAGAGATAAAGCGACAAATAAAAGAGTTAAAAGAGGCGGGCGTAATAAAACAAAGTTTTTCACAATGGACACTCGAACATCAAAAGGCATTTGATCAGTTAAAAGAGAAATTAATAACAGCACCAATATTAAGATACCCATTGTACCAGTTAGGAAAAAAGATGGTGAAATTAGAATGTGCATTGACTACCGTAAATTAAATGATGTAACAATTAAAGATTCATACCCATTTCCGAAAGCACAAGAGCAATATGATAAACTAAGAGATACTAAGTATTTTACAGTCATAGACGCAAATAAGGGGTATATGCAAATTCAAATGGAAGAGGGGGATGCGGAAAAAACTGCCTTTGTCATTGAAGACGGATTGTATGAATACACGAGACTACCTTTTGGGTTAACTAATGCACCCGCAACATTCCAGCGCCTAATGAATACAATACTAGTAGATGTACAACATTGCGCAGTATATATGGATGATATACTAATTGCATCAAAAACTTTTGAGGAACATTTAAAAGATATAGCAAATGTGTTACAAAGACTAAAAAAGGCAAGGATTAAAATCAAACCGACAAAATGTAAATGGGCAGAGCCATCAGCGCTATTTTTAGGCCACATAGTCACGGTAGAGGGTATAACACCTAACCCAGATAAAATTGAAGTTGTTAAAAATTTCCCAGTCCCAACAACGTTGCAACAAGTACAAGGATTTTTGGGATTAACCGGGTATTACCGTAAATTTATACAAGATTATGCAAAAATAGCAGCACCCATGATAGAACTAACAAAAGTAGTTAAAACAAAAGGAGAGAGTAAAGGAGTATTAATAGTACAGACAATAAATGATAAGATCAATAAACCACAAAAGAAATGGACACTCGAACATCAAAAGGCATTTGATCAGTTAAAAGAGAAATTAATAACAGCACCAATATTAAGATACCCAGACTTTAAGAAACAATTTATCGTCATGACGGACGCCAGCGGGAAAGCCGTAGGGGCAGTCTTAGGACAAGAAGAAGAAAAGGGTAAAGATTACGTAATAGCGTATGCAAGTAAAACATTAAAAGGAGCACAACTTAGGTACTCAACCATAGAAAAAGAATGCTATGCCATAGTATTTGCATTAAAACAGTTTAAGCCATACATATATGGAACAGAAGTTGTGATAAGAACAGATCATAAACCATTAGAAGGCCTTTGGAAACATAAAGATACATCAAGTAGACTTTTAAAATGGGCAATGAAAATACAAGACATGCATATCAAAATTATTTATAAACCAGGTAGGATAAACAAAAATGCAGATGCACTATCACGCATTCCTGAGCTAGGAGCATTAGAAGTTTTTGCCTTAGTGACAGAAAAGCCCATAGACATACAAGAAGAACAAAATAAAGATATGGAAATTTCTAAAATTAGAGAGGAAATTAGAAAAGGGACAAACCAAAAATATAAGATTGCAAAAAAGTTAGTTGTTATCGAAGACTTTAGTGGAAAACAATTAATAGTAGTTCCACAAAAATTAAGGCAAATTCTTTTGTTACAATATCATGATGGTGCTCTAGGGGTCATTTGTCGAGTAGAAAAACAGCAAGCAGATTATTACAAAAATATTATTGGGATAACTTAAAAAAAGATGTTAAAAGATGGTGTAATGCATGCACAATATGCGCAACTAGAAAAAATACGGGGACAAAGACTAAAGCGCCATTACACCCAATACCAGCTACAACATCGCCAATGGAGCTATGTGCTATGGATTTTTTATGTAAACTACCTACCACTATTAATGGAAACAAACATATATTAGTTTTTAGCGACTATTTTACTAAATGGGCAGAGGCATTTCCAACCAAAGATGAGACAGCAGAAACAGTAGCCAAACTACTTGTAGAAAAAATTATTTTTAAAATCGGCACACCTAGAAAACTATTAACTGATAAGGGAGCAAATTTCATGAGTGAAATAATCAAGAGGGTAGCTAATATATTTAACATACATAAAATTAATACAACAGCTTATCACCCTCAAACTGACGGATTAGTAGAAAGATTTAACGGTACACTTCTCAGTAGATTAGCGGTTTTTGTGGGAAAAAATCAAAACGATTGGGATGAATACGTAAGTCAATGCACATACATCCATAATATCACACCCAACGAGACAACAGGGTATTCACCATATTTTCTAATGTTTCTAAGAGAACCTGCAACACCCATTGATACAGTTTTTGAACCACGAGTATCACAATATTTAGACGCACCAGATTACGTAACTTTAATGCAAGAGCGAATGCAAGAGGTATATAAAGTAGCTAATTTAAAAGTTAAATTTAGACAAGAGCAATATAAGGATGACTACGATAAAACAAGTAAACCCCATACTTTTAAAGTGGGAGATAAGGTTAGACTTATGTCTCCACAAGTGGGAAAAGGCAAAACGACAAAATTAGCAAGACCATTTAAAGGTCCATATGAAGTAGTTAAAGTAATCAACGAAAACTTACATATACAAAAACATAAAAATGAGGATCCCATAGTAGTGCATGTAAACAGGTGCAAATTGGCAGAATCAGAAATAGTAGAGGGACCCACACATAGATATAATTTACGATCCCAGAAAGGGTTAATGATGTCAGCAATCTTCTTAACAATCATAGGAATAATTAATACAACTAATGTTAAAGAAAAGTACAAAACCGAATTTATGGGAGATAGAGACATTTTAATAAATATTTCACCTCACGAAATTAACGTATTCAATCTAAATAAAAAGCCAATAAGAGATTTATACTTAAAATCAACAAATATCAAACCAAAATTTATGGAAAAAAGAGAGAAAAAAACCACTAATGAGTTCGAAAGGGGAGATAACGCTAAATTTATTAACTTAGAACCCAACACTCAATACGCTCTATGTGCTCAATGGAATACAGACTACGATACATCACAAATACAATGTAAAAGGGTAAAAACCACGCAGACAAAAAAACGCAAAATGACAAAGAAAGTAATCATAAATACAACACCGGTAATAATACAAACCAATTCAAGCCCAAACATGAATATAACAACCCCGAAAACAATAACTCAAACCATAATAGATGAAGTAATAACGAAAACCTATAGAATACCAAAAGAAAAGTTAATTAAATTACCTACGGGAAAACCCATTGTAATAAAAAGTTGGAACGAACTACAAGCATTTCAAAAACAGACACTAAAACCACTATGGCCTTTTTATGTAATATCAGCCAGCATTTTAACAATAGCGATATTAGCAATAGTTAGTAGTGTACAAATCTACAAAAAGTACAAGTGGAAAAGGCAGCGGTATCGGCACCGACTGGTCAGAAGTGTACCAGGGCATTTTCACTTGGATAAATATGTACCAGGTCAATATACAATATCTACTCTCGTTTAATAAAATCAATAATCAACAATATAAAATAGTATGGTCAATAATATTAGTAAAATTTATATATTTATATAAAAATGCGTATAAGGAAAAACCTCAAATGCGCACCAAATATGTATATTTATATTTTATTTTTAGAAAGAGAACCAATTCAAACATACAATCCAAACTCAACCAATATCACCAAGCAAAGCAATTCAAACAAAACAATCAATCTAATCAATCCCAGTTGACAATGCAATCCAGATCCCAAAAAGTGCAATACTATTGCCTGATAAACAAACATTATGGCAGTTTTTACAAAAACTTGCAAAATAAGATATGTTCAGATGGAACCCCTATTACTGTCCGCAGCTTCCAAAACCAAGGATGTATTCCCAACGAAATGAAAGTGGAACTAGAAGAAAGGGAATTACACCTAATAAAGTTTAATGAGGCTCGAAGAGTTAAACTGCATGAGCTCATTGGTGCATACGACAGATTCCCGAACGCAGATGATGCAGCAAAACGAGGGAAAAAAGTTCCACATCGGATATTATTCCACATGACGAGGACAGAAGTCTCAATATGTCAACAAAAGATACCCCTCATAACAACAAGTATGTGCACAGCGGTTATCAAAACAATAAAAACCGACAGAAGCGTCCCAAATGATTTCAATGAATTAACAGTACAGATGAACAATCTACCCTGTGTCATCGCAATAGAAGTACTGTACGTTCCAACAATCCCAAACCCATTTCGGCTATTACCAACAATACCGTCGAGACTGCAAATGTACGGGGAAATCATCAGAGGAAAAAAATCATTCACCCACAAGGAACTATCGGCCACCGAGAGACAAAATCTGATTATGTTTGTGGACATAAAGCTGGTGTGTGATTCAAATGATAACATGAGGCCAGTAGATGTTAACATCAGAAACGCTAAAGGGATAGCCATATACAATAAAAAAATCACACCAAGAACAAAGATCATGCATTATTATCCCGAAAAAACAATGGCCAACAGAGAAAATATCGTGGGAAATGAAGATGAATATCAAGCCCTAATCGACATTCAAAAAATATTATGTGGAAAAATAATAATAGGATTCGATATAATGAGCAAATTGAAAGCACTCACCTTAGATCTAGACAACATAATGGGAGTGCGAGAAATGTCGGAAGATAATTTTATGAGCTCATTTGTGAAGAATGTCGCCCCACACAAAATCAAGCTATCGAACCTGGCGTACCACATTATAAGCCATCACAAGAAGTGGTATAAAGACAAAATAATCAATGACCTTCTTGAAAAACCCGAACCCTTCTCCACAGCATCAACAACAATAATATTAAAAGCGATATATGGAATCGTAGAAAAACAATGGGAAGAAGTCATCAAATGGAACTCGGATAATGATGACAAGGAACAAATACTATCACAGATCCAGGAGGACAATGAAGAAGACATGTATATTGAACCTTCCCAAATCGAATTAAAATTCAATAAAGATGGCACCCGAAGAACATTCGAAGACGAATTGCGAGATAGCGATGATGAAGTCATCTTTATAAAAGAGAACAAGAAACAAAAACTTACGGAAACAGTTAAACTGGAACCGCAAGAGCCAACAACATCCAAACAAATGGAATGTGATATGGATTCAGACGACGAGTATTTGTCATGCGAAGAAGAAACAAACGAGACAGATACCATGGATACAGAAGACTCAGAGGAATTAGGCTCAGAACCCGATATCGAAATAGAAGAGCCATACTTCGTCATAGAGAAAGAAAAAGAAAAAATTACAGAAAGAGATTTGTGCCACCACTTCGGAAGGAGAATCAATGAAGGAGATGTTCTGAACCTAGCATTGGGAAAAGGGTTCAAGAGAACTAAAATGATGATTCAAGACGTAGAAGTGGAAATGGTACGGACAGAAAAAGATAATGCGGACATTATCTTAACGGCCCAGGGAGGAATGTTGGATGATGAGGGTAGACCCATCTCCACATTTATCCTAAACAAGTACTACAAGGCGGGGCCTAGCAAGTTCAGGGTGAATATATATGCTGAGGAACGGGCATAAAAAATAAATACAGAATCCCAAAATCAATATGCAGATCATTCAAATCCCAGTAAAGCGAATCAATATCCGATCTATCCCCGACAAATCTAACGTATCAAACAATGACAATTATTAAGTATAACAATTTGATGTGAATATTTGAACAATCAATTGTATATGTTATTTGAACAATCAATTTTTTTTTGGACAATCAATTTTTATATGTTATTTGAACAATCAATTTTTTATATGTTTTTATTATTTTATTATCCTGTATGGAATTGGAACAATTAATTCTTATGTTATCATAATTTTTATCTTGGTTACGCTGTATTATTATAATTAAATCTTTGGTTTGGGTTTAACAATATAAATTTTTAACAATATAAATTGAATTAAAAAACAGAAATAAAATAAATTCAGTAAATAAATAATTTTTGAAACATAACAGATTGAATAAATAAATTCCTTTAAAATAAATTTTAATCAAATAACAGATTTTAATAAATAAATAATTTTTGAAATATAAATTTTAAGATTTTACTAAATAAATAAATAATTTTTGAAATATAACAGATTAAATAAATAAATTTTTTTTAAAATAAATTTTAAGCGAATGCGCATGAAGAAAAAAAAAATAAAAAAAATAAATACATATTTTTTCAGTATAAATACTGAAAAATTTTCATTCAAATTGCCCTTAAAATTTTACCTAAAGAAGTGATCTTAAAAAGGAAATCTTTTTTTGAGATCTTAAAATCGAACAGATAACGTTCTACATTATTTTTGCACGCATTCACATAACACGCACCGACATACATTTTAACAATTATACAGCACGCACCCAATTTTTATTTATAAATTGCTTTGAAACAGTTTGTATCTATTTGAAAGAATCTGAATCTTGGAATATTTGGTAAATTTTATTTATAAATAAAGTATATACATATATTTGACTTTGTCTTCTGATTTATATAAGTAACCAGTGCAAGTTGAGACTCACTAAAATCGAGACCTCAACAATAAAGACAAAGAAAGGGAAAGGGTTGGGGAGAAAAATGCGAAGTCGTTGCAACAGTTAAAATGAATAGCCATATGAAAAAGATTTATCCGAACGACCAAAATCATAAAAATAAGTAACTTAAATAATATTTAAGAACTAAATAAATTATTTTGAGTTGGGATGGAAAATATGAGCGGAATGCTGCGCAAATTTTCCGAAATAATTAAGATATTTATCAAAAAACTGTGAAATATGGGCGAAATGCTGCTCAAAATAAATAAGAACAATACATATAATAGTAACGATGCTAATATTAGTAACGATAATAGGGAACATAGTAGTTATAATAGGGATAAGGGATAGCATTGAATCACAAAACGCCTACACGTTTTTACCATATCTCACACTTCTCCTGGTTTGCAGATTTTCATGATTCTTTTTAACTAATGTTTCTAATTATATTTCAGGCTTAATTCTCATAGTTATTTTCTAGAACATAAGCGTTTTCGATGAATTTGGAGCCAAAGTGATGAAATTGGTAATTTTTTTAGTTTTTAATGATTTTCAATTCTTTTAAAATGTTTTTATTTATTTTTTACATATTTTTAGTATTTTTCACCCTTTTTTCTACTTTTTGTATTATTTAATGCCAAATAATCTATATTTGATTATTTTTCGTACATTTGGACTTTGCGCACCCTAATGTTATTGGATGTAGTGCCAGATAAACAAAAATTTTTAAAACCTCAGTTTTTGCCCAATAATAATAATAATAATAATAATAGTAAAAGTAATAATAATAATAATAACAACAACAACAATAATAATAATAATAATAATAATAATAATAATAATAATAATAATAATAATGTTACCCATCTGATCTCAATGCATTAAAACTCATATATGTAACTACATGTTATTAGTGCCAAAAAAGGCTTACTGATTATGAGGAAGTTTTATGATGAAGAAATTTTTTAATTGAAAATTTTAAAAATTAAAAAGTTTAGATTAATTTTTAAAAAAACAAAATAAGAAGATATTTTAATTAAAAATATCTTCGTAGAAAATTTGTTTAAATAAGAAAGATTAAAGCAGACAAGTGTTGAGTTTGATATTTATTGAAATAAAATTTATGGAAACAAAAACTGATTTTAATGTTTTACAGGATGAACCTCCTAATATGGTGGCAGCGGTAAACACGGACGCAATCACCGAAAGATTGCTACCAAAGGTATTCTGCCAAGGGGACGATTTGGAAAAAATCATTAAAAGATGCGAAATTTATTTCGACGCCAAGGGAATCACGCAGAAGAAAGACCAGGAAAGATTAACATCTTGCATGATTGATGAGGATCTCCTGGAAGTGTACGCCAAAACACTGAAAAAAGCCGAAGGATTCCAGGCTAGGTTGCGATTGGCATTCGATCGTGAAAGAGATGTTTTAAAGGATCTACAAAACTTGTTGAATTACAAGCGGAAGGGTGAAGAAATAGAAACGTATTTTAAAATGGTGGAGGACCTTGTTGATAGGTTGTTCAAAAATAAAGAATTTACCAAAGAGAAATTAACAGCAAGGATGTTAATAGTATGTGCGGAGAATAAAGAAGTTGAGAAAGAAGTGATACTACGGAAGATAAAAAGCACAGAAGAAATAAAGTAAACACTAACTCTGATGGAAAAAGTAGAAAAGCAAAGAGAACAGATAAACAGTATGAAAAGTTACGCCAGAGAAGTCTATCAGGAACCACAGGGAAGAGTACAATACAAGAAGAAAGAACAGAGAGAAGAAAGTATCCGAAGAGAAATGCCAGAATGCTGGTTATGCCACAAAATAGGACACACGAAAATTGATTGTCCAATAAAAGGTAAAATAGAATGCTGGACATGTCATAGAAGCGGACATTTAAGTAGAAACTGTCCAGATAAAAAAGCTCCAAGATGTTTTGGGTGTGGGAAAGAAGGTCATATAAGAAGATTGTGTCAGGAAATACGCTGTGAAAGATGTTGCAGAAATGGTCATAGATCCGAGGAGTGTTATACAAAGATGAGGTACGGGCAAGCGACGGAGAGACAAAGATTCACGGGAAACAAATACAGTCGAATAAATGGTATCGAGGAAGAAGAAGAAAGGGAATCGTGTGTAGAGACAAATGAAGATAATTTTAGGAAGACGTACCCAAACAACAGGGCTCCACCAGTAGAGGAGTTGGCTGGAGCCATATTCTAACAGAAAATTTGATGGGATATCCTCAAGGGGCAGAAAAGTGGGAGAATGTTGGAAGGGTAAGCGAGAAAGTATACAGGTTCCTAAAGAGAGAAATGTTTGAAGAGGAAGTGGAGAGAATTGGAACCATCGAAACGGAGCAGGTTGTTGAAATTTTGTATAACAGAATGCAAGGAAGGCCTAGTATAACAGTAAGGATGAATGGGGAAAATTTCGACTGTTTATTAGACACTGGGGCAAGAATCAATGTAATGAGTGTGAACTGTTTCAACAAGCTACGAGGACAACAATTGACGAAAAGTGACGATAAGTTACGATGCGCAAACGAGAGTACGATCGAGACAATAGGAAAAACGAAGGTGCAAGTAACCATTGGAAATGTTTCGAAGGAAGTTATATTCATTGTGGCGGAGAAAGTGACACCAGACGTGATTGGAGGAATCGAATTACAAGAAACATTTGGATTTAGACTGTTAAAAATTAAAGATATCGAGGCTAGTGAAAAAGACAAGAACTATATTTGTAACATTGAAGCAAAATTTGGCAGAAAAATAAAGGATGAAGAACGATTGATACGAGCGTTGGAGCAGTTAAAGATCAATGAAGATAGCAAATTAAAGGAAATTATAACAAACAGTGGAAACGTGTTTATAGCAGATAAATGGGATGTGGGTCGCACACATTTGGTAAAACACAAGATAGTTACAAGAGGTGAGCCGATAAACATAAAACCATATCGCCAACCACTAAATTTGGAATCAAAGATTGAAGAAGCAATACAAAATTTGTACGAAAATGGAATTATACGGAAATGTAACTCTCCATGGAATACACCGCTAATATGTGTATGGAAAAAAGAGAAAAAGGATATTAGACTATGCTTGGACTTTAGACAGCTGAACGCGGTAACAGAGAGGCAGGCATTTCCAATGCCAAACATAGACGAGATGTTGGATTTGTTAGGAGGATCCGTCTTTTTCAGCTCAATCGATCTAGGTAATGCATATTACCAAGTGGAACTAGAAGAAGAATCACAGGAGAAAACAGCTTTCTCAACAAAGAACGGACAATATTGTTTCAACAGAATGCCGTTTGGAATTGCAGCAGCACCAGGTACGTTCCAAGAAATGATGACAAAAGTATTAGGCAAAATAAAGGGAGCAATGGTGTATTTGGACGACATCTTGATTTATTCAAGCAGTAAAGAGAAACACTATACAATACTCGGAGAAGTGTTAAAGGCGATTATGGAAGCAGGCCTAAGGATTAATCCAGAAAAATGCCAAATAATAAAGGAAGAAATCAGATTCTTAGGACACATAATCAGCAAGGAAGGAGTACAGACAGATCCATCTAAAATTCAGGCCATACAGAACTTTGGGAAGCCTAACTGCGTAAAGAAACTCCGAAGCTTTTTAGGTATTTGCAATTATTATAGAAGATTCATCAGTGATTATGCAAAGAAGGCAAGGATGTTAGAACAATTATGTAGCGGACCAAGTAACAAAAAATTAGAATGGAGTGAAGGAACGAATAGCGTGTTTGAGGGATTGAAATTAGCACTCACGACGGCGCCAATCTTATGTTTTCCGGATCTGAAAAAAGAGTTCATTTTAGATACCGACGCTAGTTTCGATACCATTGGAGCAGTACTTTCACAAAGAGATAAAGATGGAAAGGAAAGAGTAATTGCGTATGGATCACACTCGATGACGAGCCACGAGAAAGGATATTGTATTACAAGAAAGGAACTATTGGCGGTATATTATTTTTGCATTCATTTTAAGCACTATCTCTACGGAAGAAGATTCACGCTCAGGACAGACCACAAGGCAATCACGTTTATGATGACAACCAAGAAGCCGATTACTTCACAATTCCAAACATGGATCAATTATTTGAGCAGTTTAGATATAAGAGTAGAATACAGAAAGGGTATTAATCACCAAAATGCAGACATGGTGTCGAGAACTAAATGTGACACGTGTGTTCAATGTCAAATGGCCCACGAAGAAGCTAAGAAAGGAAAGATAAAAACAAGATTACTAGACTCGATCAGAGAAGAGGGAAGAAGCAACATCCAACATGGAATTGTAGAAGAAGTACGAAAGAAAACGATGATACCTGAAAATGAGTTACAAGAAACAATAAAGGAAATACATAGACTATTGTGTCATGCTGGAGTCGAGAAGATAGCCGATTATATGAAAGATAGATATGTTGGAAAACACCTGTGGAGTAAGATTCAGGAGATTGTACGAAGTTGCGAGATTTGTCAAAAAACCAAGGCTTTAACAATAACAACGAAAGAACCAGTAAAAAGACAAGATTCGAAGGAAATGTTCGAAATCATATTCGTAGATATATGTGGACCGTTGGCAGAAACAAAAGGACGTAAGAAGTATATATTGGGCATAATAGATCAGTATAGTAAGTATCAAGTCTTGACAGCGATAACAAAACAAGACGAAGAAACAATAAAGAAAACGATTTTAGAAAAGTGGATTTTAAGATTTGGATGCCCAAAAGAGATAAGAGTTGATTGCGGAAAGGCGTTTGAATCAGGAATGATGAGAGAATTCACAAAGATGTTAGAGATTAAATTATGTTTTTCGAGTCCATACCATCACCAAACAAACGGTCAGATAGAAAGACAATTCAGGACAATACGGGATTTGATAAATGCTACTTTACAGGATAGAAAGAAGACGGATTGGGCAGAGATATTACCAGAAGTCGAATTCACTTTAAATGCAACCAAACAAAAAACGACAGGGAAAAGCCCGGCAGAGATAGTTTTTGGAAAAAAGATTAGCAGGGAAAAATGGTACGGGTCCAAAGAAATACCGATAAAGGAAGAACTAGAAGAACAAACAAGGAGAAAATTCAATGTAGGAGAAGAAGTATTAGTAAAAGTAGAAACACGGCACAAAGGCCAGGACAGGTATGAAGGTCCGTACAAAGTGATAGAGAAAGTGCATGACAGACGATACATCTTAAGAAATGAAGATGGAAAAAGGATCGAAAGAAATGTGGAAAAACTTAAAAATTTCTTTAGAAGGGGGATATGAGGAAGTTTTATGATGAAGAAATTTTTAAATTGAAAATTTTAAAAATTAAAAAGTTTAGATTAATTTTTAAAAAAACAAAATAAGAAGATATTTTAATTAAAAAATATCTTCGTAGAAAATTTGTTTAAATAAGAAAGATTAAAGCAGACAAGTGTTGAGTTTGATATTTATTGAAATAAAATTTATGGAAACAAAAACTGATTTTTATGTTTTACAGGATGAACCTCCTAATACTGATGAATAACCATAGATGTAAAAACAAATTAATGATACTTGGAGTATGGCATACTTTCTAGTTCATTAACTCATAACAACATGGGCTCTTAGCAAATAGTATCGCAATAAAAACTTATTATTAAATCAATTATCATGTTGGTAAATGGATACCTTTTATATATATTTTCAGTCGAACTGTCATGTCCATTAGGCATTCGGATTAAAAAATTCCATTAAATCTCTATGAAAATTGACTATCATCGAACCAATTATCTTTTTGCAATATACCGAAAAAAAATAAAAGAAAATAATGATTACCAAAAATTTATTCAGTAAATACAAAAGAAAAGCTTTAATTAAATTAAATGAATCAATCTAATTTTCTTTATTATTATATTTTAATATTAATTCTTGTCTTCTATTAATTCACCGGAGAAGGCAATCTTAAATATAGTGGCCGATGCTGCCACGAGAGAGAAAGGACGAATAAATTCAACGAGAGAATGGGACAGTTCTACATTTAGTATTGATATTGGCCCTAGATTGTCGAGCAGAATCGACTATATTTCTGGCCAAAATATTTTCTTGAGATAAAATAAAATTTTGTGTTAAATTCCAATTTGGTTTTATAAATATTTTTTTAAATTAATTCCAAATGAGAAAATGTCTTAATTTCTCCTTCTGTCTTGAGTATTGAATTCGGCTCTAGATACACTAAAATTATATTAATAAATAAAATATAAACCTTACTGGTCTAAAACGATAGACACAGAAAGGTTCCGGCAAGACTTATTACCACAACGAGGCCTTGAAACAGAGCCAGCAAGCTGAGTCAATGATCCAAAGATGTCGTCGGATGGTAAAGACCTGGACTCGGCCAGAGCAGGTGAAAAAAATAATGCAAAAAAACTAATTGTTAAAGAAGCAATACACTGAGATGATGGCCGAATTAGACCAATTAAAAAGGGAGAACTACCAACTCAAATTAAAGGAAACGATCAGAGCAGAGATCAGGAATCACCCCAGCACAGTTTTGAATACGGATCGAAGCATCACCTGGCCCATCTCAAGCTTCCTTCCAACTCAAGCCCAAAGTAATTCCCAACCAAAACCAAACCATAAAAAATGTCACTTCAGTAAAGCGGAACGAAAAAAACGCAGATTGAAGACCACTCGTTTACTGGGTCAGATAAAGAAATTCGGACCCTCATCTTTGGACGATTAACAATAACTTTCGTAGTAATAGTTAATAAAATGTTCTGGGATTTGAGTCGATGATCGTTTCGTAATCATTTAAAGCATTCAATAAATACTACCTTTGAAATAAAATAAAGTAATCAAAGGATCGATATTATTTCCATCAAATTAGTGATAGGGGGACCCATAATTAAAATGAGCGTGAACCCAAAGGTTTTCTAGAGTAATAGCAGTCACGGCAATATGACTCACCTTTTACAAGAAACCGCCCATTGAAATACATTCCCAGCATCATTTTGACGGATATCCAATGGTTATATCTCTTGTGTATGCATCTGGTGGGAATCCCCTGAAAGTGGCTGTGAAAATTCTACATCTTTTACCCATTAGGTTCCCAGCACCAGGCACAGTAAAATATAAAGGAAAAAAGATTGAATGTGAGATTAAAAGCATTTAATGCTTATTAACCCACATACCCCTATCAGTAACTGAAATAACTGAAGGAGGATACCAGTTCCCAATAGAGTACTGACACTTAGTTGGTAATTATCTATTCCTAGAAACAGATAATGGGATGATAACTAGTGGTAGGTTTCTGGGTGGTGATATTTGAAACTATATGGTTGTTACCCAGACAACCCCATACAAATATTATTTCGCTTACCACTCGGCACCCGTTGCTAAGCAACGTTGGTCCTGTGTTCGAGTGGGTAGATCGTCCGCAAAAAGTGAGCGTTATTGCTAATGCTATAATTGACCGAACGATCTCTTGGTCCAACGAGCTGTCGATAGAAGACCTGTGCTCGCTTTCAATTTTTAGATCCCATTATTCTCCTATCTCCTTCAAAGGTTCACCTATATTCTGGTGGGTTACAGGGTTTGAAATCTTGCTTATCCTTCTAGTTGCCCTTGTAACGCCATACAAAATGATGCTGATCGCCACTTGGCACCCGTTGCTAGGCAACGTTGGTAATGTGTTCAAGTGGTGGATTGTCCGCAAAAATTGAGTACCATTGGCTAGTACTATAGTTGCTCGGACAACCCTCGGGTTCACGAGCTGTCGATAGAAGACCTATGCTCGCTTTGCTCTGTCCCTCATAACTCTTCAGGATTAGTTCTTAATTGGCTGTGGAACGAATTGGCGGGGTGATAAAATGTTTATGACAATATTGGCATACGACTATGTTGAAGTAATAATACAACTAAGATTAAAACTATTCTATTCGATTCAAGCACATGTACAACAGTTACTACTGGACGTGTTGGGGTTGTGATGAGCGACGTCGGGTACGTTCCTTACGTCCCGGTCGACGATGGTTGGTTGGAGTGATGGGTTGTTCTACCGGCTTGGTGGTTGTCTGTGGCAATTGGGTTGGGGCGAAGATGAGCGGGTAAGTTACCGCTTCACCTTCTCGGCATACCGCTAGGGCGACTTCGAGTCCCCGAACCTGCGTGCGCAGACTCCGATTGAGCTGGCGTTCTTCGGCCCAGCCCTTTTGAGCTGCGGTGAGTCGTTGATAGAGTATCTTCGTCCGTTTAGGGTCTAAACAGGTCGCCTTGACCTGCTGCATCTCGCGAGTTAATTGCAGGACCTGACTGAGTAACTCTGCATTCGTCTGTCTCGCGCGGTCTAGTTCGGTCTGTAGGATTCGTAGAGAGGACATCACTGTAATTAAATGGGTTGTTACAACTTCAATTTATGATTAGTCTAATTTTTAATTTTTTCAAACAAATCGAGAGTTAATTCCATTTATATGAGAAGAAAACACACGCAGTTCTAATTATTATCAATCACTACATTAATTTGTCTCTATTGTTTCAATTGTCCGGGCAGTACCATTCTAGGCTTCTCTTGAGGGCTTCTACAGTGTAGGGTCGCCTAGTGTCTCGAACTGGGCGAGGTGGATGGGCGACGGCGATCCGCCCGGCAAGGATGTCATCCATCACGTTTGCGAGATACATCCTTGCCTTGACTACTTGCAAGTCCACCCGCTCCTGCACCCGCTCCCACTGGGTGAGGAGGTCCTGCGCGTTGGAA
The DNA here is from genome assembly GCA_022537955.1 of Schmidtea mediterranea. NCBI lineage: Eukaryota > Metazoa > Platyhelminthes > Tricladida > Dugesiidae > Schmidtea > Schmidtea mediterranea. The sequence goes on along the minus strand of CM039679.1, from coordinate 191,709,866 downwards.
AATATCTCGGCAGCTGGGTACTGTTGTCCATTGAGTCCCTCAGGGTCGTTATTTGGATCCGGCGCCCTCCGAGTGGCAGGGTACGGCCCATTGTCTACGAGTTTTTCCGAACATTCCTGTCCTCCTGGGTGACTCCTTTCGGCATGGCGCGTCGGTCGTTTGGGTGTCCGTCCATTCTAGAGACATGTTTTTGGCTGAAAACAATGTATTATGATCAACTACTGGCGTATGATGAACGATAGAATAAAGCGAATTATCTAAATTGTGCGCGCGATTTATTAACTGACTCGCTAGTGACTAAGTTATTGCTGTTGGGCTTACGTATTGTTCAATATTATGTTGTTGGGACGAGTCGAAACTTGCGATCGGCCACGTACTGTTATTTGTCAAATTTGTGGTCAATGGTGGGCAGAATTTAACGTTAGATCTTGTCTACATTAGAATCATCGTTCTTACATGGGTCCTTACATCATGCACCTATTGGTTAACTTTTGATTCAAATCTTTTCGATTTCGTGATTTATTTAATCGGTTTCGGAATTTTACTAACTGACATAGTTATGTTAATTTAAGTGCACGTTTAATATGACGGAAATGCGCATCCGCCCCGAGATGGTCAATATTTACATTTACGGCGTCGATTATGTCTATTGTACATCCAGGAATTACGCTGATCTGTCAAATTTGGCGGTATAACTTCCGGTCTACGGCTATTGTTCGCAGATTAATCAGCTACGTTGATATACTTCCGTTCGGTAAATCTATTACCCGGTTTTATTTAATATTCTTTCTTAGAACTCGACCAGATCGACTATGGTAAGTTATCATGGCAATCGATTTTAATACCTTTATCTATTGGATTTTTAGTATCGCATGCGCGCTCTGCTATGAATTATGGTGGACAACTTCTCTTATCGTTTGGATGTTCTATCTACGAATGGTTGGAAATTATTTCAGTTCACATCTACGTCGATCGGCCGTAAGACTTATTTGTATTAAAGAAGATTATGTTTTCCTGATCTACGGGTTATATTATAAAGTTGTGTTCGTTCGTTTTATTTGTGTACTGATTGACTTTCGAATGTCGTAAATTATTTATTACGAAAATCCCCCGTGATTTAAATCGCCTAGCTAATTCGATTTACCTAATTCCATCACTAATTTTTTGTCGTTAAAATATGATCTTTGGCAAGTTAAATCCTGAATTGTTTTATCTAATGTTTACTTGATTTTTCGCCGTAACATATTAATAATTGATGGTTATTGTAACTTTATTTCCCTGATTTTACTTGAATTAAGTCGATGGTTCAAATGATTTCTATTCGTTTACTTCGGAAAATGGGATGAAGTTAATGGTAGTGGTAACTTTTATCTATGCTCGAACTATTAATTCCATTGAAATAAGCTTTATCTAATTTTATCTACGACATTAAATTGATTTATTTGCTGAAACTGGCTATAGCTAAACTATGAATTCAATTTATTTCTGGCAATCAGGTTTACCTAGTTTTATTACCTTGCTTTACTTCTAGAAATAGATTTTTGATCCGATTTGTCCCTCTAAATAAGTTTATCTACTATAATTGAACTATAAATTTAAATTACTGCTAACAATTATCATCCGCTAATGCAACTTTCTCATAAGTTTTACCTAATGGGTTGATCTACCTTTCATCTAAATTGTTTAAAGCTTCCCTTGCATTTTGGGTACGTCTCGCAATCAGTTTCGTTTAAAACGTGAATTTGATTTACTATTATCATCACTAAAGTTGTTTAATCTCTTTGAACCATTAACCTTTATCGTAGTATTGGGTTTTATTTAGATCAGAGGTTTAAATTAACAATAAATTTTTCCACGGAAATCAGTTATATCAACGATTTTAACTTAATTTATTACAATACCCTTCACAAGTTCTATTTTATCCCGTTTACTTTAATCCTGAATCAAAGAGTTAGTTTAGATTGAACCGTGAGTCACTTAAATTTTCAATAATTATTTTATTTAAATCCACATTAATTAAGGGAATATTTATTTTTAATGACGAAAAAATCTTTTAACTTGATGGATAAATTCAATTTAAGGGACTCACTGAACTACTTACGATATCCATATTTTGATTTTCCACGACATAAGTTGATTTAATATACTACTAATTAATTCATTTCTAAACATCAATTTAATTTATTTATACCAATGATTTCAATTGATTTATCCCCGTACCCTCTCCCTTTAATAGATCTTAAGCGCCTTTGTGTTTATATTATATTTATTGAGTGCCCACTGGACTACTCGGTGTGATGATTTTAAGCCGTTTGTAATATAATTTTAGGTCGATTTTACAGAATTGAGAAACGAGGAAGCAGTCAGAGACTTCTTCCTTATTTCTCGCTTCAGCTATAGGGATAAATATTGACGTTACGACCGCTGCGTTACGCACGCTGAGTCTTCACGGGTGCATATCATTGGCGATTTTCCACGCTCTTACATGCATCTGCACTATGTTGATTTTACTATCTTGCGTGATGTGTCGGCTGTGGGCCGGAAAAATTTCGACATTTAAAATTTATAAAGACATATAAAACAAGTTATATATATTAATAATATTTATTAATTATAAAACAAACTAATTACCCATTTTTAACCATTCCATAAATTGAAAAAACATCATATCATAACATAAAATAACATAACATATCATAAATGCCTCTCTCCCCACGTCGCCGCCAAGCAGAGCTCTATAGAGATGCTATGGACGTGACGTGGAACGAGGGTTCCAACCAAAATATTTCTCACCTAAAATGAATAATCTTCGGATAGTTTTTCAAAAATAGCTTAAATAAATTTCAAAATAGTTAAACTAGTTTGCTTCGAAAACGGTTTGAAAATGGTAAGTTTTCAAAAATGGTTTTTAATCAGTTTTAAAAATGGTTTTTTGGTTAAGTTAAATGTGAAAATGGATCAGTATATATACCTAATTTTATGACGTGTGAAATTTGATGCAGTAAAACAAAATTCGACCTTGTTCTTTTCTAGCAAATTCTATTATTTATTTTTATTATTTTTCGATTTATTTTTATAATTTTTTATTTATAATTTTTTATTGAATTATTGCTAATTCAAATTTTCCGATTTAAATTTCACTTTAATGAACTTTAATTGATTTTTTCAATTTCGTCGAATTTGTTGTGTTTTCTTGTTGTATTTGTGTAGGTATCGTGCGGATCTTGGTGCATTTTGTTAATATTTTAATTTATTTTTATGTTTATTATTTTATATTTCATTCTTTTATTTCTCAGATGTTATCGGGTTTACTTGGTGTTTCAGGGGTTTATTTAAATTGCGTGTTATTTTTGCGTGTGTGTTCTGATCCATTTAAACACTCTTCAAGGCCGTTTACGTTCTGGCCCAACATAAAACACTCGGGGGTCCGTAAAATTGCCACCCGCAATTTCAGTTGATTTCAAAATGATACATACATTTCCATTTTCAATATTCACATTCATAAAAATTTCTACGGTAAGGCTAATCATTAAGATAAAGATGGACTTAAGGTCCGGCTACAATACATAGTCAAATTAGATAGTTCAGTTTTAATATCAATGCAAATTTTATAAGATCAGTTTAAATCAATATCAGTTCAAATCACTATAGATCAGTCTGAGTTAATCAATCAATGTAAATCAGTTATATTTGGCTTCGAATGAATCACTGACGGCTTGGGTTTCGCTTTCGAGCTGGGTTGATCTTGAGGGGTAATTGATAGAAATCTGCGAGAGTCTTGAAGTTTTGCTAATTTGATTGGTGTTTCGGATTTGGTTGATTTTTCTTCTGAGTTTCTGAATTGGGGTGTTTTGCCTTGGTTTGTTTTTTGTTAGGCCGAGGATGAGACAACATATTAGGAGTATTATGTTAGATGTTATACTAATCGGTAGTATTAGTTCGATTGATAGACTTGTCATTGCATGGGGTTCATTTTTCTGTTTGATTTGTTTTCCTTGTTGCTTTTTGATTGATAGGACGATCTTTTGAATTTCTTGGATTGGTTTATTATTGGGATTTGCTTTGGCTTTTCTTTGAATTTGTCTGATGAGGGTTTCTAGGGTTTTCTTTATCTCTCGGTTCTCATTTTTTATATTGGCTATCTCTTCATTATTTTTCAGTAGGGTTTGTACCATTATTTGGGTTTTCTCGATATGCTGTTTCAATTCGTCCTTGCTTTCTTTTGTGGGGCATTGCATACATTGGAGGTTTATCTGTTGGCATTCTTCGTTATCAGGGTTTCTGCAAATTTCTTTGAAATCGGCTCAGGTGCTGTCTTCTTTCTGCATTTGGTAGTTCTTACTAATTGAATTACTATCAGCATCACTACGCTGCTTATTACTGCTGTTGTTATCCAGATCATTTTAATCATATAGTTCTTTTCGTTCGGCTGCATGGTTGTGCTTTCCCTTGCATTGGTTGTCTCCATTATTCCTTCTTTTGGTTGCACATTCTTAAGTGCTTTCTGGAGTTGTAATGCTTCGTGGATTGAAAGATGGCTGTCGTCCATGATCATTCCTTTTTTCCATGTTTCGTTTCCTGGTTTTCTCTCAGATGGTTTTATTATAGGTTGATCTATCGCATTTGATTTGAGTGGTTTCCTTGTTATCGTTCTCCAATGCTCATGAGTTCCCTTTTGGATATTTATTACATATTTTCCGAGTTTTCTTTTCGTCGGTATGCGATACTTTCGATTCGTTATCGTTTTGCTTGTTTCACATTGTATTCTTTTGTTTACTGGTTCGTTTCTTTTAGGTTCGTATACGCAGATTTTTGTGATAGGTTTTTCACCTGTGTTCTCAATTACTATTTCTTCTTCGTTTGCTGCATTTGACTCTATGTTTATTATTACTGCTTTACTTTCTCTGATCTGTCGTTGGTACGGTTCCTCTTTTTGTTTCTTTTTCCGGACGTTTTGTCGTAATTGCTTCTAGTGACTTTCTTGTTATTGATTTCCAGTAATCATCTCTTCCTTTCTGAACGTGTACTATATACTTTCCACGTTTTCTTTTAGTTGGGATGCGGTATTTTTGATTTTTGATATCTTCATTTGCCTGACATTTGATTCTTTCATTTATCGTTCCGTTCTTTTTAGTTTCGAATACACAGACTTTTGTGATGGGTTCTTTGCCCATATTTTCAACTATTATCTCTTCTCCGCTCTTTGGGTCTGATTCTACTTTTATTATTATTTCTTTATTTTCTCGTACTCGACGTTGATATGGCTCGTCTTTTGGTGTTGTGAATTTTTCTCCCAGGGTTTTGGCTAATGTGCACGTTATTATTATATCATTGTTGGCACATATTATATATTCTGCATTGCCCTCTAGACTATCCCATTCGCATTTCTTTCCTGCTTTCATATTCATTTTCCAACAATCGATAATTTTATTTTGTATACATACTTGTTCAATCGTTTCTATTCCTCTGTTTATTATTCGCAATTTGCCTATTCCTGGCTTTACTTGGATTTTTACGTTTCTATCTTCTGTAGCATCTCTACATACATCTTTGGTGGTTTGACATGATGATGAGTTTTTCGGATCGTATTTCCATCTTTCCTGGTTTTCCTATTGAGTCAAATTGACAACTTATGCTTGTATTCATCGTCAATTGTAAGCATATTCCTTTACTTGAGATTCCTTTCTCATTTATTTTCGTATTCTGAACGATTTTATCTCCTTCGTGATGTTTTCCTCAGCTTCCGTTAACTTGATGGACGTAATCAATATCATTATTTTTTGTAGCAGGGTCGGTCGGTTTTGATTTTTCCTTTGTTGTGGTAACATCATCCCTTTATTTCGTTTTCCCTCGTTATTGCTGTTGCTCGTTTCTTGACGTTCCTCGTTGGATGATTCCTTTTTCTCTTGTTGTGCGGATTTATTTTCGTCTCTAGCATTTTGATCGTCTTGATTTTTGCTGTTGTCACTTCCTCCTTCTTCATTATTACCTCCATCCGGGGTTTCCTTTGAAATGTCGTCCTCGACATTTATTATTTCGATTATTTCCTCGTATACTTTTATTATTCTTGTTTTTATATCGTCCATTTCTTTTATCTCTTGTTTGCTCGCTTGAAATCTTATTTGTTTTCGATGCCATCTGTGTATTATCATCAATAGTTGTTCCTTTCTATCTCCGATTCGTATTGCTTCTTTTTGGATGATTGGTGAATTTCAGTCCTTCCCACTTCAGCATTGCTTTTATTGTTTTTGGGAATGGGTAGTGAGCATATATTGTTTCTTTTAAAAGAACGTTTCTGTTTCTTACCATATAGTTCAGATCGAACACTTTGAGTGATGATCCTTCGTAGGTCCATTTCATCAGGTTGGCTGCTGCTTCGTCTTGTTTGGCGTCGATAGCTTCCCATAATGTTTGAATTGTTTTACCCATTATTTCCCTTTCTCTAATTGTCGCGTTACTGGTTATAAATTTTATTGCACTTGCTTGTCTCGATTTCAGTGCATAGTGTAGTACATTATTTTCTCCATTGTCTTTTTCTTTGAACGATGATCCTGTTTTTAGTAGTTCTCTCAGAACTGTTGTAGAAGCATCTGCTGCAACTGCGAACATTAATGGTGTTTGTCCCTCTTCGTTTGGTATATTTGAGGCGTGTCCGCATTTCTGCATAAGTTGGATTATATCCATTATCCTTTGGGTGTTTCTATGCTGTACTGCAACATGTAAAGGTACGTTTCCTTCTACATCTGCCATAGTGAATATCATGGGTATGCTTTCCTTGATACGATCCATTTCTGGTGGACTTCTAGCTCCTTTGGCATAATCCATAGCGATTTTTCCCGCTTTGTTTACTATTCTCATCCATCCTTTTCCTTCGACCCATTCTGGCATAATCTCTCTGATAGCTTTTACTATTATGTCCATTTTGTCTACATTACCTTGGGTCGCATTTAGAGTTATTTTGGATTCATCTGGTTTAGGTTCTTCCACGGTATTATTTGCTGTCGCTTCTAATTTTCGACTCATCGTTAGTCCGTTTATACTCAGTTGTTGAGTTTGTGATCTGGTTTGCATACCTCGATTCTCTGGTTCTCTTGTTATTGTTCTCGGTATCGCTTTACATCTACTCACGTTCACGTAAATAGGTCTAGTGAGTGGGTTATTGACCAATTTAACTCGAGCATTGTTCTCGTTTACATACATTATCTCATAAGGTCCTTTACCACATCTTTGTAATTTTCTGGCTACTCCTGGGATAATTTCTGGCGTTGCGATTATTACCCAGTCTCCAACCTGAAAGTTATGCTCGCGTACGTCTCGCTGCTGTTTTCCAGATCTCTTGCATTCGCTCTTTGAATCCTGTTACATAATCATCAATTTCCATATACTGTGATATTGGTGGTTGATATTCTAAGTCTATCGGCATGTTGCATTCTCTGCCGTACATTAGTTTGAATGGACTCATTTTTGTTGCTGAGTGTATTGACATTCTGTATGCCATAAGGCATAGATTTATATATCTGTCCCAATCCTTTTGGTGTCTGCTTACATAATTTGACATCATTTCTATTAGTATGCCATTGAATCGTTCGGTTTGTCCATTTGTTTGCGGATGGTATGGTGATGTTCTCAACTTCGCAATTCTGAAGTAATTCGTTACTTCCTCTATGATTTCGCTCATAAAGTTGGTTCCTTGATCCGTCAGGATCTGTTTGGGTGTTCCGTATCTACAGCATATTTCCTCTACTAGGATTCTCGCTATTGTTCTAGCTTTTTGATCTGGTATTGCGAATGCTTCCGGAAACTTTGATAGATAATCTGTCACTACTAATATAGATATTTCCATCGTTGGTTTCTGGTAATGGTCCTACTACATCCATTGCAATCATCGTCATTGGTTCTGGTGGAATTGGCATTGGCTTTAACGGCGCTTTCAATTTACTTCCTGTGCTTTTTCTAGTTGCACATATCAGACAATTATTTATCCATCCTTTTACGTCCTCTCCAATGTTTGGCCAATAATATTTTTGGCGCAATCTTGCTTCCGTCTTTTTTGCTGACATGTGTCCTCCAAGTTTTCCATCGTGATATTGCATTAATACCTCTTTTCGTCTACTTTCTGGTAAACACATGAGTCGTTTTTCGCCGTCCATTAACAATAGCCATCCCTTCTCTATGGTATACCGATGTCTGTGTTTCTCCATATGCTCTCTTAGTTTACTGTTGTTGTCAAAGATTTTCATATCGTTAGTTTCCATGAATTCGATTATTGTTTTTAATTCCTCGTCTTCCTTCTGCTCATTTCTCAGTTTTGTGAAATCGATATCTTCTGCGATTATCATGCATATTCGTCTTACATCATGATCCATCAGTTCCTCAAATACAAATCTTGACATGCAATCTGCGTTAGCGTTGGCTTTTCCTGATTTGAATTTTATATACGGTGAATATTCTTGTAACTGCATCGCCCATCTCATTAATCTGCTCGAGGCTTCTTTGTGTTGGCCTAACCATACTAATGGTTGATGATCTGTAGTGATATATATCTCGTGACCCCATAACAAATATTTGAAGTGTTTAATAGCTTGAATTATCGCTAATGCTTCTCTTTCGGTCACAGAGTAATTCTTTTCATGTTTCTTGAACGTTCGACAATAATATCCAATAATTCGTTCTCTTTTCTCGTCATCCCATTGTCCTAGAACTGCTCCAGATGCATATCCACTTGCGTCTGTTGCTAATAAAAACGGTTTCGTAAAATCTGGGTGTACGAGTATTGGCGCTGTTATTAGTTTGTCTCTGAGTGTTTCAAAGGCTGTTTGTTGTTCCTCTTCCCATATAAACGGGGTATCTTTTTTGGTTAATTCTTGTATTGGTTTCGCAATGGTTGCATAACTCTTTATGAACTTCCGGTAGTATCCACATAAGCCTAAGAATTCTTGTACTTGCGTGACTGTCTTTGGTGCAGGGCAATTCTTTATCTTTTCGATGTTTCTTGGATCTGGTTCTTTGCCTTTTGCTGACACAATATGTCCTAAGAAGGTAACTTTTTCCTTTGCCCAATCACATTTTGATGGTTTCAATTTTAATTTCCATTGTCTCAGTCGAACGAATACATTACGGATATCTTTTAAATGTTGCTCGAAGGTGCTAGAATAAATTAATAAATCATCAATATATACCATACATTGTTTAATGCCGTGAGTTACAAAATTCATACATCTCTGAAATGAAGCTGGTGCGTTAGTTAGTCCAAAAGGCATTTTCTTGAATTGGTATAAATCTTTTCCAATTGTAAAGGCAGTTTTTTCTCTGTCCTCTTCTTTGACTTTTATTTGCCAATAACCACTTTTTAGATCTAATGATGTAAAATAAGCTGCTCCGTGTAACGTTTGTAACATCTCATTTATGTCTGGTAACGGGTATGTATCTCGTTTTGTTACTGCATTAAGTCGTCGATAATCTATACAGAACCGTTGTGTTACGTCCTTTTTCTTTACCATGACCACTGGTTCGATTACTCCTGCGTCTAACATCTTTTGAACTTCTTTTTCTGCTACAGATTTCTGGGCTTCTGCCAGTCGATATGGCCGTAGTGTTATTGGGGTATCATCTGTTAATGGTATCGTGTGTTGCGTTACGTCGCTTGTACCGAGATCTAAGTCAGATGCTGCAAATATATCTTTGAATTCCATTAGCAGTTTTTGTAATTGTTCTTTCTCGTTTTCGTTTAGTAGCTGACTGTCGATTGTTCATAATTCTTCCTCAGTTCCTTCAGTTTTTGCTGTTGGAAGTTCGATATCCATCATCGGTGTTAGCTTTCCCAATCTTTCATTCTCGTAAATGACTTTTTCTTCCTCGTCAAAATTTGTAATATTAATTGGAATTTCACTGTTATCGTTTACGTACACTATTTCTCTGGCTAATGGTAGTTCCTTCTTTTTCTCAAATTTGTGATTAGGTTCGAAAATCATTTCACCTCTAGTTTCCTCGTTCACTTTTACGTAACAAATCATTTGTGTGCGCCCTGGCACTACTATTTTCTCTGAGCATCTCACTTCTGATTTCAGCATACATATTCGTCCGGTTTTATCTCTCAGCTCCATTGATCCTAGATCTATTATTATCTCTTTTAATAATTCTGGCATGAGATCTGTTCCAATTATACAGTCTGCGCTCAATCTCCTGATAACTGCTAAATACGTATTGATTTTTACATTTTTATATTCTATTATCGACCAGATTTTTCCAATGACTGCTACCGATTCCTTGCTGCAAGTTATTACATCCATGTTAGCTTCTTCTATACATGACCACAATCTTCCGGGTATTTTATCCATTTTTATTGCTGAGATGTTTGCTCCCGTATCAATCATTGCTTTTATTTCTACCCCATTTATTTCTATGGGTACCGTTAATGTTGGTCCAGCTAATGTTTGTAACATAGCTATAGTTCGAGTTTCTGGATCCTGATCCACACTTCTTGATCTTTGGCTGGTTCTTGGCACTAAGTCTGCCCAATTTGGTTCGTATGGTACTGGATAAATGTTTCGTAATGTTGTTGATCTTGGTGTCGGTACTTGTCGTTCTACTGGTGCGTTTCTCTCGACTGATATTGTTGCTTTCTTTAGACATTCGTATGCTGGTGGTGGATGATTATAATGTCCACTATGTCTTGTCTTTCGATTTTCCCATTGTTGAGTTGCTCTTGAGTTAGTTATGCGTTCTCCTTTGGGTTTTCATCATTGTCGCTGTTATTACTGCATCATCTCTTGAAATTTTCCTACGTTTCCAGTTACTCGTTTTTTGTCGCATTCATTCTGTTTCTCGGCTTCTAATCTCATTATTGCTTTAAATTTTCGTCCAACTTCTTCATTGGTACCTGTTCATTTCGTTAGAATTCCTACTAATCTCTTAATCTTGTGATATCTTTTGAGTGTCCATGTAACACCATTGTCTTTGGCAAAACGCGTAGAATCCAATTCCATTTCCAGTTGATTTTTCTCTCTCTTTTGGTAGATATCGATAACATGCTAACATTTGGTGTTATGATTACTCTTACGATTTGAATAATAAGAATTATTCCAAGATTCCTGCCATCATTTGTCCGAGATAAAAATCTTCCCAAACATGGGCTTCATCATATTGCCTGTTAAGCATGTTGAAAATGGTCTGGTGATAGTAAAATTCGTAGTTGGGTTTCTCCCATAGTTATTAACCCTTCCCTTATCGTCACAATGTTGGATAATATTGCTTGCCTTTGTGATGGGAAATAGTAAATGTTTCTGGCTTCGTTCAGATCTTTTGGTTTGATATAATCCCATACTTGATATATCAGTTGAATTCTGCTTCGCTGGCCAATTCTGTAGTCAAATATTTGGTGGTGCTACAATTACTCGAGTTGGGACATTGTACCAACTTCCAATCTCTTATTTCGAATAATGGTCGTATACATTACTACAACTGAACATTATTGGGTACAAATTTCGTGGTTTATCATCCTTGTTCTGGGTTGAGCGAATTGATTTTCCCTTATGCATTATCTCTAATCGTTTTGGCATTTACTCTGGGGATTGTTGAATTCCCTCTGGCGTGTTGCAATTGTCTTTTCGCATTTGTACGTTACATAACTTCTACTTTTTCCAACAATTCTTCAGAATATCCTTCTTGGAGTGGTAGTAATGGATTGGCGTTATCGATGTTGTGATTGCCATTGCTAACTTTGTTTTAATATTTCTCTGTCAGGATACAATCATTTAACTAAATCGTATATATTTTTCTTTCTACATGTGAATGCGAAATCTTTTGTGATATAAGAAATCCATCTTGTTGTTTATATAGAGATATAGTTTTACATCCTGGGGTCTATTTGCGCTTTTGCGTTCGGTTAATGCTGTTTTGCGATAAAAATATTCCTTTATAATTTGTATACTACCATTTCCGTCGCATTTACTCAACATTGCGTGCCTTTATAAATCTCTTCCGATTGTGGGTCTGTTGATATTACTACTGTTGCGTGACCTCTGATGCCGAAGTTTGTGGTGATCGTTGGTTTTCGATTCTTCCGGTTCTCCGTAATTCATCTAATGCACTTTTTGCGTGTTAGTTTCGGTTTCTCTGTGCACTTGTCTTGCACTTCATCAAATATTGCACTTTTCAATAAAGTGAGTCTACAAGTTCTGGTATCGGCGTGATATACAATCGTTGACATTCCCGTATTACATGATCTATCTGTTGCTAGACATTGGGGATACTTTTTCATTGCTTGCGTGTCTGGATCAAAATATCCTTGATACTTCTCCAACTTTACTTGATAGCTTTCAATCACTACTACTCCTTTGACCAATTGATTCAATAGGGTATTCTCTCCTCCTTGACACGTTCCGTCTCCAGCCGTTATTCTTCCCGCAGCGTATACTCGGGTAGTCTTTATCTTTCCTTCTTCGGCTGCTACATTTACTCTTCCAGCTATTGAGATACGTCCTGTCGTGAATCCTTCTTCACATTCGCTCCGCGTTACTGATACTACTGTTGTTTCCGTTCCAGCTTCTATAATTGTTGAGTGTGAGTGATGTCCGCAATGAAATGCTACAATTTTCCTTGTTACTGAACATTCCTTGATTTCCGTTTTTATGAAGTCTACCTCTTGATATATGTTATAAGATACTGCGGTTGCTGTTGTCTGTAATCTACCGGGATTTGCTGCTTTGCACTCTTCCGTTTCTTTTAGTGAGTATTTATCACCAATCTTTATATTATCACAATCATATACTACAAACGGTTCTACTCCTTTCACGCACATCATCCATATGAGTATTGTAGTAATTATCGCATTCATTCCCTTTCTGGCTGTTTTTGGATCGCTTGCATTAATCGTTGTCTCGAATTCTGTTAGTAACTCTTTCAACTTCGCTTGCATCATCTCGGTTTGATCATCTTTACTTACCAGACTTATAAAAGCTTGCCATCCTCCTTGAGTCAGGATGAATGGTTCGATTACTTTCCTGATGATATCCGTTATTGCGAATTCATATCCGTTTGGGTTGTATCTTGGAGTTCGCTTTCTGTATATTACTATCGTATTGTACATCAGGTAGGCCATTCCCACTAAATATCTGTTTGGGTCATCAGATCGTTTCGTTAAGTGATTTATTATCAATAGCAATTCCTCTGGATCTTTGGTTGTGGTTCGTACTTTATTATCCATTATTTTATTTATTATTGGTTTTATTGCTGCCCAAAGCTGTTTCGCTTCTGCTCCGATATTATTGAGTTTCAAATTTCTCTTTATTTCTGGATTTGCTAATCCCAGCATATCAGTTATCAATCTATTGATCCACTTTGCTCCTTGTTCTTGACCTTTCAGTTTTCCCTGTAACTGCTTTGTTACTTGGCTAAGCTTGTTTAATTTCGTTGTCAATTGATCCATCTGCATTTGTTCTTTAGTTTTCCTTTCCGGAGCTGGTTTATCAATTTTTGGTCGTCCTCTGGATTTCTTTTCCATTGCTGTACCTGTTTCTTTTCGTTTGGGTTGTTCGTCTGCCGTTTCTTTGGATGTTGTAGCTCCTCGTTCATTTATCCAGTTATCCCATTCATCTCCTGTCGAGCTTCGGCGTCTTCTTTCTTTCCTTTTATTTTCCTCCTCGGTATCTGGTTCTATAATTTCGACTGGTTGTCTTTGACCACATACTAGCTCGTCTGGTTCATCTGTTATCATATCATCTTCGTTTTCTGTCATGAACAAATCTCTTGATTCCGGTATTCTCCTGGTTGTTTCTTCGTCCACAATATCATTTAGATCATTCAGTATCTCTTCATCTCCTGTTGTGATGACGATTACTTCATCTGCTGCAGGTGGAACTTCTGGTGTATTTAAACTTTCTTGTCGTCCTATTGGCGTTTTCGTTTTGATTTCTCTTTTATTCAGTTCTCTACCCGCGATCTTTGCTACAGTTAATATATTTATTAATCCCAATTGCATTTGCGTAACTCCAATTTCAAGATCGTCATCTAATGATCGTCCTTCGTATTGTAAATGAAATGGCGGTTCATATGGTATTCTCTTTTTCACTTCACTTACTTTGGCAGTGATATAAAATTCTCTTTCGATTGGTTCGAAATCTGGTGTCATAATTTTTAAACTATACTTCTCTATCGTTTCCACTGCCCATTCGGTATGTTTCCATTTTCGGATAATTTCTCGGAATTGCTCTGGGTACCACGCATACATTCTCCGATATTCCTCTATTTCCTTTACAATATTTCGCAGGTTCTCTACTCTGTAGCAAGAATCGATTATCTTGTAAATCTGTTACGTTCGTCTTTGATTCTTGGCTCCGGTTCTCAATATCGCTGCTAACTCTCTACATTTGCGTTTCCGTTAATCGTGTTAATCCTTCCTCCACAGGATCGTCTATATCTGTGGGCAAATATTTTATTCCTGGAATTCGCTTTTCGAGTAAACTGATTCGCGGTCCTCCTTGTTCTTGTTGATTCGTATTTCCCTTCTCGTTTCGTTTCTACTTCGATCGTGATGTATATCGTACATCTTTTACAAATTGAGGTGTTACGTTATTTTTTATAAATTGTGGTATCCTCCTAGCGACAATTTCAGTGGTTTTGGGCTTCTGACTTATCATTTGATCTTGGTCTACTCACCAATTTTTTTCGCTGTGTCCGCCTTTCCCATTTTCCCGGGTTTACGATTGAAATTGTGAACTTCCGATTAAATGGCCACTCTAATTGCGTCATGTCTGCTCTTGCTTAATAGAAAATACACGGAATAGATATTTTCCTTTTCCAACCCCGTATCCGTTTGGGTACACTTCAATTTTCATCCGGTTAATCCTCCGATCTCTGTATGAATTGATGCGCTTGTAATACTCGATGATTTTTCTCTTCTTCAGCCGATTTTACTTTTTCAGCCCATCCACCTATCTTCCATTGTTATGGGGCTAGTCGAGCTTTAATCGTTTTTTTCCGTCGTCTTCTTTCTGGTTGCCATTCCATTTTCGTTTATCATTTTCCTCTGGTAGATTTTCGTAATGGTTCATCTTCATATATCTAAGTGTTTCATTAGCTTGCGTTTCTGGCGCTTCTCCTGTATGTATTTTCTCCATTTTGGTTTTCAGTTCTCTCCATTTTCCATTTCCACTTCCTTTGTCTTTTTCATCATAACACTTTTTCATGGTGTTGATCGGCATCGCGAATCGTCTATATGGTTGTAATTTTGTGCCCAACCTTCGCAATCTTGGTCTCCATTAACTGGTAGAATGGTTAGTATTGGTCATCTTTCTTTCATTTCCTCTTGAAATTCTTGGATCTGTTGTTCCCTTTTGTCGTATTTTTTCTCTCTGGTTCATCCATGGCTATGGATTATTAATGGTTTTGTCCGTCTTCCCATATACCTATGTCGTATATCGGGGTTCGTTCTCGCGGACTTATTTGTCGTTTGTGATACATTATTGCCACGTCCTCTACCCGATGCGTCGCACTACTTTCGATTATTGGGTTGTATATTTTCTCTCGATTTTTCGCGGTATAGAATCGTTCGCATTTTGACAATCGGGATCCACCGATATGTGTTCTTTTATTTCATAATTTGGTAATTTTATCTTTATCTTTATTGGTTCGTCTCCTCATATTCTCTTTGAATGTCTCAATTTGGCCTATCAACATCATCTGTTCTCTCGTTGTCAAATTCTCATAATGTTCTGTGTCTCGTACACTTCTAAAATATTTTCATTGAACATCGGTCTAGTTAACGATAATCGGTTAATTAATATAATCTGCTTGGTCTATTTGCTTGTGTCTGTGACGATTTTATCTGGTTCTGGGCCTCATTATCTTTTGTCTCTCTTATTTCTATCCGGATTTTATTCTTTGTTGTACAATATTTGAATTTTTGCCATATTTCTGCTGTCGTTTCTTCGTTTCATTTTTGTTTACAGTTACCCAAATTATTCCTTTTGGCCATTATTTAGCGCATCCCGAGGTGTATATCTCGCTTTTTTTTCCTTCGCTTGTAATATAATAGGTTTATTTTTTGTAGCTGGGTCCTAGCTTTTCCCATACCCATCATACAAACTCGATATGCTTTCGCCTCTTGTGGCTATTATCTGTCTCGGTTATCTCTGGAAAATCAATAATTACCTGATACTACTTCTCTATCATATTCTTGTTCAGATTCTCTTGGACTTTTTTTATCAGTCTTTCCATGTGCCGTAAATTACCATTATCTTGGTTGATATCCTTTCGCGATCAAGGTTTATTATTCTGCGGCTGTATGCGGTTGTATCTCTGAGGTTTTAGGAACTTGATTTCGACTAACCTCTTCCACAATCTCCGTTGATTTCTTCTAATACTTCGGTTTCATCTCTCTTTTGGCACCATTCGTTTCCATTTCCCTCTAATTCGGATTTTTGATTCATCTTTATATGGTTTATTTTCTTCGCATGACTTGCAATATTTCTCCACCCAGACTGCTTTTTCCAAGCTTTCAAATATCTTCGTCTGTTGAATCGTCTGGTTTGTCTCAACAATATAATTGATGTGTCGTTCTCCTCCTTTTCAATTTATCTTTGTTTGGTCCTTTTGTTTGGAACCATATCTCTTTTATTCAAATCTCAATTTGAGCTTCACTCCACGTGGGCTTTTCTTTTCTGATTCTTGTTTTCTATTTTTGTAGCAGTATCCTCTGGATGTCGATTTTTTGTTATTAATTGGTCTTCGATATTTTTCTTTTCCTTGTCGGACGTTGATGCCTTGCTGTTTCACTCGTCAATCTGGCTCTTTCATTTTTGCGATAGCACTTTCTTTGCATCCACTTCTAATTTATTTGATCTAGTTCTTGTTCTTGTTTCTAAATGTTTCAGCGCTCCGTCTATTTTTGAATATTAGTCGCCTTCTTTCTAAGTTCCCGCTTTCTTTGTTTCAGTTTGGCTTCTTTTTTCTTTATTGATCCTCTCCTGTTCTAAAAAGCTTCTTCTTGCTTTTTTTTCTCAAGTGTGACTCTCTGTCTTTTGGTGTCATATTCTTTGAGTTCATCTAAACCGTACACTATGTTTCTTGTTGTGATGTCGGTTATCATCATTCTCATGCCGTTCTATAAATCTCTTGAGTTTTCCGGATTCAATTCGGTTCTCCCCATTATCGTTTCTTTAACTGTCGACGTTCTTTGTTTTTCCTCCTCTGCAAATTCTTGATGGCCTCTATTTCTCCATCGTATTAATTCATTGTTTCCTCGTTATCCGTATCATATTCCTCCCCCTTCTGTTCTCAACACAGAGCTGCCCGGTCAGTGTGAGTTTCATCTGGAATTCCATTCTCATCATATATTAATTCCTTTCGGGGTTTGTTTTCGTTTCCCATCTTTGCAGGATTTCCTGGGCTTCTTTCTGTTTTGTAGTCTTTGCCATTCAGGGCTTGTTGTTGTTCTTGATATTCCTAGTCGCAGCTCTGAATCCTCCTTGTTGTCGTTCTCATTACGTTGATTCGTTGCTTGTTGTTTATTGGTGGGCATCCTGTTCATCATCTCTTTTATTCCATGGGCATTTCCGTTGTACAGTGTTCTCGTAGCATGTCTATCTCTTGCATCACGTTAATTTGCGGGTTTCCATAGAGTTTATTTAAATCTTGACTGGTTGGTTCTCTCTTATGTTGCATTGCTTGCGAGGTGTCCTTGTTGACCACATTCGAACATGCTTTTGGCTATTAGTTGTCTACATATTTTCTCAGTATGCCCTCGGTTTACCACCATCATCGGTGACAGTTGTTAATTTTCGGGAACTACCAATCTCTGACAGATGTCCTATTCTTTGACATGTGGAGCATTTTTCATTTGCATTTGGATTGTTCCTGAAATTATTATTATAACTTACTTGGTTTTCTTTATCTTCCGGATTTCTCGTTACTGGTGGCTTGAAAATTGCCTGTGCCTTGGAAATGAATTGATTCATAGCTGGATTGGTATTGTTGTTTTGATTGTTGGCATTGATTGTTGATGTTGTTGGTTCTGTGGGCCAAGACTGCACTTGATATCCCAGTCAGATGGGCTTCACATCTGTTTGCGATTGCTACTGCTTATCTAATGTATCTGGTCCAAGCATCCAAGGTTGGCTCGTATGTCTTCTCTTTTGATCTCTTATGAAGACGTCTACCATTTTATCTTCGGGCAAATCTGCTTCTCCGAAGGCTTCTTTACACAATTTCTTTAATTCGCATGCGTACACTGCATTTGATTCATCTCGTCTTTGTTTTCGATGTAGGAAGTCCAATATCTTCCTATTTCCCTTTTTTCTCTATTTCCCGAATTATTTTTAATTAAAGAACTCTAATCTCTGTCCACGTTGTCAATTTTCGTAGCGTTCTTGCTTCTTCCACCACAATACATCCTGTTGCCGCTCCCTTTCAGATACAAGGGTGTCGCTCTTTTACCTTTTGATCTGTCCAGTGACAGATATTTTTATACACTTCAATTTCCCTTTATGAAATGTATCATTGTTTGAGGCCTGCCGTCAAACGGTTCTCCTCTAACTTTTCCTCTGATTCTCCTACTGTTGGCATTATGTTATTTATCGTCAGGTTTGGATCCGGGAGTCGGATCGTGTTGGGATGTTATGGAATTTCGCCATTTTTGAGTAATTGTTTAAGTTTTTTATCTCTCTTCTCTTCCTCGTTCTCTGATTC
>CM039679.1:190896840-190972652 GCA_022537955.1 Schmidtea mediterranea | reverse complement strand
AGAGAGATAGTCCCTTTTCTCTCTGTCCAATTCTGGATAACTGCTTTTGCCTCTTTAACAAATCTCTGCCGTTTCGGCTCTAATCTCCCTGAATGTGATCTTCCCATTCGTCATCGTTGTATTCTTGATATTCGTCTTCATCATATCAGCTGCAATCTATGCGTTGAAATTTTGAATTCGTACAATCTCATCAATACAGATTCTTGCTGTCTGTGGACCATGCGCTATTATACGCCTTTCCTCGGTTGGATTTATCGTTTTTGGTATAGCTTTAACATCTGGCTACGTTACGTAATTGGTCTTGTGAATGATCGTTTACTAATGTGACTATGACATTGGTCCGCTTGCGTATAAATTCATATGTCCCTTTTCCATTTTGTTGTAGTTCTGTTGTTCCGGTATCAAGTCGGTGTTCAATAATTTACCCCAATCCTCCAATACTGAAGTATTGGCTTTACATTCTTTCATATCGTGTAATCTTGTAACTTTCCTGTTGAACTATATTCAGCCCTGCCGTTTCCAGATCTTGACCAATTCGTTCTTGAATTCGTGACGTAGTAAACATACTTCCTCCCTATATGGAAAATGGTGCTGATAATCCTAAAATCCAATGGCATGTGCATTCTCTAAACCATACATTAATTGAATGACGTCATTTTGTTGCAAGTGAATCGACATTCTATATGCCATTAGACACAGTTAATGTAATTCATACCAGTCTTCTGGTATATCTACGTAGTTCGATAAACATTTTATCAATGTTCCGTTGAATCTTTCGTCAATCCATTACACTGTGTAAACGTGACGTTCTAATTTGGCTATCTTGAAATAGTTTTTACTTCCTTTCCATATTCACTCATGAAGTTCGTTCCTTGATCTGTTAGTATCTGTTTTGGGTTCCAATATCTTGCAGCATAATTTCTTGCTACTAATTTGCGCAATTGTTGGTTGGCTTTTTGAATCCTTCATTGCAAATGCTTCTGGAAATTGGTTAGGTAAGTTGTGACCACTAGGAGTAACATTCCCGTTCAACCTTTCCGCGCAAAATGGTCCACACGTCCACTGATATCATTGATCATTGGTTTCTGCGGTACTGGCATTGTTTTAACGGAGTTTCCAATTTTGATCCGTGTTCTCTTGGTTGCACAAGTAAGCAATTCTTCTATCCATATCTACTGATCCGCACATGTTTGGCCAAAAGTATCTTTTGTTCATTCTGGACTGCCGAGTGCCTTTTGCGTGACATAATACCTCCTAATTGCGCGTGAATGTATTAATAATCTTTCGTCTATTTCTGGTATAACCACAGTCGTTGTCACCATCCTGCTATTATCAACATCTCTCTTTTCTATCAGATATCAGATGTACGAGTTGTCCCATATTTCCTTTAGTTGTAAATACGCTTCGTATACTTCTGGTTTGCCGTTTGACGGTATTCTATTATCAATTTTAGTTCTGGGTCCTCTGTTGATCCCATAATTGTCGAGAAGTCAATGTCTTCGGCGATATGTGCACATATCGTCTCACTTCTTCGTCCATTAAATCCGCGAAAGATGAATCTGAACATACAAGTCTGCATTGCATTTGCTTTTCCTGCTTGAATTTTATGATACGGCGAGTAATTCTTGTAACTGCATTGCCCCATCTCATAAGTCTAAGCTGGATGCTCCTTGGTTGTCCAACCAACAACAGCGGTTGGGATCCGTCGTTATAACAGATCTCATGTCCCATAGCAGGTATTGTAAAATGTTTGATGGCTTGAACATGATATGCCAAACGCATTTCTCGAGTTCAGTGACTGAGTAGTTTTTCTTCATGTTTTTTGAACGTTTTAACTATAATGACAGATACTACGTTCCTCCTTCCGCGTCTAGTTGACGCTAGTATCGCAACTAGCGGTGGGTATACCAACTATTGAGCCTCTGTTGCTAATAGGGAACGGCTTTTTTGAAATCTGGTGTACTAGAATTTGTTGGTGCTTTGCTCAATTAGTTTATTCTCTTTTAGTGACTCAAAAGCGAGTTGTGTTCTCGTCCCACATATAAATGTATATCTTCTTTACTAAATTCTTTGTATTGGTTTTGCTACTCCAGCGTAGTTTTGAATGAATTTCCGTGTAATATCCGCATAAATCCTAGGAATTCCCTTGTATTTGGGTAACTGGTCTTCAGGCTGACAATTTGAACTTTCTCGAGGTTTCTTGGATCGGGTTCTTTCCCCTTTGCTGATTACTAATGTCACAAAAAAACGGGTACGTTTTTTTTGCCCAATCGCATTTTATGGCTCAATTTTAAATTTTCCATTGTCTTAGATCGGAAAATACTCTTTTGATATCCTCCAAATTTGTTCAAATGTGGCTTGAATATATTAGGTAGGTCGTCAATGTACACATACACGTTTTTAATCCCATGCGTAACGAAAATTCATGGCATCGCTGAAAAGATGATGGGTGCGTGTGTTAATTCGAAAGGCATTTTCCGGAATTGATAATAGATCTCGGTCCATGGTTGGAAAGCTGTTCTCCTGTCCCATTACATCTTAACTTTAATTTGCCAAAGCCGCCTTTTCAAAATCAATTGACGTGAAGTTATGCCTTGCTCCTTGAAGATTTAGTAGCATTTCATTGATGTCCGGAATGGGTATGTATCTCTTTCTGTTTAACAGCATTCAGCTTTATCGTAGTCCTATGCAGAATCTTGTGATCCGTCTTCTTTTTCACCATGACAAAACTGGAAAATTGCCAAGGGACAGCTTGGTTCATATTACCTTTGCCTCGAGCCATTTTTGTACTTCTTTTCTGCCACCGTTTTGAGCTTCTGCTAACTATATGGTCTAACGCGATTGGTATTTTCCATTTCTGATAGCGTATTGCATGTAGGGTTACATCACATGTCCTCTAATCTAGGTCTCGATACTGCGAATACATCTTGGTAGTTTCCATTATACCAATGTTTGCAATTGTTCTTTCTCATTTCGTTCAATAACGTACTGTCCCTATTGCCAAAGCTTCATCTGTCCCACCTTTTCTCGTTTTGGTAGTTCCAAGTCCATCATGGAAGTCAAATTCCCCAACTTTTTCATTTCGTATATGAATTTTATCTCCTCGCAAACAATTTGTGATGTTGATGGTAATTCACCGTTTTCGTTAATCCTACGAATTTCTCCGCTAGGTGGTACTCTCGTCGTTTTCGAATTTTTTTACTCGTTCGAATACATTTTCACCAGTGACATCTCCAATCTATCTAATAAACAATATCATTTGTGATGTTGCTGGCACCACTAATTCTTTCCGAACATCTCACAATAGCTCCATGTAAGATTTTTCCCGTTTTATCTTCAGACACATTGTTCCTAATCGATCATCTCTTCAGTAGATCTGGCCAAATAAATCCGTTCCGAATGATACCGTTACACTTATGAGGTATCACTGCCAAATAAGGATCTATTTCATTCTCTGTGATATTACAACGTTGTAACACCATCCCCCATTAGTTGACGGTTCTTTGCTGCATCAATTACATGCACTCCGGTGGTCAATATCCCTCCAGAATGTCCCTGGGTATTTCGCTCAAATAATTGCTGAGAATATTTGCTCCTGGACGTATCTACATTGCTTTGTCTCTTCCCTTTATTTCGATACGATGTAGCGCTGGTCTGCTGGGTGTATACAAATGCTGCTATTGGTTCTCACATCGACGTCCTGGTCTACCACTTCGAGTTCGTCTAGAGGATACCGGATTTGTTACTTCCCATTGATTATAATAACGTTGGGTACATTGCCTGCGGTAAATATTGCGTTCCCATTGTCATTTGCTTGGTTCGTGAATTGTTTTAACTGGTTCCTCGATGCAGACTTTGCATTGTCGGTACCATGCATTGGTTGTCCACTGTCCCAGTATTCAAGGTGTTTATCATTGCCTGGCGCGTTTCCCGTTCTCATTATTATCCTCGTCATTGTCCGTCACTACGCTGTATTTCCCATATATCTTGACTTTCCAACATACTTTTCCTACTTTCTTGAGTTCTTTCCTTCGCTACTTTCGTCGTACAATCTTTCCCTCAATCGTTTGCCCATTTCTTCATCGGTTCCTTTATATTGCAGTATTCGCATTAATCGTTTTATTTTATGGATATCTTTGAATGACCATGCAATACCATTGTTTTGCTAAAAGAAATGTAAACTTCCAACTAAACTACTCCAATTTACTCTTTTTCTCTTTTATAGATATCAAAACAGCCAGCAATTTGCGTTCAGTATTACTCTCACAATCCTGAAATCATAATTGAATACCTAAAATCCAGCCACATTTTGTCCGAATACCAAGGAATCTTCCCCACATTGCTCATCAATGTAGTTGTTGCTAATGGAAATGTTTGGACAGTAATAATTCCGTAGTCCTGGCTTTTGTTCGTAGTTTCGTACCGCTGTTATTGTACAATATTTTGAAGCGGATTCCTTCTGCGGGAAAATAAAAGGTTTTGGTCTTGCCGCTTCTACCAACTTTCTTGTGAGTAATACCACACTGTTTACCAACGTCCAATATGGGTCCGAAATTCTGTTCTGATAGTTAATTTCCGTTAGTCCGAAATCTCTTAGGTATTCGGTTACTGGGTATCTCATTGGGAACATTATTCCAATTCCCATCGGTTTGTTGAATAATGGTCCATATGCATTGCTGCAAGGTAGTAATTGGTTTAATAAGAAACAGTGGGTTCATCAGATCTCGCACTGGTTGAACATATCTGATTTGCTTTTGTAAAGCCACTTCCCAAGCTCATTTGTGCATTTTCCTGTGGCGCGGTGATTTTTCTCGGTACCATCGCAAATTTTTCTCACATTTGAATATAGTACTACCTTCTCCTGAGCATTTCTCCCAAAGTGCCCTTCTTGTAAGTGTAATAATGGCAATTGCACTATATTGGATTGTTATTGCTACGCTGAATTTGTCTCAGAAAATTTCTTATTTAAAAAATTTGGCCCAAAATCCCGTTTTACGTTAAAATCCAAAAATTCCCGTGTACACACTATTGCAGCGATTCTTGTCCTGTGTGGTATAGGAAACCATCTTGTTATTCATGTACAGATTATATTAACTTCGTCTTTTGCAACCGTGACTATCCCTCGTGCTAATATTGCCTTGGCTGCAATAATAGTCCTGGATAATTTGTGGCATATACCAATTCTTCCGCACTTCTGAAACTACTTTTCCTTTATAAATCGCATTCCCAGTTCAGATTCGTTGTTACATGCTGGAGGTGTTAAATTCGTTCTCACGGAATGTCGATCTGGTTCGGCTTTGACTCGCCCTTCTTCAGAATTATTTTTATTTACGTCATTTATGTAGTCCTCAGCGTTTTCCTCGAACACTTCTCCTCTTAACTATCGTCGAACATTGCAGCTTTTCAGAACTGCATTCTAACATTTGTGACATTGTCCTGATATATTTATCGTGAAGCACGCGGTTTTTACATACTGATCTGTTTGCTGACACATTTTATGGTTGACTTCATATTTGCGTTGTTCCATCGAATGACTCGATATTCTTTTAACTCCACGTATATGTTCGATATCACCCCACTCCCCGACTGGATTCTCCTTTGAATTGTAATATTTCCCTCCTTGACAGTCCCTCCGGATGCTGAATGATGGTTCCGCAACGAAATATGCTCTGTACTGTATGTTCCGCTTCTTCCTTTTAATATAACTCCATTTTTTAGTTTCATTTCTCCTCCATTGAACAAAATCTTTACACTGTTCTCCCCCGATAACTTGCAATATTCTCTTTCTGTCATGGGTTTATTATTGAAGACGTGGATGGATTCCACAATGATGAATGCAAGGTGTTTTCCGCGTAATTGCACATTCTCTTTCCTTTGCTGCTGATGAAATATCCGATTCTGATAATATGGATGTTACTGCCTTTCGATTGTGGTTAAGGATTGTTGTGTATCGCCCAATTTTTACATCTTCGATATCTCTTAGGCGAATTATTTATCGCCTAGAACTGCTGATCACAGTCGTAATATTAAAAATCCGTTTGTCGCATTTACATCAATTAACCACACTCATCAATTGGTATCATATAAGCGAATGTATACTTGAAATTCTCATTGTAGTATCTTTACTGGTAATTTCAGTTTTCCGAAAATGCATTTAATAGCGGTTTTTCAATCTGATGTGCATTGTTGATTTGCTCGTTTTTTCTTGGCTTGCTTATGAACTGCGTTCCATCCCCCGTTCTGTAGGATGGTATGTTCGATTTCTTGTTCTAACTAATTATCTGTGAGTTCCACGTATTCATAAACTGTTGTTTGGTGATTTGCTTGTTGCAGGCCATTAAAGTTGTACAATTATAATATGCCAATGCCACTAATCGATGTCGTCATTTTCGGTATTTGTTAATAACTGATTAACTATTTGTTTGGCCTCTTCCCATTCTAATTTCATGGTTTTTGTTTTCTCTTGATTAATTTCGGGATTATACTCGATATCGTGTACCATAATTGTTTGGCTTCTTCGCTAGCTCGATTCTTTTGCCACAATCTTCTGAGTGGTTGACTTGTTATTATTAGCATGTCTGCCAGTAATACGCGGATCCATTCTACTCCTCTTTCTTCATCAGGGTGAGCTTTCTTCATTTCGTATGCTACTTTTTCTAATTTGCCTAATCTCGTCATCCACTGTTGTTGTTTTTCTTGATCTCTAGTTTTTCTTTCTTTGTCTTCTGCTGCGGTTTTTGATCGGCCTCTTGGACGTTTCTCCATATCTGTACCCGTTTCTTTTGTCTTTTCGTTCCCTTTTACGTTTGGTATTGTTGCCTTTTGAGTTTCCTCGTGCTGTTGCCTTAGCCATTCGTCCCAATCTTGAATCAAATTGATATCATCTCTCGCTTCCTGATTCTGTATTATACATTTTTTCATTGGCGTGTACTCTTTATCTTCTATATCGGTTTCGATGGTTACTTCTTCGATTTCTTGCTCATGCCAGTCGTCGTTTTGTTGTTTGCTAGTTGATGGTTGTTCGTCTCACGGTTTCGGTATTTCTATTGGCATACTTATTATTAGTGGTGATAGGTCATCTTCTTCATCTGTACTGTTGTCTGAAATCAATACTTCGTCTCCTTGGTATGGCTTTGGCGATTCGCTTTTATTTTTCCCGATACTGGGTGTACTCATACTCGCTTTTATTGGTTTCTCTTTTATTTCTTTTCTCTTTAATGGTATTCCTAGCGTTTCTGCTATCGTTAGCGGATTTATTTCGTCCATTTCCATTGGTGTCATTCCGATGTCTAGAGTATTGTCTAAGGATCGTCCATGGAATTGTAAATGAAACGGGGTTTCATAAGCTAGTTTCTTTTTCACTTCTTTTATCTTTACTGCTGGATGTACCTCTAATTCCTCGAACGTTTGGTCCGGATAATGTATTTTCAATTTGTACTTTCTTTGAGTCTCTTGTGCCAATTCTTGATTTCTCCATTTTCGGATTACTTGGTCGAATACTTCTGGATACCATTCATTTTTTCGTCTGTATTCCTCAATTTCTTTCACCAATTTTCTTAGATGTTCTATATTTTCGTTGTTATCTATTATATATTTTGCATGGGTCATCGCTGCTCTTCTCTGGCTTCTGGCGCCTTTTCACAATATTTCTATTAACTTGGTGTAGTTATCTTCATCTTTTTGTATTGCTGTTTCGTCAATATCTACTGGCTGGAACCTTTGCCTCTTCATTACATTTATTTTTCTAGGTTCTGATTCGTTGTCTGATGTTTCGTTTTCTATATCTTTTTCTTCATATGGTGGTAGTTTGGTTATTGGATAGTCTGGTTCTTCTGGTTCTGGTTGATCTTCCTCAAATATCCCTTCTTTCATTTCCCATTTTTTCTCTATTTCGTTCCACTCCCTTGTCCAAGGTGTTCGTTTACATTCGCTAGTATCTAATTTTCCGAGTTTTCCTTTCAGATGTATATCTTTTAACCATTGTCGATAGATTTCTATGATTTTCTTGGATTTCTGGTGCCATTTCTCCTCTAATTTGTCCATTTTTTCCCAAGACGTATCTAATCCCCATCGGGCTTCCTCCATTGGTATCACTCTTATTTCTTGATCGTCATCCCAGATTCCAAGCTCGTACAGATATGTTTCATCTTCCTCACGTAAATAATGTTGTAGGTACTTCACTACTACGTCTTCAATCATCCCATCGTTACTCTGGGCTTTCGCTTGCTCTACCACCGTTTCGTTTACCATTTTTATTAGTTCATCTACTCGGAGTTTATTATTTATTTTTAACGTCATCTGTTCCTCATTTGGTAATTTCATAATCACGTTTAATTCTCGTATTCCATCATTTTCTACTCGGTAGCTTCCATAACGGTTGATTAGTATGGTACCTTGAAATTTTGTATGTCTTAAGGTTACCGTATCTCGAATGTATTCTATACATTCCTTCATCTCCTCTGTTTTGTACTTCAGAATAATATCCCAATTTTTATTGACTTGGTCTATGACTTGGTTTATTAATTTCTCTCTGTTTCTCCAGAGTATTCTTTTGGTTGCTCCTTGGATATCTCTTTTGATGTTTATCTCAAATTCGTTTTTTGCGTCTTCCGCCCATCGTCCAAAATCCGGTATTGATCTCTCCCTTTTTAACATTACACTCGTTGGTCTACCTGGCCATATTAATGCATCTACCAAGTGCATATCGGGTTTTATTAACCAACCCCGATGGTATAGATTGTCATTTTTCTTGGAGTTTCCCATTCTCTCTTTGATCCAATCGAATATTTCGTCAGTATTTGGTTGGTTTATCCATACTCGTTCTGCAAAGTCCGGTGTTTGCATAATTATTTGGAATTTTGTGATATCCTCTAGTTTTTGTTTGTCGAGATATTCTTTTATTCGTAATTTTTCCTGCTCAGGTATTACATCTCTTCTTGTCCCTTCAAGTTGGAGGATATTTTTCAGGTATCTCTTGAAGACTTCGTCGTTGATAAATTCTTCGCTTATCAGTGCTTCGGGTATGGTTTCGATTAATTTGTCTATCAATTCCGTTTCTTTCTCTGTTGGTGACGGTGGTCGATCATAGATCCATTTACTCATTGGTCGTATAATCTGTTTGTTTTGCTCTTCATTTTCAGATACTCGTAATGCTTCTCCCATCAAACTACTAGTTTCACTGGAGTCTCCATCTTCTGATACCGAATCATTGATATGTCTCAGCATATTTATCCGAAAATTTTGTATGGTTTTACTTTTCGTCAATCCCCTTGTTGGTGTTTCTGATTCTGATTTTGCTTCATTGATTGTCGGTTTATGGTTATCTTGTTTCGATTCTCGCTTTTCATTGGCCGATTTTGCTTCTTAAAAATATCTTCTGTATTCTGCGTTTGTCTGATGGTGTTGGATTAATTATTTGATCGGGCTCGACTTGTCCTTCCCTTTGTTTTTCCACTCCAGTTTCGGTTAGCTGGTTTTGTGGCGACTTTTTATGGATATTATAACAGTATTGTTCTTTAACGTCTTTTATCATTCTTAGCATGTTGATTCTAGGTGGATTGTCTTGTCGCTGTCGGAACCTTTCTTGTTTTACTCTTTCTTCCTCCATCTGTAATTGTTGCCAATCTTGTACATGTTGTTGACGTGTCGCTTCTCTTTCTCGGTTTCGAGTATTTTCTACTCTCTGCATAATGTGAATATTCTGCTGTCGTTGGTTTGGCTGGTTCGCTCTCATCATACTTGACATCATGTCTTTTAGTTGTGAAATTTCTTGCATCATATTAACTTGTTTTCCTTGTTCGATAACATTTTGTCTCGGTGCCACTTGCACATGGTTATTATTCCTTGGTGCGCCTTGATTTTGATTGTTTCCTCCTCTACAATCTTTCGCCACATGTCCTTGCCTTCCACATGTGAAGCAAGTTCTGACCTTACATCGATTTAAAGTATGCCCTTTTTTCCCGCATCTTACACATGATAGATTCCGAAAACACTCGCTTTCCCAGTGCCCTGCTTTCCCACAGGTTCGGCATTGTTTACTTTGGTTAGCATTATTAGAGTTGTTGTAGTTTGGTTGCTGGTTGTTGTTATAGTTCGTATCCGGGCGATTACTGTTTGTTCGTGGTATTGGAGGTTTGAATATCTGGTGCGCGCCTGGTATGAATTGGTTTACTTTTGCACTACTTGCTTCATTTTCCTCTGTTTTAGTTGTCATTGCAGCGATCATTGGTTCGTCTTGCATTGTTGCAATTTGGGTAGGTAGATGTATTTCTGCTTGGTTTGCTTTTGCTACTGCTTCATCTAAGGTTGCCAATATTTGCATACCTACTACTGATCTCAGTCTGGTCGTCGTAGTCCATCCACGAATATTCCTATTAGATGAGTTTCTGCCAGCTTTACTTCTGTGGCCGTTTTTGCCAAGCGTCTTATTTCGCTTGCAAACATTGTATTTGATTCGCCATGCCTCTGTTTTCTACTAAACAGCTCTTGCATTCCTTGATTTGTTAATTTTGCGACTCCGAAGGTTGTTGTTAAGAATTCTTTGATCTCGTTCCAGGTATCCAACTTCTTTTTCCTCTCTCTCGCTTCTAAGAAGATATCTAGCGCACTATCGCACAAATATAGTGGCATTCGATTTTTTACCATGTCTGGCGACCAATTACATACTTCGACATATACTCCGAAATTTCTTATGAACGTATTTAGTTTGCTGGCATTTCCGTTGAACGGTTCTCCTCTGAATTTTTCTCGGTATTCTTTGGCTTGTTCGCCTACCGCTTGTTGTCTTGCATTAAGGTTTTCAATGTCTGCCATGTTGCCTTTTATTAGTTTCTTTTCTACGGTTAATTTGTCTTTGTTGGTTGATTTGAGAACGTCTCCTTGTCGGTTTGTATTTTCGTCTTCTGATTCCACAGGTGTATTGCTTTGGCTTATTGATTTCCTTGTTTCCCTGTTTTCTTTAGTACTTGATCCTTGACTGTCGGTTTCGATATTTTCTAGCGATGTAGCTCTGGTATTTTTCCTTGCGAAGGTAGTTGATCTCCCTCTCTTTATTTTCGTTACTGATGCTCTTTCGAAGTTTTGGCTGGCTGAATTTCGGAAGCTGTTTGTTGATCGGAGGATTCGTCTATTCTCAATGATTCCGGTTTACACGGGCGTCCTTGTATTGTTTGATTTTCTTTACCTGTCTTTGGTTGTCGAATAATTCTGTCGTTTTCTATCGTGGTCTGTCTTTGGTTGTTGTCGAATACTGGTTTGTTTATCTCCTTGCTTTGTCGTGCGTATTGTTTGTTTGTGTTTGTGAATGCTCTGTTGATTTGTTTGTATTGATTGTCTGACTGCTTTGTTTGTTTTGTTTGCGTTGTATTGGTTGAGTTCTAGAACGAAAAAATGAACCGTGTAGCATAAACCGCTTACACGCCTTCAATCTTTCGAACAACCCCCAAAATAAACACGACGGGTTTATTCCCCCATTTTCGTTTTATTTATCCTTTTAATTCTATCCTCGTAATTCGCTCGTTACTTTTTATTACTCCTCTTTATTAGAGTGAGTTATCCCGGTTGTTTTCATTATCTTTCTCCAGGGTCCTCTGGCTTTCTTTATTTGATTATAATACCCATAATTATAATATTTTGTATTTCCCAGGTTTTATCCTGTTTAGTATAATTCCCATACGTTTTTACTCTATCCCTTTGATTCAATTTACGTCGATTTTTAATTATCTATATGGGGTAGTAACAATTATTTATATGGTCGTAATAATTATCTATTCATAATAAATCGTTCGGCTATGCCGTTTCCCAAGTTCTATCACCCACCGTATTTTATTTTTTATTCATATCACGCTCCGCATTCCCTTTTATTTATCCTTATATGATTTTATTTTTCCCCCTTTTCTCTTTATCTTTTATCGTCTTATTTATCTCTGTTTTGTTTTGACTTCATCTGGCTTGCCTACTCTCATTTTTTATTTTATCGCTTCATTTTCTCATTTTATATTCTCCGCTTTCTGTCATTTATTGTCGATAATTATCGTTGCTGGGTCATTTTCGTTTTCTTACTTCTTTCTTTATCTTTATAATCATCATTGCTATAGCTTTTAAACACATAACTCCTCGTGCACGGATGTTTCCTTATTCTTTATTACACTAATTTCTTCGATTTCTTCAGCTGCATTTTCTTTTGGCCATTTCCTTTATTTGATAACTACGCTCTTTAACATAATCGAGAACTATGCCCCGTTAATACGAATGAGAACTATGCTCCTATAATACGAATGAGAACTATGCTCCTGTAATGCGAAATGAGATTATCTCTGTAATACGATCGAGTCTATGCTCCGTTAATGCGAAATGAGATTATCTCTGTAATACGATCGAGTCTATGCTCGGTTAATGCGAAATGAGATTTTAAATAAATTTTTATCTTCCGTCGGCTTCATTTACTTTTGTTA
The DNA here is from genome assembly GCA_022537955.1 of Schmidtea mediterranea. NCBI lineage: Eukaryota > Metazoa > Platyhelminthes > Tricladida > Dugesiidae > Schmidtea > Schmidtea mediterranea. Next base: position 190,960,200 of record CM039679.1, on the reverse strand, counting down.
TTTTAGTTTTCCCCTTCATACTTTTCTCGAGCTCGTTATTTATTTTTCTTATTATTATTTCTTTAACTTTCTTTTTTAATTTTCTTCCTTTTTTCCATTCTTCACTCCTCATTTTTTCATCTTCTTTTACGCGCGCTTTCTCTTTGCTTCTTCGAAAGTTCTTCGCCTACCCCCCAAATTAAAAACATAAAACGGCTTTGTTGATCCACCACTGCAACGGCAAGGTGATCAATCTTACCACAGTAGCTTCCCAACTCGGCAAAATCTGTCGACGATTCGTCCTACACTTCTCCTCTGAGTGATCGGTTATCCCCTCCCGATTAGGCATTGGTCGTACTACCTGATGGTAGCTCAAAAAGTATTTTCCCCTTTAGTTTCATCATGGATAGTCGGGACACTTTTATTTTTTAATTTTCTTTTTCATTACTTTTTATTTTTACATTATATATAATTATATATGTATATATAGAAATATAGGCGAAGGAAGGGTCAACTACTAAACATTTATTAATTTATAATACATTTATCCGTAATACACCACTACTTTTTCGTCGATATCAAAGTTACACAATATGCAGACTTTCATTGTCTCTACACATTGTTCGCAATAGCTGAAATGACCACAGGGGAGCATCAGTATTTTTATTTTTCTCAGTTGGCAAATGCAACATTTACGCAGGTATTGCACTTTCTTATCAATTTCACTCTTAATTGCATCGGGTATTTGTTTAACTTGTTGTTCTATAGCGTGATATTGAAGATTTAGTTCTGCATTGATTAATCTTTCTCTATACCATTGGTATTTGGTTTCTATATCTACTGGTTGTGTTGGCTACTTCAATCCTAATGTTATCTTGGTACTTTCAGGGCTTATCGCTATTTGGTCATTCCGTTCTGCCAGTTATATTTGCTTTAGTTTCCAAGTTAATGTTTCGAATGGATTCTCGATGATGTTTACGAATTCCCTCACTTTGTCTAATTTGTTTTTATACTGTTCCATCTAAAATAATAATAATTTATTAAAATTTTTTGCCTTATTTTATTTATTACATATTATTGTTTTATTTATTATTTATTTGCCTGTTGTTCTTATTGTTATTTTTTGGTTGAGTTATTTATGTCTCTGTTTTGTGGCGTCGTTTTATTTTTTCAATCATTCTTAATTATCATACCTCATTCATGCATCATTCGCCATTACGCTATTTAATTATTTTGAGTTGTATATAGATATCATTTCATACTTTTACTCCATCATTATCAACTTTCTTGTCAATCATTCTCATGCTTCTATACTTTTATACATTTATTCATATTTATATTATACTACTATTTATTTTTATTGGACTTTATTTTCCTTTTATTCACAATTATGTTATTCACTCTTTATTGTTTCAAAATATTTATTTATTAGTTTTTTGCATTTTATTTCATTCGCGGACGTATACATAAGATCGTTTTTGAAATTTTCTGTCCCGGTGCTTTTAATCTTTCCAATGAATTTACTCAAATCCCGGCTGAGCCCCCAAAAATTATGTTGGCGTACTGGGTAGAATTATTTTTTGTTTTAACCGGCTCTCACTTATTTTTATCTATTCCTTCAATCAACTCTTGCCTCTGCTAGGGTAATTCTTATCTTCCCCAGACGCCCCACAATTTGTACATAACCACTGTATACCCATGAGCAAGTCCATGTTGGTACTGTATACAGTAGCCAAGAGTCCACAAGCAGGTGAGCCCGTTTCCAAGACTACTCCTTGCGATAATCTCGCTTTCGGGTACCTGACGGCCGATAGAAGGACTTACGTCTATTTCATTTATTTATTTCCCTCGATATTGGCACACACTTTCCCATCTGTCATCATCGATTATATGTATACGTCCGAATCAGAATTCCTTTAAAGTCTCATTTAATTTATTGGCGAGTCTTAGCACACCTTACTGCCGGAAATGTACTCCTTTGCGACCTGGCTGCTTATCTATCTTTGGTCCGTTAAATTTGATTAACATTAAATTTAAATAATTAATAAATTAATTTTAACTTCTAAAATATAGGACATTTTTCAAAGAAAAATTGGATTTATAACTTTTGGAAAATTCTGATCCTTAAATTATCTAAAACTTCCGATTTACCTCTGAATTAATTATTAAAATTTCGAAACAATATTGGTAACCTCGAATTTTGTTTTAATTTGGAAAATCTTTTCCTTAAGTAATTGGCGAAAATTTAAATTATTATAATATTAATTGTAATCGCTGTTAAATCAGCTGTTTTAAGTTTAAGCAAATTTCCTGATCGCTTTTAAAAGAAAATAAATCCTCCTAATATTTACAATTTTCTTTTTATTCATTTTTATTCTTTCATTTCCCAACATGTTCTTTTAAAAGCTTAAAAATCATTTTTACAATAATTATAATTATTTTCCTTTTCAGTATTTCAAGTTAAATACCGCTTTTCAGTCATGCTATTCACATGCATGGAACTTCATCAACCTTACTTTATACTCAGGCAAGCCTCCATACATCCTTTTCTCATATATTCTCAGACATATCGAAATTAATTAAGAAATTTAACGAATAATAACCAAAGAAAATTCTATTTCACGATGATGATATTTACAAAAGGAGAAAACAATAATTAAGGGTAAATAATAAAATATAATCACAATATAAATTGATTTAAATTGTTATGGCAAGATGCAATTCCGTTTTCTACAGGATCCAGTTTCATTCGTCAATATCGACGGGAAAGATTCGCTTTCGGCTAATCTTCAGTTCGTTAGATCCGACCTGGGGAACTGAGTGGCAGAGCTCATCCCCAAAATCGTCCGTCCAATAACCGATAGAAGTGGAGGACTTGCGATTTGAGTCGGTTTCCGAAGTGTTAGTTGACTTGGAGGAAATCTTCGTCTGAATTCGCAACTCGTCCGTTTCACCGGCGCAGATTTCGGTTGTATATTCTTCAACTTTTTTCATTTCTAGCGGTTTTTCGGCAGATTTGGCCAATTGCGATTGTTATTCGGCAACTAGCATGGCCGCTTCTTCCAGAGTTTGAGCTGCGTTTTTTAATAGAGAAACCCCCTCAGCCCGACTTCGTTCACGGCGACGCCGATTTTTGCTGGGGTTATGCTTCTTGCTGGTCTTCGGTGTTTGGGGAGAACCAGTTGTGCCTTTTCCGGTTATATGATTTGCTGGAATTAGGTTCAGCTTTATTGCCAAATCCCGGCCGGCTAATCGTTTTGTCAGTTCGTCTTCATTAAAAGAAGCTACCAAGACGGCGCTCTGATTGTTGATGATGATTCGCTGCGCTCGACTTTCCGCGATCAAGGCTTCTCGGCATCTGGTAAGTCGGTGGATTTGGTTGTGGAGGGCTTTCACAGCTTCGGGGGCGAACCACGTACCGAGCGTGCGTTCGTGTTCTGCGACCAACTGGGCATATTTTCTCTGACATTCTTGGTGGGTGTTGTCATTATTGTTGGGTTTTCCAGATTCCTGTGATGTTAGTTTTGAGATTTTATATCCGGCCTGCATGTTGTCAAAGATTTTCTTAAAAAACAAAAATAAAAGAAACTGAAAGGGGATAATTTAGTATTAAAAAATTTTTATCAATTTAATAATAAAGATAATAAAGGAAATAATTAATTAGAACGTCACATCACGCAATCCTGCACCAAACTCATATTTAATATTAATTTTTACGATGCCGGTTTTCGTGTAAATATCTATTGTTGATCTGCTGACAATAATTCTGTACAAAAGAAAAATGGAAAATATTGACGCTCCGGTCATTGCGATTCACGTTAAAAACATTTTTTTAATCTTTTCGTTTCGTTGAATTCGTTTCGGTTTATTGTGTTATACATTTATTCCTACGCTTAACCCTAGTCGTCCCCTTGGTTATAATCGATTTCTCGACAGGCATTTAAAAAACGAATATTACATCCCTACTTAGATAGTCTTACAAATGTCAACCCCTTAGGTATGGCGATCTACCCGCATTTTACTCATACCGCTCCGACCAACATTGAAAATGGCCGCCACGGTGAATTACGACGGTGTCCTACCCCGTGATCAGTGCAAACGAGGCCTGACCATACTAGGCAGACACCGAAGGGTGAATTGTGACCAAGCAACACATCAACGTCCTGCCAAATTAACGGCCGGAATTGAATGTTTACTTTGCCATTCTCCACGATTAGCATTATAGATATATACAATTGAATTTAGGGGGACCTGTCGCAGATACTAAAAAGTATCGCGGCCATCCATGATAATGAAAAAAGAATTAATATAAAATTTCAAAAAATATATTTCATACAAAAACAAAATAAACCAAAGTACTTACAGTTAAAGTTCAAAGTTTCAAATCAAAAATGAAATTTTATAAATTTTAAAGGTTAATAATTGTGACAATGGCTATTGTATTTATACTGTTTTCGTGCGTGTGTGCGACCAATCAGAGTATTTTGAGCCTTTTTTCGGCTATTTTTCGGGGTTTTTATTGTTTTAATTTTTATTTTAAATCTTTTTATTTTTCCTTATTTTTCTCTATTTTTTGATATTATTTTCTTAATATTTAGCAAATCTTTATTTTTTATTGTTTTTAACCATTCTTTTTGGTTGTTTCTCTTTTTACTCCTTTGATATTTAAATTTTGGTCGCCGCTTCCGCCTATGTATTTTTTAAACCTTCTTTTGCAAGGTTTTGGCGGTTTTATATTTTACTTTATTTTTCCATGTATATTGCATGCGGAATTTATTAATTATGTTATTTTTTATTTTGTTTTATTTAATGTTTTTATTATATTTTTAATTTCTGTTTGCGGTGCGTGCTTATGTTGTAATAGCCATTCTCATAATTTTTCAATATGACTTTTTCATAGTCATTTTATTTTGTTTTAATGGTGGCTTATAGCCCAACAAAATCAAATATATTGGTTTGATAATGTTGGGCAAAAACTGATTAGGTCTGGTGAGTTTCTGGGTTTTGATATTTGACACTATATGGTTGTTACCCAGACAACCCCATACAAATATTCTTTCGCTTACCACTCGACACCCGTTGCTAAGCAACATTGGAACTGTGTTCGAGTGTGTAGATCGTCCGCAAAAAGTGAGGGTTATTGCTAATGCTATAATTGACCGAACGATCTCTGGGTCCAACGAGCTGTACATATTAAAAAAAAATAAATACAAAATGCATCAAGAACCGCACGAAATCTACATGAAAAATAACATAATAACAAGAAAATTTGACCGTAAAATGACCATTTATATAAAAGTAAAAATTAATGAATTAAATAAATAAAAATAAAATATTTTTAGCTGAATAAATTTATTAACAAATGTTAAAAATAAATTACCAATTTAAATTAAGAAATAAATAAAAATTTAATTTAGATAACACAAATAATTTCAAAGTCGAATTTTGTTTAATCGCAATAAAACTAACACGCAAGGTTAAGGCCAAATTATAGGTATAAATACTAATGTGTTTTTCCAAATTTTCAACTACTACTTTATAGTATTAATTTCAACCAAATTTAAGATGCACATTTTTTATAAATCTTACTTTGTTGTGTGATTTTTTTTCAGATATTTTCAGATCATTAATCTACAGTTATCAATATTTTCAGGTTATTAATCTACAGTTATGTTTTGTAGCAATATTTTCAGGTTATTAATCTACAGTTATGTTTTGTAGCAATATTTTCATGTTATTAATCTACAGTTATGTTTTGCAGCAATATTTTCAGATTGTTAATCTACAGTTATGTTATTTTGGTTTATGTACATCGATGCCCGATTTAAAATTTGTTTATATGAATGCCAAATATACAGTTTATGCGTCGAGACTTTTGCCTAATTCATGTGGTAATTTATTTTTTCTATTATTTTATTTTTGGTGGCCCACAGTCAAAACATAACGCAAGATAGAAAAATAAAACACACTATCGAACTGTAAGTGCGTGTAAAATCGCCAATAGTTCGTGCCCGCGGCGTGCGGAGCGCAGGAGCTGGAACGTCAAAATTATCCGTACATAGGGGAAATTGGAGGGTAAATGAGTAGTCCATTGGCTGCTCCTTCATCATCCGTTTCCTAAAAAATTGACATGAATTTTAACAACAATCGGCTCAAAATCTCTAACACCGAGTAGTCTAGTGGGCACTCATTAAATATAATATGAACATACATAGATCTTAAGGACAAAGAGAGGGAACGGGTAGTGGGGAAAATTGCGATATCGTTGCAACAGTTAAAATGAATAGCCATCGGAAAAAGATAAATCCGAACGACCAAAATCATGAAAAATAATGTTTTTAAATAAGAATTAAACAAATTAATTTGTGTTGAGGCGGAAAATATGGGCGGGACGCTGTTCAAATTTTCCGAATTAATTCAAATACTTAACAAAAATAGTAACGTAAAAATGGAACGTGTAAAATAAGGGCGGAACGCTGCTCAAATTTTCCGAGTCAATGAAAATACTTTGTCGAAAACGGTAGAATAGGGAGGAACCGTAAAATAAGGGCGGAACGCTGCTAAAATTTTCGAATTTACAAAAATACTTTATCGAAAACCGAAAAATACAGATGGACTACGGCTAATGTTATATATCAATAAAAAATTTTTAATGCTGAGGAATAAGGACGGATCCCTACAAAATCTTAATAATAATAACGATAATGATAAGAGTAATGGTAATTATAATAATAACCATTATCATTACTATTATAATTACCATTATCTTTACTATGATCATTATTCTCATTGAGTTTTTAGTAGGGATCCTTCCTTATTCCTCAGCTTTATAAAATATTTTATTGATATACAACATTAGCCGTAACCCATTCTTATTTACAATTTTCGATAAAGTATTTTTGTTAGTTCGAAAAATTTTAGCAGCGTTCCGCCCCTATTTTTTAGTTTAATCAGATTATCCTACTAACAATCGAACAACATTCCACTTTTACTTTACCATTTTCTATAAGTATTTTAATGGATTCGGAAAATTTGCGCAGCGTTCCGCCCTTATTTTACGCGCTCCATCTTTACTTTACTATTTTTGTTAAGTACTTGAATTAATTCAGAAAATTTGAGCAGCATTCTGCCCTTATTTTACAGTTTCATAATAATCTTATACCAATAGTTGAGCCGCAGTTCACATTTATTTTACTATTTCTGATAAGTATTTATTCAATTCGGGAAATTCCACGCACTTACACGGTTCGATAGATTATGTGTGATTTTAATTACTTGCAGTTTGTTTTGGCTGTGGGCCACAAAATAAAATAAAAATTAAATGTTACCGTCTAAATTCGATAAAAGTTCCGAGGCAAAATCATATATTCTTCATATAAATTCTACATTCATATCATAAAATTCCATAAATTTAATTTGCGTATATTCCATAAATTTAATTCCAATCTAAAATTTTAATCAATAATTATACACTAGCCGTGAGTGGTCGTGTTCAGACAAAACACTTACCCGTGTTAATTGCCTGAATGCACGGCTCTCGACTAGTTACGCACATCAACTAATTGTCTAACTAAGTTACCACTAAAATTGAAAATTTTCTCTCCGAAAAATAAGACTGAAAATTTGTGAAAACACATCAGTATTTATACCTACAATTTGGCCTTAACCTTGCGTGTTAGTTTTACTGCGATTAAACAAAATTCGACCTTGAAATTATTTGTGCTATTTAAATTAAATTTTTATTTATTTCTTAATTTAAATTGGTAATTTATTTTTTAACATTTTTAATTAAATTTATTCATCCAAAAATATTTTATTTTTATTCATTTAATTCATTAATTTTTAATTTTATGTAAATGGCCATTTTACGGTCGAATTTTCTTGTTATTATGTTATTTTTTATGTAAATTTCGTGCGGTTCTTGATGCATTTTGTATTTATTTTATTTTACTTTTATGTTTTTAATTTTATATTTATTTATATTCTCAGATTTTAAAATGTTTAGTTGGTGTTGTATATTGTATTTAAAGTTATCTTGGTGCTGGGTTTTCGTGCTGTATTACTGATGCATTTAAACAATTCTCAAGGCTATTTGTGTGCTGGCCCAACAGGTCTATATTTGTTTGACCAGCTAGATAACGCCTGTGTGTTTTTGAGCGGAAAACTTAAATTTAGAAAAAAATGGAAAATGTAAAGAAAAATAAAATAAATAAAAACTTTGTACATAAAAATGTAGAAATTTAATTTTAAATCAAAAGTAATTAATAAATTATAATTTTTGAATATTCTGGAAAATTCCTTGTTTTACCGTATCTAAACACACATACGAACAATCTTGGTATATAAGGCGATGCTGGTCGAGTAAAACTCACTCTTTCTTTACTCTCTTTTAATTAATTTTAAAAACTATTTTACTTTGGAGGAAAACAAAAATAATCATTATTATTTTTTTATATTTATAATGTTTTTATTTTTATTAATATTTCGAAAGCTTATTTGTTTTTATTAAAATGATAAAGTCTTGTTAATTATTATGGCAAAATATTTTTCTTTTATATTTATTTTATGAAAAATAAAGTTTTTATTCAAAATATTTTTTTATTTTTGTTGGGCCTGGAAACAGCAAAAAACACAAGATGCGGATATAAAATCGGAATGATAACCATCAAATAACCACCTTGTGAGAAACACACAATTAAAAATATAAAAGTAAATTAAAATAACAACAAATGCACCAAGATCTACACGAATTGACATAAAAGTAACATAATAACAAAAATTTGACCAAAAACTGACAATTTACGTAAAAGAAAAAGAATTAATGAATAAATTGAATAAAAATAAAGTAATTCTAATCAGAAATAATTCAAATAAAAAGTTAATGAATAAATTGTCAAATAAAATCGGGAAAATAATAAAAATTAGAATTAGATTAAACAAGTAATATCAAGGTCAAATTTTGTTTTATTGCATAAAATTTTACACACAAGGTTAGGGTCACAGAACAGGTATAACTACCAATCCATTTTTACAGAATTTTAATACATTCTCTTAGTGAGCAAGCCACTTTTATTTAGAGAATTCAAGAACTCAAGGATCAACTCTCGGCAATAATTTCCACAATACGTACTCAAGCACCTTTTATGTAAGCCCTACTTGAGCGTATGTGTGGGAAATCTTTTGTCGTGTGTATGAATGTATGCCCAAGAGGAAACCTATGAAATATGTACTGATCTGAAATATATGATTTAATGAAAGAGTCTTAACTGTCGAAATTTTTCTGGCCCACAGCCACACAACATACAAGATATTAAAATGATGCATAACTAGTCATGCTGTGTAAGTGCGGTCTCTCCGCCTATAGCGTGTTCGGGTGAGAGTTCTATCGTGCGTAACGACGGTCTCGAACGTAAAATCATATTCGTTTATAGGGGCGGTGGGAAGATCGAGAACTAGTCTTTTGGCTAGCTCTCTTTCACCCATCTTCCAAAAATTCGACCAAAAATCAAATGTACAAATCGGCTAAACTGATCACATCGAGTAGTCCAGTAGACACTCGTAAAATCCAATATGAACACAATTTCCTTAGGATCAAATTTAGAGGTTCGGGAGGTGGAAACTCGATATCGATGTAACCAATAATTAACGAAACGTTATAAAAAGTAACTTAATATGATGAAAAGTAATCAAAATTAACGAAAAGTAAAGCATTATAACTGAAAGTATGTAACTAAAACAAATTACTAAATAGCAAATAAAGTAACTAAAATTCATATAGATTATTAAACACCGACAAAGGTAGAAAAACTTGAAAACATAGGTAACAAGCGAGGTAACTAAATTCCGTGTAATAAAATCAGAATAACTAACAAAATTTGAATAAGTTACGAACCAGTAATAGAAGTAACTAAATCTGGAATAAACTGCTAAACAACAAGCGATATAATCAAACTTAGAATAAATTTATGATGTCAATCTAGATAATCGAACTTGATTAGTGCCACCATCGAAAATTCGAAAGAAATACGCCACATCAACCCAAAATGATAAATTATAATGTCCTCGAAGAAGTTTTCCCCGACTACAATTGATTGTACTAATGCAAAGTGCTAAAATCATTAACCAGAACCCAATTAAAACTAAATTTATGTTAAAATATCTTTAAATAAACTTGATAGTCATAATATAATATCAGTAATAAAGAAAATCAGGCAAATTCACTGAAATAAAATTTGAATACGAATTAAATCACTTATAACGAAAGAGAAGCAACCATCACTCGCAGAGGAAATAATTCAATAATACGAAATACCGTAAGAATCAGACAACAAAAATTCAATTAAATCAAATATAAGACATAACAACATTGAATAGTTAAAGGATCAATCACCAGAAAGTGTCGGACAAATAAGATAAAACAGTACGAACAGCCTCCCTCGGAGAAAAGGCATAGAGTCAAATACAAATAATAAGTACACCATTGAGGATTTGTTGATGAATGAGGGAAATACGGCCGAAATCCACAAATGTGCACAACAAAGGTTGAAAACAAAATATCATAGAAATCATCGAATCCATAGTAAATTTTGACACTTCACTGGAATTCAATAGGACATTATAGAGGACGCAGACTTGAATTGATAGAAGCTCCAGTACTGATTGATTTGGAATGAGCCACTGACAAGACGTAGAAACGACGGGAGATCCAAATTTGTGAGTTCAATAACACAGGGAATTGATTACCATCCATTTGATATGATGCTGGGAGGGAGATTGTAGATACCATAATGAACATGAAAAATTGTCGCCATCAGAGAGGAACCACAGCTTAATTCATCCCAGTAGATACCTATAACTGAGAAATCACGATTTGTAAATCCCATAATTCTACTCACAACAGGTTTTATAAGAATATCAATCTACTGAAATTAATGCCATAAAAGAAAATAATAAATCACACATTAGTCCACTCACCATAACACTGATTACGAAAATAGGACGTCTCATGCAGAGAAATCCAACTATTGGTTTTCTCCAGTCAACCGGAGAATTGATTTAATGAATAAAAACAAATGGGCAATAACTGAAAACAAGTTCAGCCAGTTTAATAAATAAAAAATAACAGGTGGTAGCATACTGAATTAAGATAAATAATTGAACCCGAAATAATGTGGGAAAATCGACCAATCAAGCGGCGATGAACTGATAACCCTTCAGACATAAATACAGAGCTCAAATTTAATAACTAACAAATAATATCATGTCCAACCAACGACAATTACACTCCGAAGGCAGACGCGATACAAAGGAACAGAGCGGAAACCGGCTATCGCCTAACGATGCAGGCATGGGGAAGGACGCTATCGAGCTACACCGAGGTACTACGTCTTTCATGTAAAAATAAGTTTTCCTTTGCAATTACGATTTATTTTTCACACCAAATGACTGACGACGATGAACTTTATTTTCGTGACTACGCAATATTTAGCAAAATTCTTAAAATAAGATTTACAATTTAATATTAATTAAATGGACTATTTAGACAGCAGAGATCCACACGGCGGATGTATTGACGACTCTCGACTAACTTTGCAAGTACCGGTTCGTTCTGCCACATAATAGCGACAAGCCTTATGGGATCAAGGATATACATTAGCCACATATGGAGAGTCTAGTTGGCCCCAACGAGCAAACGATCGTGAAGATAAAATCGAGCTACCCAGCATAGCAATCAAGCGAGAACCGGGTATAAATCCGGCACGAGAGGCTCGCAAAAGAGAGGAGTTCACTTTGATGAAAATGGAGAATCTGGAAAGGAAATATCACCGGAAGCCGAACCTGGCCAGGCAACGACTAGGACGTGTGAACGAGGACATCGCGAGTGGCCTGATTCCAAGTACCGACGGATTCGCTTCAGACTATGGGGTTTCGTTTGAATTGAACGACCCGAGATTGGTAAATATGACCGCACCAACAAAACTGATTCTGCCGGAGCAACTAATCCAACCAGTTCTTCGAAGTCGACTTGGACCAAGGCAACAAGGAGATCACGCATACGCCAGTCGACAGCCGCAATGGACATTCACCAATTGTTTTTGCCGAAACGTTAATTCCAAGGGTCGTGACGGACTTGGAAAATGATCAAATTTGTATTGTATAATAAAAGTTAATGGTTAATCTTTGGCTGTTTGATTTATTTTACTAAAAGGAATAAAATCTATCGTAATAAAAGGTGTAACACGAGTTTGAATTGTTTTATTTAGGAGAATATGACATTATGCTATAAAACGTAAATACGGCAGGGAAGAGAGTTGTAGAAGTTCAAACAAACGATGACGAATTAATCTAAATAAATAAGTTATCATGAGACAAGTAGTAAAAGATTTATTGGAATTAATACCACTAATAGTGCAAACATACCTAAAACAGCGGGGATGAAATTAATTAATGTGTACAAACCAATAATGCTAATGCTAATTACTCAAATATTTTCAATTCAGGAATGGAGTCGACAAAAGTCCTCAGTCAAGAGCTGAAAGATCTCCGACGAGAAAACATGAATCTACATCGACAGCTTCTACAGCAAAGCCGAGAAATTCAGCAAATAAAAGCCACTTGGGCAGAATCGACAGAGATGAAAGAGATTTATCAACGTCTCACTGCGGCCCAACAAAGCTTAAAGGATGAGAGGATGCTCAACCAAGCTCAACGGACCCAAATAAAAGGCTTGGAAGTCGCTCTGTCAGCGTGCCAGAAGGGGAGTGCGGTGACATATCCCTTAGTCTTAGCCCCGGCACAGCTGGCCTATCGCGACCAGAATACATCGAAGCACTCCAACAAATGGTCCCACCCGCACGCCAGGCCGGGCAGGACTGAAAGATTACGAAGACGCGCCCAGGGCCGTGCCTGACCGGCGTTCATTACGTGCGCCGCATGCAGGCGGCCAAATTCAAAGGCGGCCTGACGACCAGAAAAACAAAAAAAATGAAAAGCAAAATAACAATGTTAATATATAGTCATATATAATCGTGGAAATAGACAAATAGTCGATTGAAGTGTCATTGATATTTTTTTATTGATATTTTATTTTATTATTGATATTTTTAAATATTTTATTAAAAGGCCTAAGAATGACTGGAAGAAAAACGAAAAGATTGTCTGGAGCACATTATAAAAGAAAAAGAGTAGAAAAACAACGTGTTACTAAAACAATCTTTGGTTCACTAACCAAATATTTGGAAAACCATACAGAAATACAAAATGCTTGCAGTAGCCAAGCAAATCCAAGCAGAGAATTTTTTTCGAATGAAAATGTATTATCTGCCGAAAAAACAAATGATAATGACAATATTGGTAGTAATGATGAAATAACAGATATTGCAGCTCCAAATATCGACGATATCACTGAAATTAATGAAGAATATTTTGATATGTGTATAGAACTAAATGATCCAGCTTGCTGGCCTTTGGCACTTACCGATAAAGTGCTGGATATTTTAATTGAAAAAGGCCCTGTTCAAAATATACAATCTACATATCCACTAAATGAATTTGGAAGATCATTTTCAAAGGTTTATTTCTATAGACAACTGCCAAATGGGGAAAAGTTTAATCGTGAGTGGTTAATCTATTCTCCAAAAAATGATGCCACATTTTGCTTCTGTTGTAAATTATTTGGCAAACAGGAAATAAAATTAGTTAATGAAGGCTTCAACGATTGGCAACACATATCCGACAACTTATCTCGTCACGAAAAAACAACGCTGCACATCGAAAATTGCACCTGTTGGAAAAAATTGGAATTAAATTTAAAAAGAAAAACCACAATTGATAAGAATATGCAATGGTATTATGACGCCGAGAAAAAACGATGGTATCAAATTGTAAAACGCATGATATCTGTGGTGAAATTTCTAGCAGGACAGTGTTTAGCTTTTAGAGGTTCTTCCGGCAAATTGTACGAAAAAAATAATGGAAATTTCCTGAAAGCAATTGAAATGATAGGAAAATTTGATGATATAATGGCAGACCACATAAAACGCGTACAAGAACCAAACGCCCCAAAGAACCGCATGCCACATTACCTGGGAAATCGCTTTCAATATGAAATAATCGCTATCCTTGCAACCCAAATTCAAAAATATATATTAACATTAATAAAAGAGGCAAAATATTTTTCTGTCATTTTGAACTGTACGCCGGACACTGGACATGTCGACCAAATTACAATGGTTATTAGGTATGTACATATTAAAAATTATGAAGTTGAAGTAAGAGAAAATTTCATTGGCTTTTACCAAGCTAAAAAATGTACTGGAGAATCTTTTTACGACTTCTTAATTCAAAAGTTAAACTATCTTTAATTAAATATTAGCGATATGAGGGGCCAGGGATACGATAATGGGTCTAACATGTCTGGAAAACATAGAGGATTACAAAAACGAATTTTGGACAATTATCCCCGAGCTCTGTTCATGCCATGCAACGCGCATACATTAAATTTGGCCATTAATGACGCAGCTAATGTTTCGTTTTCAACGGTGGATTTTTTCAGTTAATGTATCTGCAATATACAACTTTTTCAGTGCATCACCATTTAGATGGCAAGTTTTAAAGAAAAATGTAAAATCTTTAACATTAAAACAAGTTAGTGAAACTCGATGGGAAGCAAGAATTAAAGCGATTAGACCACTGCGAAATGAATTAGGTGAAATTTATGACAGCCTTATAGAAATAGCTGAGGAATCTTCAATGCCAACAGTTCGACATGAAGCTGAATGTTTGACAATGAAACTTAAATCTTATAAATTTATTTCTTCAATAATAATATGGTACGAAATCTTGAAAAGGTAGATTTTATTAGCAAAATGATGCAGAAAGTTTCTTGGAATATCAGTTCGTGCGCTGAATCAATTAAGGAAGTTTTGAAATTTTTTAAAAGCATTAGAAATGACGAAAGTTTCGAAAATTATTTGCAGATTTCTAATGAACTTTGTGTAGCACTTGAAACTGAACTGGATTTTCTTGCCGAAATTAGTGTACGTAGCCGACATCACCGAAAACAATTTAGCTATGAAAGAGATTAAGATATTCAATTTACTCCAAAAGAACATTTTCAAATTAGTTTTTTCTATGTAATACTCGATACCGCTATTTCATCTCTTACCACCCGTTTTGAAACTTTGTCAGGTTTCGAACGTTGTTTTGGATTTCTATACAAATTTATTGATATGGAACATGAGGAAATAAAAAAAAGTTGTTTCGATCTCCGTAATAAATTTAAAGATGGCGAATCTTGTGATATTAGTGGCGTAGAATTATATTAAGAGTTAGTTTCTTTAAAAATTATCATAAAAGACAGAAAGCAGCCCGAAGAACTCATAAAGTTTTTATACAAATACAACTTAGAGACTTCTTTCCCAAATGTCGCCACAAGTTTAAAACTATTACTGAGAGTTCCAGTATCTGTTGCATCTGGAGAGCGAAGTTTTTCAAAATTAAAAATAATCAAAAACCATCTGAGAACTTCAATGACTCAAGAGCGTCTCAGTAATATATCAATTATTGCAATTGAAAGTGAAATTGCTGATTCCACAAATATTGAAGGTGCGGTTGAAGAATTTGCCTCTAAACAATCGCGTAGAGTAAATTTTTGATTGTAATATTATAGATTTATAGGCGTTTCAAAATATATTAAAGTTTTATATTCAATGGTTATATTTACATTAGATATATAAGTATAGTAATAAACATTATGAATTAAAATTTGTTTTTTTCTTTGATTTTATGTTATATCAAAAGGCGGCCGTGCATACCAGCACGCAGGCAGCCATGTACACAGGAACGGCCCTGGACGCGCCCAAGGCGAAAACAAATAAATGATTAATTCGCGTTTCAATACCAGAACTCATTTGATGATAATATAATAAAATTGCGTTTTAATATTGTGTTTATTGTTGATACTTAGTATGAACGAGTAAAATAATGAGGAAGCATTTATGGGACCTAAAAAGATAAGACTGGCAGAGGCCTTCTAACGGCAGCTCGCTGAACCCGACATAGGGCCGGACCTTAATAGTTCCGACATCGGAACTCACCTTTGGTGGTCCTGTGACCAATGGTTGCAGTTCCAACGTTGCCTAGCAACGTGTAACCATTGGCGGGCGTGAAATATTGTATGTGATGGGGTCAAGGTCACGAATACCACTAACCCCACATTTTTATACTCACAATAATTTTTGGTATGATTCCATTTACTGTCGAGCCTCCATCATGAGGATTAAACTTTTAAAAAAAAATTATACCTAAACTTTTACCTTAACGTACCATAACTCACACGCACACAAGTGAGTAAAATGATATTTTTGTTACCCAGGATCAAACCGGTGGTTAGCAGAGAACCGCTCAGTATTCTACCTTCCTAAATCATATCGCCCAACCTCGAAAGAGTAGTGTTGAGGTCCTGGGAAAGGTCTAAATATAAAGACTAACAAATGACTACGAAAAACATATATAGAAGTTCATTTAGACGAAACAAATCAAAAATCAACCATAGGGTGAACTACAAACAAAATGCAACTCACTAGTTTACATAAATTTAGGTTAGAGGAATAACCGACAAATTGTGAATTTTAACAGATATTTCTGATTTGCACCTCATGACTGACCACAAACAACCAATCTGATAAAGATGAGCATAAAGTAAGACTTAGAATATACATTCGTTTAGACCCATAATCCGATTTTTATATTATCATTATTTTTATTATTATAAATTTTTGAAAATTATTACCTTAAATGACCATAATTAATGTTAAATTGGAAATTTCACCTTTACCATTGCAGCGGGGGTCGAAATACAAACCAAATCAATTAGACCCGTCTTATTTTAATTTATATCAGTATTAAAGCGTTACCTTAAACTTTCATAAAAATTATTATTATTACCATTAGTATTATTATCCTCAGTGTTGATATTATTATTGTCAATGAATTACTATTATTATTTTATCCTTTTTTAATCGCCCTTAACAGCATTGTTACCATGAATATTACAGTCAAGCCCTATATAGTACTTATAAACCCAATTTATCCTTATTAGGATCCCCCAGCGTCATTATCATCGTTAATTTTCTTAATATTAAAAACCTCATCGTTGATATTATTATTATCATTATTATTATTAATATTATTATTATTATCCTTGCTACCATTATTATTATTATTATTTTAATATTATTATTATCAGTATTATTATTATTATCCATATTAACATCATGATTACTATTATAAATATGTATATATTCATTATTATTGTTATTAACGTTATTATGACCAGTATCATCATTAATATTATTATTACTATTAATACTAGTGCTATTGTTATTATTATTGTTGTTATCAATATTATTATCTCTACTATTATTATTAATATTATTATTAATATTGCTATTGCTATTATTATTATTACCATTGATTATTATTATTAGTGTAGTGTTAATTTCGTTATTATTATCTTTATTATTGTTGGGCCAGAACACAAATAGCCTCGAGAATTGTTTAAATGCATCATAATACAGCACGAAAACCCAGCACCAAGATAACTTAAAATATAACATACAACACCAACTAAACATTTTAAAATCTGAGAGAATATAAATAAATATAAAATCAAAAACATAAAAGTAAAATAATGTGGGGTTAGTGGTGTGGATGACCTTCACCCCAATCATATAAAATAGTTTTTGCTCCCGCCAATGGTTACCCGTTGCTAGGGAACGTTGGTACTGTAACCACTGGTCACAGGACGTCCAAAGGTGAGTTCCGATATCAGAACTGCTAAGGGTTAGTCCTATGTCGGGTTCAGCGGACTGCCGTTAGAAGGCCTATGTCCGTCTTCTATTTCAGGTCCCTTTATCACTTTCTATTTAATACTTTTCGTTTCTATATTTATTTACAAATAGTAACATAATAAACAAAACAATTTTTATTTAATGTCAAACAAATCGAATTATCATCAGATATTGAGTTTATTATCTCATTTGGCCACTCCTTGGGCGCGTCTTTGCAACCGCTCGGTTCGACCTGGTCGAGCGTGTGATCGGGGTTTCTTGTTAGTTGAGTGGGCTCTTTCTTGGTAGCGATAGGCTAATTGTGCCGGAGCGAATACCAGAGGGTAAGTCACTGCACTTCCCTCCTGGCACGCCGGCAAGGCGACCTCCAGTCCTTTGATTTGTGTTCGCTGCGCCTGGTTCAACACTCTTTCCTCTTTCCAGCCCTGTTGTGCGGCAGTGAGGCGCTGGTACAATGCTTTCATTTTCTCGGGTTCGGCCCAAGTGGCTTTCAGCTGTTGCATCTCTCGACTCTGTTGTAGGAGTTGTCGGTGCAGGTGCTGATTTTCTCGTTCTTTCAGCTCTTGGTGCAATATTTTCGTGGCTTTCATTTCTAAAATTACAATATTTAAATGATTAGTCGTTTACAATATTGATTCAATCCTATTGATCCTCTCTCTTAATTATTTCTACGATGTATTATCGGCTGCGTCTCAGGCGTCTTAGTTGGTTGGTGTTAACTCTCTGGTTGGTCCAAGTTTAATGACAAAACGTTCTATCTTTTCCTATCATTTATTATCTATAAAATATTTGGAAAGTTATTGCAAAAGGAGTAGAAAATTTATATTTCTTTGGTTACACTAATGTCAACGTAGTTAATTTATGAAACTAGAAATTAAATAATCCGTGAGACATAAACATTTATTGTCGTCAAAACTAAAACATATCGATTCAACTCATTCATGACCATTAAAACGTTCACTCCTTCGATTGTCGTGCTTGGGATTCCACTGGTGATGCCTGCTCGCATATGTATGATCGCCTGTTTGACGAGATCCGAGTCGATTTCGAAGTGTTGACTGAACGAGTTTCTCCGGTATCACCATCTTAGTCGGTGCTGCCATCTGCGTCAGCCTCGGGTCGTCTAGCTCGAAGGACACTCCATATTCTGGCGGGAATCCATCGGTGCTCGGGATAGCACCACTTGCGATGTCTCTGTTTACTTGAGCTAGTCGTTGTCGGGCCAATACCGCTTTCCGGTGGTACTTTCTTTCTAGCTCTTCCATCTTCATGGCCGTGTATTCGGCTCGCTGGCGGGCTTCTCGTGCTGGATTGTGGCCCGGCTCGCGCTTAATCGCGATACTTGGTAATTCGATCTCTTCGGCTTGGTATTCTGATCTTCTTGGCCAACTGGAGTCTCCATAAGTGGATAACAGATATCCGTTATCCCACAGAACTTGGCGGTATCGAGCGGCGGAAGCGCTCGGGATCTGTAGAGTCACTCGAGAATTGTCACTCCAACTGCCATGCGGGTCTCTGCGATCTAAACGTGAAAATATTTAATTACCAATCATTTTTCACGATGTGCCTGCGCGTGCAAAACATGGGCGTTAGTGATTTATGCTATTTCCATAGAGTATTGGTATGGGTGAATTTTAGTTACGATGAAATTTGAAATGTAGCGTGCGAAATTACCTGATTGTCTCTCTTCACTAGGCATCTGAGTATCATTCCTCGAGATCCGATCTCGTAAAGGGTCTTCGAACGCGTCCACTATCGGTATTAGTTGATTGGTGATTCATTGAAGCTTATGTGGTATGAGATGCGAGTTTCTACTGCCTTCTTTTATATTCGTAAATTATTTGCGAGGGCGTGGTGGGGTGAGTGAACTGACATTTAATTTATTCTTTCTCGCGGTTGAACGTTAATATAATTTTTATACGTTATTTACTATTTATCATTTGATGTCGACCATTATTTATTATTCGTTCAGGTCGGCGGTGAAAGTCCATTGCTATTGATCGCTTCATCGTCTTTGTTATTATGATCTTATGTGATTAACGTCATCGACCTGTCATTCGCGTCGGGTTTTAGATGATTTATTCTGCTGTAAACTCAGACTCTGACCTGTCTGTAGTTTATTTAGAGTAATAACAATCAAATTGATCTCTATTGATTCTATGGATTAGTATGTGACTAATCTCATTGTTACCTTGATGATTGGAATTTTTGGGTGCTCTCTATCTGAATTGTTGTTCTTATTCGACGTCGGTGCATCCAAGAAGACGCTCTATTGCAAGTTGCTCCGGAATACTGTTATTTCTGAAAAAATGTTCAATTGTACATGCTGGTCAGGGAGAAACTGCTGGGTGGAATATTCGATGACAGCTATTCGATGAAGAGAATACCGGGGTTTGGAAAGAGTCTAAATCTCTACTCTGATGTTTAGTTGGGTTGTGATATTGAACTATATGGTTTGCTATTTTGGTTGGAACCTCTGATTTTATTACCTCCATCAATTTCAGGGCGTCTCTCGTGTTTTATTCGGCTATAAAGGTTCAATACTATTCGTGGGCAATCTATTGCATTCGAATTATCACGGATTCTCTCACGAAAGCTGAGTTCTTTTGTTTATATTTGTGATATTTTGTTGTCGTTGATCCATTATCCTTGTGTGGAATTATTAATTTATTTATTCGTGTCAGGTACGGTTAATATGATTATTTTGGTCGTTTCTTATCGGTTATTAGTAGCATAATATTATTATTTAACTCCTTGAATTATCCTTGGATTCGTGGGTTACATATTTACCTTTCAATGGGTTAGAAGGATTTAAATCTAATCATTAATTTGGTTTACAATTTATCAATGAGTAATGCCTTAATTACTACTACTTTTATGAAAAGTTAGCAGATCTATATCCTGTCGTAATTTTTCTCAGAATCAGTTAATTCTACTCTATCGTTTGCTGTTTCGTTCATTTACTCCATTTTCTCTGGCTTCTTACTCATAAATCATTTGCAAATTTAGATTAAATCCGAGGATAATTCAAATCATTAACACTTGTGAAATTTTACTTGATTTTCGTTACATGAATATTTTAATTATGGATCATTTTATTTAATTAAATTATCCGTTGATTACGTTATAAAAGCATTCTCGTCGTAGTATGTTCTGGTCACAAATTTAGTTATAATTTCATCATTTTAATAATTTATTTACGTCACGTCTAGTTTAATATTATGGGTTCAGTTACTTTAAATTAATTTAATTTCCTTTTAGTTATTAAATTTATCTGCATCGCATCGGTTTCAAGTCCCCACTACCCGAGCCTTAATTTTAGTCCTAAGGTTCTTGTGTTCATATTAGATTTTACGAGTGCCCACTGGACTACTCGGTGTTATCATTTTAGCCGATGTGTAGTTAAATATTTAGGTCGATTTTACGGGAGATGGGTAAAAGAGATCTAGCCAAAAGTCTAGCTCTCAATCTTCCCACCGCCCCTATAACGGGTAGAATATTTACGTTCGAGATCCGTCGTTACGCACGACAGAGCTCTCACGGGTACACACTATAGGCGGAGAAACCGCACTTACACAGTGTGACTAGTTATGTTATGATTTTACTTTCTTGTGTGATGTATGGCTGTGGGCCAGAAAAATTTCGACTCATAAAACTGGAGATTCATTTTTCATAATACATATATTTGTTGAAACAATTTCATCATAGCTCGTTCATAGTTCATACATATCAACATACGACAAGAGGTTCCCACACATACGATCAAGTAGAGCTTACATTAAGTTACTTGATTCGCAGTATGAAAACAGTTATCGAGAGTTGCTCCTTTGATTTGCTCTGACAAAAGTAATTTATTCACTGAGTGAATAGCATTAGCATTAAAACTTTGTGAAAATGGATTGGTATTTATACCTGTTCTGTGACCCTAACCTTGCGTGTTATTTTTTATGCGTTAAAACAAAATTTGACCTTGCAATTATGTGTCTAATTTATTTCTAATATATTTCTAATTTATTATTATTTTTCGATTTCTTTTACAATTTACTCCTTAATTTTTAATTTCAATCATTTCTGATTAAAATTATTTTATTTTTGTTCGATTTATTCATGAACTCTTTTAATTTTTCGTAAATTGTCACTTTTTCGGTCAAATCTTTTGTTATCGTGTTATTTCTATGTCAATTCGTGCGTATCTTGGTGCGTTTGTTAATATTTTAATTTAATTTTATGTTTTCTATGTTATATGTTAAAATATTGTGTTTTCTCGCATTTTTAGGTGTTTATTAGATGTTTAAGGGTCCGATTTTGAAATGTGCGTGTTATGTTTGCGTGCTGTTTCCAATCCATTTAAACAAAAGCTTGTACTGGCCCAACAATAAAATAAACACAAAATGCATCAAGAACCGCACGAAATCTACATAAAAAATAACAAAATAACAAGAAAATTTGACCGAAAAATGACCATTTATATAAAAGTAAAAATTAATGAATTAAATCAATAAAAATAAAATATTTTTGGCTGAATTAATTTAATTAAAAATGTTAAAAATAAATTACCAATTTAAATTAAGAAATTAATAAAATTAAATTTAGATAACACCAATAATTTCAAGGTCAAATTTTGTTTAATAGCAATAAAATTAATACGGAAGGTAAAGGTCAAATTATAGGTATATATACTGATGTGTTTTGACAAATTTTCAACTAAAATTTGTGCCAACTTAATTTCAGTCTTATTTGGTAGTCTTGTTTTTCAACAGCAGTTCTAGTCTGATTCGAGTTAGTGTGCATAACTAACTGAGAGCCGTGCATTCAGCCAATTAACACTGACAAGTGTTTTTGACTGCACACGTCAACTATCAGATGGTGTACGGGTATTGATTTATATGATTGATACTATGCGAATTTACGAAGTGTTATGAATTGTGATCAAGATGATTTTATGCCAATTTGCCGGATGAATTTATAGACGATGTATGCCAAATAAATATTTTAAAGCCAACAATTTTGTGTATTGAAACTTTTACTTAACTGATATGGTAAAGTTTATTTATTATTTCTCTTTCGGCCCACAGCCAAAACATATTGCAAGACAGTAAAATGAAACACCCTACCAAACTGTGTAAGTGCGGTGTAAGTCCGCCAATAGTTCGTGCCCGTGAAGGCAACGGTGTGAGAACGCAGGAGCTGGAACGTCAATACTGTCCATTTATAAGGGAAATTGGGAGGTGGGGGTAGTCTTTTGGCTGCTCCTTCGCCATCCGTTTCCTGAAAAATAGACCAAAAATCTTTAACAACAATCGGCTTAAAATCACTAACACCGAGTAGTCCAGTGGGCACTCATTAAATATAACATGAACATACATAGATCTTAAGGACAAAGAGAGGGAAACGGTAGCGGGGAAAATTGCAAAATCGTTGCAATAGTTAAAATGAATAGCCATCGGAAAAAGATTAATCCGAACGACTAAAATCATGAAAAATAATGTTTTAAATAATATATAAGAATTTAAATAAATCATGTTGAATTGAGACGGAAAATATGGGCAGAACGCTGTGCAAATTTTCGGAAATAGTTAAAACATTTATCACAAAACTGTAAAATCAGGGCGGAACTCTTCTAAAAATTTCCGAATCAATTAAAATACTTATCAAAAATACCAAAGTAAAAGTAGAATACGGCTCAATAATTGATAGAATATCCGGATAATACCGTAAAATAAGGGCGGAACGCTGCTCAAATTTTCCGAATTAATTAAAATACTTATCAAAAATAGTAAAGTAAAAGTGGAATTTTGTTCAATTGTTAGTATAATATCCTTATAAAACTGTAAAATAAAGGCGGTACGCTGCTAAAATTTTTCGACTCAAGGAAAATACTTTGTCGAAAACTGTAAAATAAGGATGGATTACGGCTAAATTTTTATATAAGCAAAGTATATATTTTTTAAGCCGAGGAATAAGGACGAATCCCTACACAATAATTTGATTATAATAATGATAATTGTAAGGATAATGATAATTATAAAATAACAATAATTATAACATTAATAGTAATGTGGGGTCCGTACAAGCAATCCTGCCCGATGCGATGTCCTCGTTTACGTTGGCGAGATAACACCTGGCCCGATCCACTTGGATATCAGTTTGTCGCTGATGTTCCTCAAGACGAGCGAGGAGGAACTCAGCCTGGCCGCGGATTTCTCTGGCCGGATTGCGGCCCGGTTCCCGCTTTATGGCTACAAACGGGAGCTCGACCTCCTCCATTTGTTGCAGAGTGCCGGATCTGGATTCTCTGACCTGGGATACGGTGAGGGTCGATGTAAGCGGCTTATGGAGCAACGTCGATCTACCCGACCCAGTCGAGATGAGGAGGAAATCCGAGTTCATTAGTATTATTATCCATGCAACTAACTTGACACTCTTATTTCGAAAATCGATCTTTCAAGTTATTTTCCTTATCTCTACTTGAAAATGGAGTTTGATATTGCAGGGAAATTTCTCCTAAACACAATACATTTTCTAACCAACTTATCCTACAAATCGGGTCTTTAAATGGTAACCCGTGAAACTTGAATCAATTCAAATCATACTTATCTAGCGTTAAAGAAATCGATTATCGCATTTCATATGCTAAAGGGTTATAATCTTTCATGCACTATTTGATTTAATTGACGATGTTCAGGATATCTAATTATTTGGGACGCTAATCACTAGTAACTATTAGGGTGAGACTCTCAATTGAAACAATATTGTGAATAACAATCTTATTTTCGGATTATCTTAATCGACCATTAACGTGAACCATCCCAAATGATGAGCTCCAACCCACTGAAATGACATGCCGAGGATATATAAGCTATTAAGAGAATCCGTGGAAGTCTAATAGATATCATTAATGAAACATTTTAATCTACTCTGGGTGTTCATACATTCTACTACTAAAAGAACCTGTTATGGTTTGAAAAGAATGAAAATGCTTTAATTTACTCAAGGTATTTATATAATCTACTACTAAAGGGACATTTTATGGCTTTATAAAACGTATTAATAAACTACTTTAACTTACTCCGATTATTTATATGATCTACTACTAAAAGAACCTTTTATGGTTTGATAAAAATTATTAATAAAACACTTTAATTTACTCTGATTATTTATATAATCTACAACTAAAAGAACCTTTTATGGTTTGATAAAAATTATTAATAAAATACTTTAATTTACTCTGATTATTCAGAATGTTATCAATAACCTGAAATTGGACTTCTCGGCATGGCATTTAATAACAACAAAAAATTGGAGGTTTCATCAGTTGGAAATCTTAGGTCGCGCCGTCAAAATTAATTATCCCCGTTGTCGATGTGTTAGTCTGTTTCAATACTCGGATCATTCCCTCATCGAACGGGTCAGGGTCAGATCGGAGATTCCTGTTTGAGTTTTGGGTTATCGCCTAGTATAATTGGATAAGATCGATTGTACTCTGCCGTGCTCGTTCAGGCCTCTCATAATCACTTCATAAAAAAAATTTACATAGGACTCATTCATTAACGAGATAAAATTTTATTTCTCATAAATGTTACTAGCTCTATTCTGATTCGCGAGGTTGGTATTGGAGTCAGTTGTCTCTGGGTTTCCGTCTAGGGCTTATATGGTTAAAAGGTGGATTAACACATAGAAATTAATTTACTTGAAGCGTGAGGTCTGGGTTCCAGAATTATGGCTTCCTCTGGGGTCATAGCTGGAGCGTTCATATCTATTCGATTCGATTAATAGGACATTCTTAGTCTTCTGAAAAATAACTGTCAGCCTCGATTTGTCGGCGACTTTTATTCTATCCGGTGTGTTGTTGTTATGCATGATCAGCGGTGGTATTAACTGGACACACCGATTGTGGTTAGAAAATGAGTGTGTGTGTCGGGAATTTGATTCTATATATGTCTGCTGAATTCATTTGCACTTTGTCGTACACGAGATACTTATCAGTATCGATTCACTTGGACATAAATGTCAGGTTAGATATACATATAGTAGACTTTTAATCTGTCTATTGCACTCCCCTTGTCTTCCTAATTTATCCAACTACTTCTGGTTCGCTCGACATTTATTGATGAGTTATTCCTGTTGGGTCATTTAAACAGCAGGTATTGGTCGATGATTGAATTTTAACGAACTATTAACTTTGGCTTTTTTAGGGTTTCAATCTCTGATGGACGAATGTTGGGTGGAAAACTATTCTCGACAACTTTTCCAATTCTAGTGTTGATT
This sequence comes from Schmidtea mediterranea, assembly GCA_022537955.1. Classification (NCBI taxonomy): domain Eukaryota; kingdom Metazoa; phylum Platyhelminthes; order Tricladida; family Dugesiidae; genus Schmidtea; species Schmidtea mediterranea. Next base: position 190,934,101 of record CM039679.1, on the reverse strand, counting down.
TATTTTATGTCTATTTATCGAAGAAAAATTTTGAAACCGTTATTTATTGTTGGTTTTGAGCAATGAAGCAGTTTAGTGGCATGAAAGGACGGGATAAGTTATTTATTTTATGCGGGACGCTATTTGTTGTTAAACTTATTGGTGAGGTGTTTGGTAATCCATTCGTTTTTGGTATTTTCCTATAACGAATTTATTTACTCCTTAAATGTTGACGGCATTGATGTTGGACGTGTCGCTATTCAGTAGGATTGGATTTTTTATCGTAATGAAAAATTTTTGTCGCGTTGGAGATGGGTTTACTATTTATCGAGATATTGATCGGGTTATCGTTTTGATATTCGATTATTAGACTGTTGTTTAACTGGGAAAATTTTTATGGTAAGTAGTTAGTTATTTGGGTTTATATTGTCGGGAACCTTTTGTTTATTGCTGCTGGCATGTATACGGTTCGAAATTTTTAGTTTATTTTTTAATGTCTTAAAATCTTCAAACTCCTAGGTTCAATTCGAAATTTAAAATTTTTAGAAATTTTCATTATTTATTCCTTTTCTTCTAACCAATTTTATTAATTTTAATTCGAAATAACGTATCAGAAGTCCATAACAACGATTTTATTTTACTATTCTCACGCCGGAGCCTTCACGGGCACGAGTTATTGGCGATTATACACGCACTTACACAACTCGGTTGTATGGTTGATTTTAATAACTTGTGAGATGTTTCGGCTGTGGGCCGGAAAAATTTCGACTGAAAAAGTCTATTTATTTAGATAAATATATATTCTTCCATATCATTTACATCATAGCTACCATTGAAAATCATGTGGGTCATACATCATAACTCTCTCTCCCCACGCCGACATCCAAGTAGAGCTCATTCGATTAGAATTCGATTAAAATTATGTGAAAATGAATCGGTATATATACCTATTTTTTGGCCCTAACCTTGCGTGTTCTTTTTGATTTAGTAAAACAAAATTTGACCTTGTGATTTTCTAGTATATTCTATTCTTAATTTTGTTATTTTGTAATTTTATTTGACAATTTTTCTTTTGATTTTTTAATTGAATTATTTCTAATTCAAATTATTTGATTTTTATTTCATTTTCATGAAATTTCGCATTTTTTGGTAAATTGTCAAATTTCGGTCAAATTGTTAGGTTTTCATGTTATGTTTATGTTTATTTCGTGCGGATCTTGTTGCACTTTGTTAATATTTTAATTTATTTTTGTGTTTTATAATTTTATATTTAATTGTTCTCTTTCTCCCATTTTAGTAATAATAATAATAATAATAATAATAATAATAATAATAATAATAATAATAATAATAATAATAATAATAAATATAATGGTAATGGTAGTAATAAGAATAATAATAATAATAATAGCAGTGATAATGGATTAGAATAATACATAGCAACCAAGATAATACTAGTAACAATAACAGGAACATAGTAGTTATAATAGGAATAAGGGTAAGAGAGATACGGTGCGGATATTTAACATAACGAAGGGTTTACAGGTCATGGTAAAAATCGATAATACGAACAATGATAAGAAGAACTATGGGAATAGACATATTGATAAATGATATGAGAGTATAGGTTAACATTTGAAGAGGATAGGAGAATAATGGGACCTAAAAATCGAAATCGAGCACAGGCCTTCTATCGGCAGGTCGTTGGACCCATGAATCGTTCGGTCAATTATAGCATTAGCAATAGCGCTCACTTTTTGCGGACGATCCACCCACTCGAACACAGTTCCAACGTTGCTTAGCAACGGGGGCCAAGTGGTAAGCGAAAGATATTTATATGGGGTTGTCTGGGTAACAACCATATAGTTTCAAAATATCAACACCCGGAAACCCACCATTATTATTATCATTATTATTATTGTTATTTTATCATTATTATTACTGATTGATATTTTGTATCATTATTATTAAAAGTATTGTTGTTACTATCATCAGGACTTTTATTACTAATAGTACTACTGATGATATCACATAATTACTATTGTTATCCTTATTGATATCTCTATTATTAACATTACTATATTAATATCATCATTATCACTATTGTCAAAATTATTATCACTATTGGTGGGTTACAGGGTTTCGACGTTTGTTTAAATTATTCCATGGTTGCCCCGTAACGCCATACAAAAAATGCTGACTGCCACTTGGCACCCGTTGCTAGGCAACGTTGGTAATGTGTTCAAGTGGTTGACTGCCCGCAAAAATTGAGTATCATTAGCTAATACTATAGTTGCTCGGACAATCCTCGGGTTCACGAGCTGTCGATAGAAGACCTGCGCTCGCTTTTATTTATTGGTCCCTTTGCGTCTAAATTCCTATCGTCTATCCAGCTGGTTTATCGGCGTCAGTTTGAGAAGACAAAATAATAGTGGTTTTATTTAATTCCTCACAATGTTATTATTATATTATTTTATAAAAAAAAATTTATTAGTACAGAAATGCAATGAGAGATGTACAGAGAACAATATATTTAACAATAGTCTATTTCTCTATGAAGTGTATTGATTGGAGAGTCGAGCGGCTCGGCGCTTAGCTCGCTCCTTGCGACCCGGTCGTCGACTGGATGTTGAAGGAATTGTCGGAACAGGGTTTTCGACAGGGGTTGGCATTGCGGATGGGGTCGGATTCGACTCACGGTACGCTAATTGAGCCGGTGCAAAAACTAGAGGGTAGGTTACCGCTGCCCTTCTTGACTAGCGGACAGTGCTACTTCTAGCCCCCTGATTTGGGTCTTCAGACTGGTCACCAACTGTCTTGCTTCAGCCCACCCCTTCTGGGCCGCGGCTAGCTTTTGATATAACGGCTTGACTTTAGTGGGGTTTACCCACGTAGCCTTGAGTTGTTGCATTTCCCGGACCAGGTGTAAGAGTTGATCGTGGAGGTCATTGTTTGCCTGTTGTGTTCGAGTTAACTCGTTTTGTAATAACTTTATGGGATCCATTTCTAAAATAGTACGAATGAATTGGATGGCGACTAATGCAAATATGAATAGTTTTATTTAAACAATTTTTTAGAATGAAAGTTATGATAATAATAGAAGAGAAAAATAGTTTGTAATACTAATATTTAAATCATCAAAACAAGAGTTAATCGTCAGCAAGAAATCGCTTGATCCCTTCTTCTGGCGAGTAACCAGGGATCACGATTACCGGCCTTTTCAGGTTTCTAACTGGCCTTGGTGAGGGTGGGTATCTACTGGCTAACCGTCCTGCCGTCAGATCATCTTGGACGTTGGCCAGGTGTGCTGTGGCCCTTGCCACATCTTCTTCGACTTGACGTTGGAGTTGGAGGAGGTCCTCCAGAAGCTCCTGGGCTTGAGTCAAGATATCCTGAGAAGGATTAGGCTCGTTGAACGGCTTCCGGAACTGCCGCATGAACTCCTCTGGGTTTATATCTTCCAGTTGGTCATCTTCCGGCATGGAAGGGTATCGTTCTTGATACACCCGGTTCCATGCCTGTCTCCATTGTTCCACTACATGGGCGGGTAGTTCGAGCATAGCCTCGGTTGGTCCTGAATGAAAGAAGGAAAAATTATTTTTACTCTGCACGTGAATAATGTTGCTTATCAATTTGACGGAACTGGGGTATCTTAACTTCAAAGTTTCTTAACTCTCAGAACTTGAAGAGGGGTCGGTGGAAAATCATTTGTCTTTCTATTTCATTCGATTATCAGTGACTCTCTAACATTAGAATGGATACTCGTTTGAATGTCTACTAGATGTCTCGACCTTGTATATGCTCGTTAAGTGGGCGACTGGTTAAGTTATGCTTGTATAATAAATTTTTAATCACGTAAACTAATTAGTACTTCGACGATTAAATTCGACAAAATTAAGGAGAAGTAATTTTAATAAAAGAATTAAGAAGAAACAATTTTAATGACTGTTATTTACAAACAAAATATTCAAACAAAACACAAAAAATTTAAGAAGGAGTAATTTTAATGATTATTATTTACAAACCAAATTAATTTAGTTAAGATCATTACTAAGTCTTAGAGCCGGATCTATAAGTGAAACACTTGTACGCTTGATCATAATAGATAAACACGAGTGTATTATGGATATCCGGATAGGCCGGAAACGTACGGCATTCATGCTTTGGCTACTGTAGCGGATGTTTACGTTATTAAGGATGCTGATTTGTAAGCCAGTAAATTTTCTTACATTAATAATTTATGCATCTATTTCAGGTACTTTGCGAATCATTTCATGGTCGACGTTCATTATGGCGAGTTTGCCGTGGTTCAGGGATTTTGGACTAGTTATCTATCTGGTGCTATCGGGACGAGGGATCTTTTTTAGCAAGGACGATAGTGTTTTATAAGTTGCGATTGGTCATCTGGTAATTTATGTTATTAATTACTTAAATTTTTCGCATATTTTTTAAGGGAGTTTTCTGGATCGCCAATATGATGGATCGATTTATTTCGATTTTGATTCGACTTCTATTGGAATTTTTTGTTGAACCATTTCGTTTATCTCTTGGATTTCTTATGCATCATTTTGGATTTATGTGAACGAGTAGTGGTAATTTACTGATAATAAATTTTACAAAATTTTTCGTTCTAATATATTTATAGTGGTTTGTAGTTGAAGTAATAAGGGATTTTATCATAATTAATACGAATCAGTTATTTTATCGTCAACATTAGTTGGGCTGGTTCAAATCTTAGTCGATAATATTCGATGTTTTAGGTTGCCGCAGTGTTTATGTTGTTCAATTAAATCTATATCATTATTAAAGAGAACTTGTCCATCAAACCGATTAATTCAGTTTAATATTTATTCTAATTCCTGAGTTTTAATGGTTGACATGCTCCTTCAAAAATTTTCACTGATATTTAAATAACTTACCATGAGGTAATCACAAAATTTTTCTCTCGATAACACTTTACCTTTAACTATAATAATTTGTTTTAATCTTCCTCAAGTTTTCATCGATCGTTGTTTCAATGTTGATCAAATTAATGAGTTATCAGTTTCCCTTGATAATTAATCTAATAGATTCTAGTTAATGTTTGCTTAAATCGTTATCGTTTTCTTTGGATCACAATTATACCTCTTTACCCAGTAATTAATCCAAGTGATAAAATTTTCGAATCACTTTAAATTTTTCTTTGCATTAACTGAGAAGTATTTTAATTTTTATTAATAACTACATTTGGTTAGATTAATAAATTTCACCTATACTAATCCGTTTGAAAGACAAGTTCAATTTAATCGTACCAATATTTTCATTTGAGTTATTCCAAATTATTAATTAATATCAACGATTTGATTTTGTTTTTCTTATTCCCCGTGCCATTCCCCATTAATAGATCTTAGGCGCATAATATGTTCATATTATATTTAATGAGTGCCCACTGGACTACTCGGTGTGATGAATTTTAGCCGTGTGTAGGAAGATTTTAGGTCGATTTTATAGAAACGAGGAACGAGGAAGCAATCAAATGACTTCTTCCTTATTCCTCCTCTCATCTATAGGGATAATATTGACGATCCAACTCTGCGTTCCGCACGCCGGGTCTTCACGGGCACAGATCATTGGCGATATTCCACGCGCTTACACGAATCTGAATTGTGTATAGATTTTATTTACTTGCATTATGTTTCGGCTGTGGGCCGGAAAAATTTCGACAAGTTTAATTAACATATTATAAATATATATGAAACGATTTATACATAATAAGGTTTATTAATTATAAGAAAAATATAACAAGTTACCCTTCCAATTCATAAAAAATAGCATACATTCACATAATAAACCAAATGCCTCTCTTCCCACGCCGACGTCCGAGCAGAGCTCTACAGAGATGCAAGACACGGGGCGTGGAAAGAGGGTTCAAAAATCAATGATTCTCACCTAAAATTCTGAAAATAGATTTAAAAGATTCAAATAATTTGAAAAACACGGAGGAATTTCAAAAATAGTTTTTAGTCTTAAAAATGGTTTAAAACTGGTTTAAAACTGGTTTTCGAAAAATGGTTAACTTTAATGTGAAAATGGATCAGTATATATACCTAAATTTTTGGTGTGTAAAATTTGATGTAGTAAAACAAAATTCGACCTTGTTGTTTTCTAGCAAATTCTATTATTTATTTTTATTATTTTTCAATTTATTTTTATAATTTTTTATTTAGAATTTTTATTGAATTATTGCTAATTCAAATTTTTCGATTTAAATCTTGCTTTAATGAACTTTAATTGATTTTTCCAATTTCGTCGAATTTGTCGTGTTTTCTTGTTGTATTTGTGTAGATATCGTGCGGATCTTGGTGCATTTTGTTATTATTTTAATTTATTTTTATGTTTCTTAATTTATATTTAATTCTTTTATTTCTCAGATTTTATATGGGTTTAATTGGTGTTTTGGGGTTTATTTGAATTGCGTGTTGTATTTGCGTGTGTGTTTCTGATCCATTTAAACATTTTGAAGGCCGTTTACGTTCTGGCCCAACACTATTATGGTCATTACTAATGTATTATTATTATTATTATTATTATTATTATTATTATTATTATTATTATTATTATTATTATTATTATTATTATTATTATTATTATTATTATTATTATTATTATTATTAATACCGTTGTCTATTGTTTTTAACATTTATATTGTCAGTATTATTTATATTACTATTACTATAACCTTCCTAAAATCATTACTGATATTACTATTATTATTACTACTTTATAGGTTACGTTAAGTTTACCTTATACTAAATTTTGAAAGTAAATATAAAAAACAAATATAATCACCATTGAGAAAAATTTTATTTCCAAAAAGAAAATTAAAATGTTCCAATAGGGAATTTTCATTCGAGATCGTAATTGGAGTGAATCTGAAAGTCCTGAAATTAAAAATTGATAAAATCAATATTAAATTAACCCATGAACCTCGTAGAAAATGTCCACGTTGATGGAAGTTGGCCAAGCAGTATTGTCTTCTTTGGAGAGTCTAAAATGCAAAAAATGTATCAAAAAATCGATACTTACTTTTATTATAGGAATTGGAAATCCTTTAATAAGTTGCCATGGTAATAAATATGAAACAAAATGGAATAAATTTAGGTAATATGATGTATATTTGAATGCCTTCCAAATCCTTGATTTTTAAGGGTTAGGATGAGAACTGGTATTGTACAATAAGGAGTTTTACTTACACTAAGAGTAATTACGTTATATAAGTTAAAATTTTATAATTTGTTATTGGTGGGTGGGTTCTGGGTTTTGGTATTTTTAGACTATATGGTTGTTACCCAGAAAATCCCATACAAATATGCTTTCGCTTGCCACTCGGCACCCGTTGCTAGGCAACGTTGGAACTGTCTGCGAGTGGGTTGATCATCCACAAAAAGTGAGCGTAATATTGCTTTCTTTTCCACCCCTCTTACCGAGTTATTCATGAATCTCTTGTACCCCTTTTCGTATTGTATTGAAGTTAAATGTAGAGAATTTTGTCGAAGTAAATAATTCAAACGTTTATTAATAGTTATCACAACACTATTGCTGTCTTTCGGCGGCTCTCGCGGCTCGGTGTCTCACACGCTCCGCTTTTCCTGATCGATGCTTGTTAACTTTGGCCGTCGGCATTGCAGTGGAGGTCGCCTCGCGGTACGCCAGTTGGGCCGGTGGAAAAACGAGGGGGTAGGTTACCGCGCTGTCCTCCTGGCAAGCCGATAACGCTACCTCAAGGCCGCGTATCTGGATCTTTTGAGCTTGGGTGAACTGTTTCTCATCAGCCCACCCTTGCTGCGCCGTCATCATCTTCTGATAAATTTTCTTGGCCCTCCCTGGTTCGATCCAGGTGGCCTTAATCTGTTGGATCTCTTGATTTAACTGGGATATTTGTTGTAGTAAGTTCCGATTGGTCGCTTGGACTTGGTGGAGTTCGGATTTAGTGGTTTGGAGTGGACTCATGTCTAAATATAAATTATTCGATCAATTTAATTATATATACCGAGTTGAGATTATTTGTCGTGTATCACCAGGGTGACGATGTGCTAGGGCCTTATTGACATGTTTCTTATCTCAAAAGAAAACTTATTGGCGTAACGCTTTAAAACAAATCATTAACAAGAATTTATTAATTATATTACACAGATTTTATCAGTCAATGGAAGTCAACTCGGGGATTCTCACTTCCATATTTCCGACTTTTTCGGCTCCGCGCGTAAGAGTGATCTTGCTGACTCTCCGATAGTTCCTCCACGATCCTCATCTCTCGAAGGAGGACCCTCCGTGGAAGTACTACATCCATTGTCTCCATTCGGTTACGATGGTTCGGGTCATTGCTCTCGAAAGAGACATTGTAGCTCGGGGCATACCCGTCCGTGCTGGGAATCCTGCCCTCCGAAATGTCCCTATTCACTTGGGCCAAGTAAAGTTTGGCCTGGATGATCTGCCGTTCAGTTTCCTTTTGATGGGCTTCTAATCGGCTTAGTAGAAGTTCTGCTTGGCCGCGGATCTCTCGGGTGGGGTTCCGGCCGGGCTTGCGTTTTATGGTCACGTAAGGGAGTTCCACGTCCTCTGAACTCCCTTGTTTTCCCGATCTTGCTTCGCGTACCGGGGATATCAAGAACCCCGCGTCCCACATCGCTTGTCTGCACCTGGCCGCTGAGTGCGCAGGGAAACGTGCGATGACGCGGGACCCATCTATCCACGAGTCTTCTAAATTATAAGGTATTAATCGCATTTTATTCGTTTTGGCTTTTGTGGTAGTTGGTTAATTAGGTCGGTAACGTCCTATTTCGTGTGATAAGGTCATGTAGTTGAGGATGTCTTATATCAATGAACATAAATTTCAACGTTGATAAAAATGACATTTTAGATAGATAAAGGGCGCAACCTAAAATGATAAAGAAAATAAGGTAAATGCCATACAAAAACTAATATTCAAAGATGCTAAATAACCGTAAGATGAAAATCATGGATGTTAAACGGTATTACGTAATAACGAATGGTTCATTTCACTACCTTGGCCGGTCACCTCACCGCCAGATCGGGTTGGTATATCCTATAACTAGCTATCAACTTATCATATCTTGCTATATACTGTTATACCTACATGACCTAAGATATATCAATAGGGATTTAATACATTTTACTCTAACTGCTCCTGGTTAATAAATTCTCTACTCCTATTAGACAGATATATATGAATCTAGATTTGTGTACTTTTCGCTTTATCTGATCATTTTTAATAAATTTTATCCTCTGACCCGAATATTGACAGGTGCTTGAAGTTCTGTTTAAATCCACTCCCCAATTAAATTTACATTATTAGAAAGTGTTATTTTCATATGGCCCCACTTTGAATGATCTTCCTAACAACGAATATTTAGTTGCCTGAAAACCCTACCGTTCATTGATCATAATGATTAATCTCCTGCTATGTCCGAACTGGCTTCATGAAACTTGTTATCATGAGATAAAAATAACGAAATTTGGTTTATGTACGACTCCCACTTTCCCATTCTCGTGATGTAATAAATATAATATGAGTAACTATAAATTAGGACCTTAAAATAATACATCAAAATTAAACGATAACTAATACGTGAGTATGACATATCTTAGGTGGACATCACAAGGGACATGAGAATGTTAATTAGGACTCTACAATGTAACTCTAGGAAAAGTACTTCTATGCAATCACAATGGCATTAGAATTCTTAATATGTTAACAATAAATCGTATCTATGAATCCTATTTAATTTAAATCGAATCATAAATCTTTGGGCTTTTTTTAATTTTAATTTTTATATAACCGATTATCAAATGTTTTGAGGGAAATTTTCCTTTTATCAATTGGTACCGTAGGATTAAGCTCTGTTTGGGGTAAATCAATCGATAATGAATATTTCAATTTTATCGAAAAGCATTATACTAACGTTAAAGGGGAAAAATAAATATCGAGATATCTCCAAATGAGTTGCTAAAAAACCTAATCATGAAATGGGTTTTATTTGAATTTCTCATTACTTGACACTCATATTTGCAGATACATACGTATTTTATCATATCAAAATATACGTGCTTAGAAGAATCATCACAGCAAAGTCATAATCAGATGTCAATTAATCTTGGATCGCACATGTTATGGGGATCTCATGGGTCCTTGCGTCGTTCCGGAACGTTAAAGTTGAAAAATGGCATAAAACGAGTCCGCCTAGAGAAGAGTGAGAACATATTAGAAATTTGTTACAATGTTCGATTTTTTATGAGATCTACCGGGAACAATTTTCCCATATTTTTCGTCTACCTCATGAGTGGCTAAATTGTCAGTCGGTTGGATGTTTACGCCTCAATAGTTAAATCATTAAAGGAATTCGATTTATTATGATCAACGTACCTGTCCGACGGTTCCGTCCCTCATGCGATGAGTCCTTGGTGAATGCGCTATCTCGTAGTGAAGAATTTTTCATCGTAACTTTTATTTGTCTGGTCTACTGACGAAGTGTAATGCGTTTATATTTAGATGAGTGTGCCTGCACTATTACCTGCTTAGTGTGTAATACGTTGGTGTGCATTTATTCTCTAATGGTTATCTGATTATACTGAATGTGCCTGCATTCAATACTCTGGAAATGTCAGGTCAGTAGTTTTACGATTGATTTATAATTTAATCTATTTAAAGGTGTTTAAGATTATTGTCGTACGTGTGCTCGATTGGCATTAAGAATCGCCACATCAGTTGTGTTAGTTGCATGATCATTCCTCCAGTAAACGCGGTTGGAATAATTCTCTATTTACTAGAGACCTATATAAACGCGTTATGTTGTCGATTCCTGCTTCATGATATGATCAGTTGTCGGGGTAGCTAATTATTTCATGGGATATTTATGTGGAATTGATCGTAAGTGTTGGCGAATTTATTTCGTCTTGTGGACATTCATCTTTTCTAGTTCTGATGATGAAGTTGGGGTTTGCGAGGAATTTGACAAAATCGTTTAGGATCGCTTCTGCGCCTTGATATTAAACCTCAATCGACGGTAATATTATGGGTAAATTTTTTCATTCTTTAATCGGAAATTTTTAGAATTCAGAAAAAAAAACGAAACGTTTAAATAAATTTTAGTGAAGGGGTATTTTATCGAGTTTATGAAGGAGCAACTGTAAGTTTTTCTGTTCTTGGCAACCACTTTTACTACGTTATTTAAGGATCAATGAATCATTCGCCATTGAGGTCGTAATTTAGTACCGTTCGTCTAACTGGTATAGCTCTAGTGGAATTCGCGGTATTATTTCTCGCCTGGATATGCGTTCATCGCCAAATTGTTGTGTAATAAAACCGTTAAATTAAAAGATTATTTTGATGTTGTTATTATTTTTGGGTTTTACTTTTTGAATTGGTCTTAGCAGAGTTTTGTGTGGGTAAGTTGTTAATTTTATTACTCGAATAGTTAGTACGGTACTTCTACGTCGTAATAATATAACTCGTGCGCTCAACGAATTGGTTTGGATAGTAATTTATTTTTTTGGGTGATTATTTACGTGGATTAAAATGGGTGCCATTCACGTAATTCTATATTAATTATGGGCGGTGAATTGGGTCTTATCTCAACTATAGATGTGCAGTTGGATTTTTTGAGTCTTTGTAACTTTCGCATTTTGTTTATATAATGGTTACTTTGGAGTAAATTTTACTCGTCTATTTTCTAATCACTTCGTATTGGTACCATTTTTATAACGTTAAGTTAATAACCGCATTTATTTGGGTGTTTGCTATATGGCGTCGAGATTTCAATTTATTAAATATTATTTCCATGCTCTTGGGGTCTTAGCAAAATCTTTACATTTATAGATACGACATTTTGGAGGTTAATTTCGTTTGCAGGTCTATTGCAAAGTAAATCTTTACGTTTTAGTAAAAACATTAGGTTCTAACGGCAAATTTCAGCAAAATAACATTTAATTTTATAACCTCTAGTAAATTCGCTACATTGGACTTTGGTATTTTAGTTAGTGGCAATTCGTGAAATTCTTGCTATTAATTCAGTCGATTAATAAGATTTTAGCGACAGTTAGTGAGATTTTTATATTTTTATCATAGCAACGATTTTATTCATTTCAAATTCCCGTCACTGTCCTTCATTTTGATCCTAGATGCATTGTGTTTATATTATAGTTATTGAGTGCCCACTGGACTACTCGATGTTTGAATTTTAGTCGTATGTGAGAACTAATTTAGGTCGAGTTTATGGGAAATGAGTGACGACGGAACAGCCATTATAATACATCATGATGGTTCATAAAATTCACACATAGCATATCATAACTTCCACGCCGAAATCCAAGCAGAGCTCATTCGAGGTTGCGGGGATACGACGTGGAGAGAGTATCGAACAATCTCTCACTCACATCAAATTAGAGATCTTCACGGGTAATATCGAATAACTGGTTAGAACTGGTTTCACGTTTGTAGAAACTGATTTAAAACTGAGTTCACGTTTATGAAAAACTGATTCAAAAACTGATTAAAAATTGTGTAAAAATGAATCGGTATATATACCTATTGTACGACCCTAACCTCTCGTGTTCTTTTTAATTTAGTAAAACAAAATTTGACCTTGTGATTTTCTAGAATATTCTATTCTTAATTTTTATTATTTTGAAATTTTATTTCACAATTTTTCTTTTGATTTTTTAATTGAATTATTTCTAATTCAAATTATTTGATTTTTATTTCATTTTCATGAAATTTTGCTAGGTTTTCATGTTATGTTTATGTTTATTTCGTGCGGATCTTGTTGCACTTTGTTATTATTTTAATTTACTTTTGTGTTTTATAATTTTATATTTAATTGTTCTCTTTTTCGCATTTTGGTAGGGTTAATTGGTGTTTCAATAGGTCTGAGTTTAAATCTGCATGTTATGTTTGCATGTGTGTTACCGATTCATTTAAACATTTACAAGGCCGTCTGTGTTCTGGCCCAACATTATATAGTCAATTAAATTAAATAAGTTTATTTTTTAAAGCCAAAAAATTAATATGTTAAGAATTAAAGTATAGTTCCTCTTAGGAAAATTAGAGACAAATGTTTTAACATTTTAAAACCCAGGATTGTTAATATTAACATTATTATTATTATTAATGCACTTATAATTATTATTAAAATAATTATTATTGTTATTATTATTATTGTTAATATTATTATTATGTTATTATTATTGATATGAATGTAAGGTTCAAATTTTAGGTAATTAATAACCGCAATACCAGGGTTCTCGATAGCATTTTGACCTAGTGGGAATCGGAGGTGACCCAGAGTGTTCCCAACAGTGTTTCTACTGCGAAATCGTTGCAACAGTTAAAATGAATAGCCATCGGAAAAAGATTAATCCGAATGACCAAAATCATGAAAAGGAATAATTTAAATAATATGTAAGAACTAAACAAATTATTTTGAGTTGAGATGGAAAATATGGGCGGAAGGCTTCGCAAGTTTTCCGAAATAAGTAAAATACTTTATCATAAAACTGTAAAATAAGGGCGGAACGCTGCTCAAATTTGAAAAACCATATCAATGCCCATATCGATGCGAAGCTTGTGAAGATCGGATGAGATCATACAATGCATGTGTCCTACGGAATGAATTAAATAATTAAAATTTTGATATTCGTGAACAATAAATGTTATTTTATTATGACTTGTTTTGTTTTTAGAATAATAATAATTTAAAACTAGCAGTAACAATTAAGACAATAGTAAAACAAAATTGATGACACTTGATATTTTAAAACAAAGTCATTGCACGTAAAGATGTGTATTTTAAGAATTTCTTTGTATATTTTAGTAAATATTTTGTTAACACATGAGTATTATATTCAATTTAAGTAGTTCATTTTCTATATTTTAAAGATACTACTAAACATCCTATTATTGAAATTATTTTTAGACAGATTTATCAGTATCATAGGTATATTAGATAATTAAAAACTTTGTTTGACAGTTTTGTTCAAAGTACAATGATGTTTATGGCAAAATTAAACAAATACTTGAATAATTTATGATTATGAGGAGTTATTTGATGTGTGTTTTTATTTTTATTTATTTTTAAACAATTATAAGTTAAAATTTGCAAATTTTTAAAATTGAACATGTCAGTTCTTGCAACGGTCAATTATTTAAATTTTATCGACATGAATGAGGAATTAATATTGTCAAAGATTGTAATACAATCATTTGAGAAACATTAAACAAATTTATCGTCAATTTTAATTGAAGTAATTGGGTAAAATTAAACAGTTTATTCAGATGTATGGTTTGGCTAGATGAACTAAGAACATTTCTTAAAAGCCACCCCAAAATGGGTTCTGCTACCAATGTGAAAAAACACTAGATATGCGTGTTTGATGCTGGTGTTCGGGGAACATTTAAACAATTAGTTAACAGCACTTCCTAAAACCGTACCTCTCTCCATCTCTAGGATCTCCTTTCCCTCGCACATTACATAATTTATGAATTACTATCATAGACCCATGAGTGAACCCATGTTAGTACCGTTCATGAGAGCCGAATGTTAGTCAGACAGGTGAGTGTCGTTACCAACACTACTCTTTGAACAACCTTGGCCATCCGGTCGGGTTACCGCGTGCCGTTGGTTCTATGACAGAAATAATTTGTGGCAAAGATTTAACACTAGAAATTTTATCTCTATCAGGAGGTTTCCGGGTAGAAATAGAAATCTGCACATTTGTCGGAATCTCCATAGAGCTGCTGTCCATTGATATATTTATTTAAGATGGCGTTGGAGCTGACTGCGAGTAATCCGGTAGCATGGGAGCATAAATTATGTTCAAATTTTCATCGTTGTGCATAAGCATCAGTTCTGGTGGAAATATCTCCGCGGTTCTACTTGGATTTGGATTTTCAATGACGTGCAAAAAAGAATTTATTGTCAGATGATTTGCCAGGATGATATCAAGTCGTTTGGCCATATTCCGACTCGGTAGCCGCGCCGTACCTCCTTTTCGATAAATATCTGACTGCCCTCCTGAGAGCTATAACGATACTTACATATATAATTTTAACATATTGGGGACTCATCCGTGATGAAAACACCATGACCAATCATAAGCATACAAAAATAGTTTATGAAATTTTATTTAACATATAACAAAAATACAAAATACATGAATCCTTACTTCGAAAATTCACAAATGAAAGATTGTACTGTATTTAAATTCTGTAAGAGTACCGTTTTAAGAGTTTTTGTAAAGTTAAAAATTATGAATTAAACCACTACTTATTTAAATAGCTACTTTGTGTGTGTGCGACCAATAGGCAATTTTTCGCCATTTAAGGGTTTTTAAATGTTTCTATTAATTTTTAAATATTTTTATAGTTTTTTATTCATTTTTCTCTATTTTTTGATATTTTACTTGTATTTTTTCGAATTTATTTTGTTTATTACTTTTTAGTCCATGTTCTTTTTTGACCCTTAAAATTTTGTTTCTTGGTCGCCACTTCCACCTGTGTTTTTTCTAAACCTTATTTTGCAAGGTTTTGGCAGTTTTATTTACTAAGTATGTGTTTCTTTTTGCATCTGTAAGCTTTTATCGATTTTATTAATATTTGTTTTAATTAATTTTATATTTTTACTTTGTTTAATTGATGTTTTTATTTTATTTTTAGTTTCTGTTTGCGGTGCATGTGTATGTGCAGTGGCATTTTCATTA
Organism: Schmidtea mediterranea; assembly: GCA_022537955.1. NCBI lineage: Eukaryota > Metazoa > Platyhelminthes > Tricladida > Dugesiidae > Schmidtea > Schmidtea mediterranea. The sequence continues at coordinate 190,918,369 of CM039679.1, read as the reverse complement.
TTTTTATTTTTGTTTAAATTAACTCTAAAAAAATTATTTTATTTTAATTTTCGCTTTAAGCCCAAAATTTATATGAAAACATGGGTATTTCAGTCATTGTTAATTATTATTACACATTAATATATCGGGCGGCAAAATATTAAAATTTATGTTTTATTTGAGAAATCATTTAAAACAAAATTTTCTACATATTTACTTTGAATTCTATATAAGAGAAACATGTAAGTTTTATGGTTTTTAATAAAGATCTCTTTGGCCAATTTCATCAAGTAGTAGTAAACAATTCAATTGAATATATTTTACATAAATATAAATAATTTCTAGATAAGAGGTAAATGCACTTGAGTTTTTACATAATGTATATTACAGTTAGATTGCATTTGTAGTGTAATGAATGATTTTCTCGATAAAGGGAAATGTTGATAACTCTTAAGAAATCTTGTTTATTTTCAGAGTAAATCTATATTTATATTTCATTAATATTTCATTTTATTATTTCAGTCTCACAAAATAAATATTTTGCAAGTAATTTCCTGTCAACATATTTGAAAATTTATTTCAGACAGTTTCATAGTCTGAATAAATGACACAAAGAAAGTTTCCAGTTAAACTGTTATATTATTGTTTCTAAAGTAACCTTGTCCAATCAGATTACTGTATGTTCATTTCACCTTAGATGGAAACTCAGACACACAATTTAGTATTTTAATCATAACATTATTACTCATGCATTCGTATTGCACAAGTCCTGGTTTTTTATGCATATGTTTTGTACCTGTCATTGTTTATTGAGAGTGTGTATTCTATTAATTTATCCAATCAAAATCTAATATATCAAATAATTAATATAAATGGATAAACATTTCAATTAATATTTATAAAATGTCTCAATTAAATTTCGCAATTGTTATTGTTATCAGTTTTTGAGATCATGATTATATACATAAGCAGTATAGCGCTTGGGATTGTCATCAACATACATATGAAGAATGTTTCAATACAATCTTTAGAGAATGAGTTTGTACCAAGAATTAATAAGCGATTTTTATTTTTTATAGATGAAAAAGTTAAATTCAGAATCAGCTTATGAATATTTATTTATTTCTTTTAACGAGTTATTGTTCATGTGAATGAGCTTCTTTTCAACGAGTATGACTTGCCAACGCTTTAGATTGATTTTCCAAGGACTGTACTGGAATTTTGTTACGATTGTGGGGTTTATGGTTTCGATAACCTTGACCCCAGATGTAAACATTTTCTTGCCCCCAATGGTTACCCGTCGCTAAGCAACGTTGGTGATGCAACCATTGGTTTTGAGGTCGCCAAAGGTGAGCGCTACATAGGAACTACTCTGGCCCGACCTCAAACTGGGTTCAACGCACTACCGTTAGAAGGCCTTCGTGCGCTTTTATTTATTCTGGTCCCATACTCGTATACTTGGTTTTGTTCATTATACAGACTAAATCCTCTACTCTTACTATTTATTCTAGCTCGTCTTGACGTTAAACTTATTAGGAAAATCAATATGACAGAAAGAAAACATTGATTAGACAACACACAAAAACACATTTTATTCTGCATGTTGAGTGGCCTGGCGCTTGGCGCACTCATTTCTTCCTGGTCGATGTCGGATGGATTTGGGACAGGGCTTTGAGGTGACCGCGGCTTCCCTATTGGCCAATTGCGCGGGGCGAATACAAGAGGGTATGTCACCGTCGCGTCTTACTGGCACGTCGACAGTGCCACTTCGAGGCCTCTTATCTGCGTTTTCTGGTTCTGGTTGAGCTGTTTTTCCTCAGCCCAACCTTTCTGTGCCGCTGTCATTTTCTGGTAGAGCGTTTTGACCTTCTTCGTCTCTACCCAGGTGGCTTTAATTTGTTGTACTTCTTTCGTTAATTGTACAATCTGCTCGTACAATTTCTTATTCGTTCTACGCGCGTTGTCCAATTCGCGCTGGAGGATTTGGTTTGATTCCATTTCTACAAAAAAATTTGATCATTAGGCCACACGCTTCTATATCAATGTTATTTGTTAAAACATAATCTTATAATCGTGGAATTTTTATAGTCACAATCACTAGGGTTTCGGATCGGAAAAGAAAACACTCATCAATAAGACTAAGATATTTTATTTTTTAAGAATGATCTATAATTCAGTTCGCGATAGTGTCTACCGTTATCTCGCCTTGGAGTTGTCCGAGCGTAAGGGTGCTCGCGGTATTCGTCAGGTTGATCTCTCTCCATCTTCATTTCTCGGGGAAGGATCCTCCAATGGGACCACCACCTCGATGGCCGTGAATCTCGCATTCAATCTGCTGTCATCTAGTTTAAAAGATGTGTTGTACAGAGGAGCGTATCCCTCTGTACTGGGAATTCTTCCTGAGGCTATGTCCTCATTAACTCTGGCTAGATAACGTCTAGCTCTCTCTACTTGAACGTTGGTTTGCCGCTGATGCTCCTCAAGGTGAGCGAGGAGAAACTCGGCTTGACCGCGGATTTCTCGTGCCGGGTTTCGTCCAGGTTCTCGATTTATAGCGATGAACGGGAGCTCGACCTCCTCGGACAGTCGTTGTGTACTGGACTCGATTCTTCACCTGAGAGACGGTGAATCCCGCATCCCACATGGCTTGACGGCTTCGATTTGCCGCATGTGCGGGGAAGCGTACCGTGATACGGGATTCATCGATCCACGAATCATCTAAAAGGAAAAATTTCAATAGTTAACCGGTTTTCTCTTTATGTTTATTTCGGATGTCTACTTGGTCGTGGGTCGCCGAAATGGTGGTAGTATAAAGCGTCGGGAGATTTTATCATATTATTTTACTTAACTCCTAATGGTGGCTATTCACTCCTCTAAGCGGTCAACTCGATGCTTTAATTTTTCATCTTCTTCAACTTCTCCTTTAAATCGTGCCATTTGCGAGCTTTAGTCGTTTAGGATTCATCTGTCATTCCTAAATGTAATGAGTGCTGGGTTTGTCGCGAATCGAGGAGCGACTACCTCCTAAAACGTGTAGTCATTGTGATTCCGGATATTAATTATTGCGGCTCTGTAACGGATTTCTCCTTATCATGGGTCTGGAATCCTTGTTGGTGGTTCATATTACCGGTCCTTTTGTCTGGTTGACTAGTTATTAACTTTTATGCCTGGTCTACCATTTCAGGATTTATTCGAGTGGGTCTCACCTTCTTGGGTCAAGGTGTATCATGGGAGAGAATGGACTATATTCGCGAGTGTATGGGGTTATCCGGTGATTTAATCACACGTGGGTTCTGATGTGAATAGATGAATTCCGAAAAATGATCGAAATATATTGAATGTAAAAATATAGACGTAATTATCGATCCATAAGAATCGTTCTCCGAAACGTGGTGTATTGGTGGTTTCGACATCCCTGATTTAACTACTATGAGAAAGGAATCAGAGATTTGTAAATTCTAATGAAACAACCTAAAGGTATAAAAATAAATCATCCACCTTTCCTTACTCTATCCTGCGCGGATGAACAGGGCATTTAGTTTAAATTATTAAAATTAATCAGCCATACAAACAGATCATTCCAGTAAGAAATAATTCATTCCTCTTTGCCTTTACTAGATCACCGCACGAATAAAGTAAATGAAAACGACATCCAATCCAAATTACCGAAATTAACCATCTACGTAAACCGACTGTTCTAATAATACTGATTTATTCATTTCTTTACTTTATACGGTACTAATAAAAGTGACGTTTAATTTAAATCATTAAAATTAATTATTTACAGAAAATGAAAATTGAATTTAAATCTCACTTTGACGTGAATAGGTGTCAATAATAATGGTAATATTTAACCTTTTTTTAAGTTTAAATTTTATGATGTACTAGCTAACCATTTTGAACCTCCTGTACAAAATCTTTTTGTCCCTCGTATTGTCTGTCTCATCACAAGTCAGTCAGGGTGACGCCAGCTTTCACGTCTAATATTATTATAACCACGGAATTTCATCGATATCGTAAATGTTGGCATTATAACGGGTTGGATTGACAACATTATACCGTATCACATAATTTTTGATCAATGCTTGGTGTTTCGTCCGAATTAGGTGAGGCATAAAAAATTAGTCTCGTGAGCGTTTCCTCTCTTGGGTTGGCAAAATTAATAAGTAAAATGATTTCGGACAAATAAATCTTTTATTTCATTATAAATAAGGAAGGTCTGTTCTCTAATTGGGAGGCTTGCATTTGGCTTGGGAATTTACGTAGTAAGTTGCATCTAAGTCTCAAATTTGCGTCAAGTTATTAAAATAGGGAATGAAACTTACCATTTTGATTTTTAATTTTTGGCTCCACCATTATCTCGTCCTCTTGAAGCCTAACCGGAGCGTCGTCGTTTGAATGTTTAGAATTGTAAGTCAAACTTGCAGAGAAAAAACAAATGATAGTATCAATTTGTTCAGTGAAATTTATACGTGTTGGTATGCACGTTTCGGGGTAGAGAAATATTTGTGGCTTGTCCGTGCACAGATTTTTGCTTCGGTAGCGAGATTATATTGATAGGGTGTACGGTATGAATTTCCCGAAACTTCGATCGATCGATAATTCTATTAAATGTCAGATCGAATTTTTAAGTGATATTTCGTGTCAGTTTGTTTGTTCATGGATGGTAATACTACTATTTAATAGTAATGATCAGGATTTCACTTAAATATGTACTTCTATAGTTCATTATCGGGATGGTGAAAAATCAGATTGGCTTTCAAGGAGTTCTACGCGTAATTTATATTTATCCTGTTTATTATCATTAGTAATAATTTTGGTTCCAAAATAAGTAAAATTTCTACCTATGCGGGTATCTAATTGGAGTTTTATAACTTTCTAATTAATTTATGGGCGGGAAATTAATAAAGGTATGTTCTATTATTTAATATGTTATTAATGGTGGGTCTGAGGTGCGATTGTTCAATGATTTGACGGGTTCGGGATGAACAAAACGGATATTTAAAAAGTTTTGGATGTTATCAAGTTTATAAACGTTTGATATTAGGGTCTTAAGGATTCGACATGCTGCACGAAATTGAAATCTTTAAACCCATCTGCTTTTACTTCTTATGTTAGCGGTTAAATCTTGGTCAGTTAAATTGTTAGGGAATTGAAATTTCACCCACTTGAAATGTTTCTTATTCTTAATTTACTGGTCATAACCCTTTTATGAAGTAACACTCGCATCAAAGTTAAATAATGTATGAATGTTGTAAATTTAGTAAATTCAAGTTAAGAAGTTAGAAATCATAGCAACGATTTTGTTTTGACATCGAATTCCTGTCACCTTCCCTTAATTGGTCCTAGGAGAATCTATATTAATATTACAAAGTTATGAGTGCCCACTGGACTACTCAGTGTTTTGATTTTAAGCCGTTTGTTGTCGTAATTTTAGGTCGAATTTATAGGAATTGAGTGATGACGAAATAGCCAAAAGACTATTCCCCCTTCAACCCATTTCCCCTACACGGAATAATAATTTACGTTTCAGCTACTGCGTTCTCACGCCGTAGCCTTCATGGGCACGAATCATTGGCGGACTTACACCGCACTTACACAATTCGTAGAGGTATGTCTAGTTTAATTTCTTGCGGTGATGTGTCGGCTGTGGGCCGGAAAAATTTCGACAAGAATTCATTTATGGAAACTTTTATTGAATATAATATACATCATAGTTGGCATTCATCATTTCGTTTTTCACATTCTAACCTTTCCCCACGCCGACACCTCAAACAGAGCTCATATGAGGTTTTTTGGGTACAACGTGGAGAAAGTTTTTCAAAACACCTCTTCACTCACATTGAAAATTGTTGTTTCTTTCACTGATTAAGACTGAGAACTACTAATTCAAGTGGTAAAACTGATACTAGTTATCAAAGCTGATTCCAGTTTGTAAAAACTGATTAAAATTATGCGAAAATGAATCGGTATATATACCTATTGTACGACCCTAACCTTGCGTGTTAAATTTGATTTAGTAAAACAAAATTTTACCTTGTGATTTTCTAGTATATTCTAATCTTAATTTTATTATTTTTGCAATTTAATTTGACAATTTTATTTTTTAATTTTCAATTGAATTGTTTCCAATTCAAATTTTTTTTTTTGTTCCATTTTTTATGGATTTTTCCATCTGATAAATTGTCAAATTTCTGTCAAATTTTCATGTTCTCATGTTATTTTTATGCTTATTTCGTGCGGATCTTGTTGCACTTTGTTATTATTTTAATTTTTTTTTGTGTTTCTTGATTTTATATTTAATTGTTTTCTCTTTGATATTTTAACATGGTTAGTTGGTGTTTTATGGGTCTGATTTTAAATCTGCAGGTTGTATTTGCGTGCGTGTTACTGATCCATTTAAACAAATTCGTGTCTTGGCCCAACACGATATAATTTGGCATGAGTCCTGTTCTCAGATTTTGAAGACTGAATCTAGCACTCGTGTGATACTTGTACATAGGGAATGCAATACCGGGATACTGGTCATTTTTCCCGGTATTAAATACCGGATTTTCGGTATTAAATTAAAATATTATTTTTAACAATAAAAAATGCATTTTACAGCTATATAAACTAGAATTTTTATTTTAACAAATAGACAAATAAAAGCCGTTCTATTTACACGAAAACACTTCAAAATCGGGGCACTCCTATAAACTGCACACCACATAAATTTTTTAGTGTGAATTAATAAACAAGCACCAGTTTTGTTGTGTTAGAGTATATTTAGAATATATATTTGTGTCAGAAAATATTTAGAACAAATTTATAATCTACTTTTAACTATTTGTCTAACCAGTGTTGAATCTGAAAGCGCTTTTTCTGCTGCCGGTGTAATTTTAAACAAATTTCGATGCAGACTGGATGATAAAAACTCTTGACACTTTCTGTTTGTTAAGAGGACATTTTAAAGGAAGCAGTAAATCTTCATGAATTTTATGTTATTTATGAATTATGAATTTTATGTTTAATTTGTTTATTTCATATTACTTTGTTTATTTTATCTTTAATTTGTGAAACTTTTTTTATGTTTATTAAAAATTCATTGAATAAATTTAACACTGAATTTTTGAAAAAACTATTTTTTTGAAAAATACGGGTATCCCGGTATTATCATTTTCCAATACCCAAATACCGGTATTGAAATTTCCTCAGGTATTGCATTCCCTACTTGTACATTACTACCTGAATTTTATTATTGATATAAATGTTTACCTTTTCTCCGATTTTTGCCTCATTTTTTGCCATTATTTCATTATTTTGAATTTTCATCTCTGCCCGTTTTGTTTTGTTTTTAAGGTAGATTACCTCGTGATGGTACTTAACTTGAGTCCATCGATTTTCCATATACTTTAAATTGTTATCAAAAAGCTTTTCGTTCGTAATTTCTCATATGACAAAAGATTTTTTATTGTTAAGCGTATTAATTGTATGTAATAATAATAAAAATAACTTGAACTTTCTGATGCTTTTTCATTTTCCAATACACGCGCTTTTTGTTTGGTTCAATTTCAACGAGGTTTGTCCATTCTTTCATCCAGATATAAATTCGTATGAAGTTGTAGATCTTCTTATTCGTATTTGTTTGAAGATGATATTGTCTGATTACCCAAGGATATTTGTACTTCATCGTCAATTGTCGAGCCACATATACATTTTTCTCATGATTTATAAATGACTTGGATAGGTCTAATAAATCACTAACTTCGATTCCATCTGTTATTTCGCAATGACAAATCCATATTATACTAAAAAATGTTGAAAAGATATAGATTTTATCCAAAAATGGTACTTTTTTAACTGCTCAGAGTAGATTAATTTCGGTCCCTTTAACATTTGTTACAATATTTATCATTGCCGCGGTGATCAAATAACTCAAGGGAGTTGGATTTTTTTGGAATTTTTGTTGAATATTAATTTCATATTTTGTTTTCTTTTGTTTTGAGCCTAGTGGATATTTTGATTTAGGTAATTTTTACATCGATTAAAGTGAACAACAATTGTCTCTGCTCTTTTATTATTAATTGGACGCAATTTTAAATTTGTTGCTGTTGCATCACAAACTGTGTACGGACTTTTGAATGGCCACTTCAATTTTGTTGACAATCCATTAACTGTCTCAGGCCGATTTAGATATACTAGATCTCCAATCATAATGCCGTGCTCATGCGCTTTATTATTATAGGTTTCTTTATATAGTTCTTCGCGTATTTTATTTTTAATCCAGCTTTGGTCCAAGTTGATTGTAGTCTTTCTTGCATTATAACTTTATAATTTGGAATATCCAAGTATTGATAAGTTGGGAATTAAAATTCCAAATCAATTGGCATATTGTTTCGTCTTAAATACATTAAATAGAAATGTGCTTCTCCAGTACTTTCATTTATTGCATTTCTATACGCAAACAAACATAGCTAAATAAATAAATCCCAATCTCTTTGTTTGCGATTTACATATGACGAAATCATATTTATCAAGGTACCATTAAATCTTTTTACCAACCCATCTGTTTAAGGGTGATATAGTGACGTACTCAATTTGTGAATTCCAAATAACTCTGTTATGGATATGAATAATTAACTTTGAAATTTGTCCCTAGATCTGTCAATAATTTCTTTAGAGCTCCGTATTTGAATATAATATTTTCCACGAATATCTGAGCAACGTTTCAGCTTTTTGATTAGGCATAGCATATGCTTCTGGCCATTTTGTTAAATAGTCACAGAATACAATAATTTATTTATTTCCATTCGTTGTCTCGGGTAAAGGCCCGACAATATCCATCGCTGATATTTGCATTGGAGTAGGCGGTATAGGCATTGGCTTAAGCGTGACTTTTATTTTTTCCCAGTGTTTTTGCAAGTGCCGCACCATTGTTTTAAGTCTTGCTCCATTGTACTCCAAAAATACTTTAACTTTAATCGCGATAGCGTTTTTCTTACTGATAAATGACCTCCCAGAGCACCATCATGATACTGTAATAGCAATGTATCTCTATGCTTGTTTGGAACTGCTTTTTGAAATTCATTGTTATAAATATGTTTTAAGATCCCTTCAAGAATTACGTATTTATGCCTTTCATCAATTATTTGTTTTAATTGACTATTCTTTTGGATTATTACTGTATGCCTTATTATTTGTTTTAATTCATCATCCATTTCTTGATCTCGTTGAAACTCAGGTACATTATTTGTTGCTTTAATTACAGCGAAAATTGATTCTTTCAATTTTATTTCTTCTTGATCACTATTGATTTCATTACTAGAGATTCTTGATAAGGCATTAGCATTGGATTTTCCTGTACGATATTTGAACTCAAAATCGTATTCTTGTAAAGCTAACAACCATCTGATTAACTTACTTGCTGCATCTCGGTGTTTCATTAGCCATTGCAATGGGTTATGGCCCGTATAAACAATGAATTTTCTACCAACCAAATATTAACAAAATGTTGTTATTCCATATACTAAAGCTAGAGTTTCTTTTTCAATGGTTGAATAGTTATTTTCATGGTGTTTTAATGATCGACTTGCATATGCGATTACGTGATCCTTTTCACCTTCAACTTTTTGTCCCAATACTGCTCCTAGTGCACAATTGCTTGTGCCTGTCATTACCATAAATGTTTTTGTAAAATCTGGATATCTTCATATTGGGTTTATTATCAAATTTTGTTTGAAGGTATCAAATACATTTTGATAGGCTTGTCCCCACAAAAATTTTGTAGTTTTCTTTAATAACACTGTCAGTGGCTGGGCAATATGTGCAAAGTATTTAATAAATTTTCGATAATAGCTTGCTAATCCAAGGAATTGTCTGGCATCATCGACATTTTTATTAGTTGGATAGTTTTCAATTTTCTTTACATTATCTGTATTTGGTTGAAGACCTCTTCATGATATAATATGCTCAACATACGTTACTTCCGATTTTCCTCATTCGCACTTTGAGGGTTTGATTTTCAGATTCGCTTCTCTAAGTCGTTTGAACACCATTTCAACATCTCTCATATACTCATTAAAATAGCTTGAAAACATTATAATATCACCGATAAAAACTAATGCATGTGAAATATTTCTCAACACAAAATTCATCCCTTTGAAATGTGGCTGGAGCACTTGTTAAAGAAAAAGGTAGAACATTAAATTCATACAAACCTTTTCCGCCTGAGAACGCTGTTTCCCTTAATCTTCCTCTTTGATTTTTGAACTGATTATAACCTTTGTTTAAATCACAAACAATAAAGTACTGTGATTCTCCAATTCGATCTAACATTTTTTGAGGAACTGGAATTGGATATGTAACTTTTCTCGTAATTTGGTTCAATTTTCAATAATCAACACAAAATCATAATTCGCCATCTTTTTTCTTTACAACTACAATGGATGATGAGAATGGTGAAAAACTGTCTCTGATAATATAAAAATCCTTCATGGTTTTTATTTGTCTATCACTCTCATCTTGATGTGCATATGCAATTCAATAGGTCGTAATTTAAATGGAGTTTCATCTATTAATGGGATTTTGTGTTCTATTATTGAAGTCACGCCCAAATCGTACTCATGTTTCCCGAAAATATCTTGATACTTTATAAATAATTTGATGAATATTTTTTATTTGCTTTTCCGACAAATCTTTACTAGTAATTTGAGGTTCTTTATATATTTTAATATTTTTGGTAACTTTTTACTTCCTATTTTTAACATCTTCGTTAATTTTCCCAATTTTGTTTTATGTTTTAGTGACACTGTTTTATCATTAACGTTAGTAATATGAACAGGAATTAATTGATTTTGCACTTGTACCATTTCATCGCACATTAGAGTATCATATTTTGCTATTAACGTTTTATTCGGTTCGAAATTAAACTCATTATCTTGAACTCCCATCGTATTAAATTAACAAATGATCTCACTTTGTGGTGGCACTGTTAATTTCTGGTTTATAAATACATCTCCAACCTCATGAATAACTTTTACCGGTTTTTCCTGCAATTAAATTTCCGTTTTTTAAATCAAGAGAAATCCATTCCAATTGCTCGAATACGCCCATTCCCACTAAACACTGCATTGGGCTTTTTTTCATCACTAAAACATCATAGGCAACTTCTATATTTCCAATAATTAATTTTACGTTAATCTGCACAATGATACTCAACTTATTTTTTGTCAGAGAACTTACAATCTCCTTAGTGCTTTGTATTTGATCTCTTTCACCGGAATTCAATACTTTATCTGATACTATTGTATGACTTGAACCGGAATCGATCAAGGCTTTAAGCCGATGTTTATTTAATTGTATCCACATTCTAGGCTGTCTTCCTCTTGTTCCAAACGTCATCAAAACATAATTTCCTGGCAATCCAAGCATATTTTTTCTCTTGATATCTGCGCTTCATGGCTCAACTCGCTCAGCCAGTAATTCAATATTCCTAATTGGTTTCATCTCTTTTAGTTTTTCAACTAGATATATTGGTGCTGTTGGAAGAAATGTTTTCGGTATGCATAACCGACTAAATGTATCTGTTTTATTTACTTTTGATGGATCAACATATACCAATTTTAGTTTTAGTTTGTCTTCGAGTGCTTTCTCTGTGTCTTCTTTATAATAGTACAATGGTGGTATCTCTATCTTGTCATTGCCATTCCCTCCGTTTCCACTTTCATTGTCTGAGCTTGAATCATCGTTACTTCATCTGTTTTTAATTTCGATTTTACTTTTCTCGTTTCTTTATATTGAATTCTCTCAACTCAGTTAAATATTCTTTAATAACAACCACTTTATGGATAATTTCTCCATTCATTTTGTAAGATTCTCCTACACAATCCCCATTAGCTTTCATTACTTCTCTTTCAATAATTGTTTCTCGTACTGCGTGACTTAACTTGGCTTTTAATCTGATTTCCGAGCTAATTTTAAGTTCAACTGTTTGAAATCCGGCTACACAATTTTCTGGATTTATATCAATTGGTCTTGGAATCGCATACATCTTGATTAATGACGTATAACTCCACTTTCCGCAATAAAATATGAAACTTGTTATTTTAACACTTGTTATTTTACAATTCCACATAACGTCAATATAATAAACATTATAAACGGAATTTTCATCTGTTTTCTTCTAATTGCTATTCCACACTTTTCATTTGTTTCCTCTGCTCGTTTCTTTGGATTTTTTATTAATTTTTTCCAATCCCCGTTTTCACTTATCCAGCTATTTAACTGTTTATTCAAAACCTTGGTTGCCGCTTCAATTTTCTCTTCTTCTTTATCATTATCTAAATAAAGGTATGCTCCAATTTCTAATAAAATATAACTCATAATTGTCAGTACGGTTTCTTTCATCTTATATTTATTTCATCTTTAATCATACTCAATATCACATCTTCATCACAAAATTCGATATCATATTTCACATATTCTAACACAATACGGAGTCTCTTTTATAATTATTTTTGCAATTTTTGAATAGATATTTCATTATGCTATCGTAGTGCTGATTTAAATAGGATGTATTGTCAATCTGACTCCAAGCGTACTTTTGAACAACAGTAATGAACTCCTAACGATATAAACTTTATTGATTAACACACCTTATCTCCACTTTAACATGACACAAAGAATTATCTATTACAGTCACAACTTGGTGCTTATTACGACCGTTCGGGAAGAATAGCTCTTTTCGGATCAATTGATTTTCACAATCAATTGACTACTATGACGGGTTTCTGAGATCAATAAGTCTGACTTAGTTGCTTTGCTTTGACTTGTTTAGTTTGTGTCGCCAGGATGTTATAAAATTATGACCCTGGGCAAAAGTTTGATGACATTTTAACACTGTTAATATCATCTAAATGTTGATAAATTATTAAAAATAACTTATTACAATATTTTAGTATAAATCGCGTTTATCGAGAATTATTAATCAATAAAAGTTACATTCACCACGTATAAACCGCAGGTTATACCCCATATATATTTCAAATTTCTTTACTGGATTTAACTTATCTTGATATAGGACAAGTTAAGTCTGATAGAAAAATTTGAAATATATATATATATATATATATATATATATATATATATATATATATATATATATATATATATATATATATATATATATATATAGCATATAATGATTGACCGGAAAATATGCCGGTATAGCCTGTGGTTTATTTAAGAGAAAATACGGTAGATATAAATTGTTTGGTTTTAAAAAAATCATTGATTGTAATAAAATGAGATTTTAATGAAAATATATATTAAGACAAATTCTTTAATAACTTTAATCAGCAAAATCAATAAAGACAAAAATTCATTTAAAACTAGAAATACTGACGAAAATGTATGTTATAAAAAATATTTAAAATTTAAAATATAGATAATAAAATTTAAATAACTACATTTAATTTCAATAATAGGGTATTAAGAGTCTCAAAATTTACCCATATTAAAAAAAATTGAAAAATAATTTAACAAATATAATATTTAAAAATCCATTCTTGACAAACAGAATGAGAATATATTTTTAAATAAACGTAATATATTCGATATGTAAAATTATTACTCCATTTCATATATTTTAAATGTCAGTTACCTATTTAAACAATAAATATTGTTAGTATTGACATTGTAGCTTTATTTCTTTATAACTTTATTTCTTTTTCACAATTTTACTTTGTCTTTTTCCAACTTTCTTTATTATTTTCGTTATCGTATCACCTAAATTTCTGCTTCAAACTTCTTTTATTTTTGATTCCAACTGCTCTTTGATGTTTTAAACTTCTAGTTTTCTCCAAATTTATCTTTATTACCTTTCAATAATTTCCTGTAATTTTCTCCTTTCCAATTCTTTGTCCAATTTTTCTCTCTCCGATTCTAGTTGCGCTTCCTTTTTATACTCTATTACCAAATGTCACTTAGTGATATACACTTCGATTTAAATTTCAATATCTCTTCTCGCGAACTGCATTTGGTCCTTTTCAATTTTCCTAATATCTCTGACAGCCATTTTTCAAGACGCCATCTCTCGGCTACTCCGGTAATTCATTTTCTTATCTCAACCAGACTATCGAGATATGCCACTTCATTTTCCATTTTGTTTTTGTTATTATTATTTTTTCTATTATTTGTTATTTCCCTTTTAATTTCTCATTTCTTTCATTTGTTTCTATTTCCCAGAATTGTGAAACAACACACCTTTCTTGTAACCCATTTTCCCAAATCATTACATTAATTGTGCTTATTCATTTTTATTTTATTTTTAGGTATCCTCAACAGTATGTAGCAGTATTATTTATTTCTTTTCCGACCCACAGCCAAAACATACGGAAAGTAAGCAAAATCTTACAAATCAATCGAGCTGTGTAAGTGCGGTTTCTCCACCTAGAGCTTGTGCCCGTGAGGGTCTATTGTGATTACTGACGAGCCCGAACGTCAAATCATAGAATTAAATAGCGAAAGAAGGTAGCTCGAGAGTGGCTCTTTTGACTCAACTTTCTTGCACTCAATTTTGATAAAATCGACATAAAATTTTTAACAACAATCGGCTCAAAATCACTGAAACCGAGTAGTTTAGTGGAAATAAAGGAAATTCAACGACAGAAACCCGACTGGAGGATAGTGTTTTCTTTAGATTATTGCGCCTTAAAGGTTGTTAATCGTTGTTGAGCTTTGTAAGTCAATGATAAAACTTTTAATGTAACTCTCGAGATATGGAAGCATATGGAAGCTACCATTAGTTTATTTTGAAGACTGATAGGATATAATATAAAAATAATAACATTATAAACATATTAAAATCTAATTTTTTAAAAAAAAGGTATCAAAATTAATAACTTCACAGATATTAAAGAGAATTTATTTAAAAACAAAAAGACTTTAAATTATATTGGTTTTTAAATCTGGTTTGTTTTGCTTTGGTTGGTTTGCTTTGAATTGATAGACTGTTTATTTATTTGGAATTGCAACTTAATAACCCTTGATCTATTACTGAATTGACGTTTCCTAAAATATTGGTATCTTCTTGGAATTGTTGAATGGATTGGTTCGACTGTCCAACAGCATGGTTTAAGTTCTCTAAATACTTGCTCAATAATGCAATTCGCTCCTCGAGTTGGTTTGCTTGTATCTTAATATTTCTTGAATGCTCTTCTCTGTGTTGATTATGTTCTAAGAATTCTTTGGAAAAATCATTATTACTGATCCATTATTAAATTGTTTATTCTTTTCCACTAGTTGATTAACTTCTATTTTCTCTGTACTCTGGATTTTTTATCTCATTTTTTAATGTAATTACTAACAGATCTTGATTTTGAAGATCAAGATTTCATATATTGTTTATAACTTGATGCCTTTTGAATTCTTTCATATCATTATATCATGCCATTCCAACATATTTTTGTTTGTCAGGAAATGAGAGATTATTGTATTGACATGAAAATTCTTTCATAAAATTGAAAATGTTTTTGAATCAACTTTCTCATAAAGAACAATTTTTTCTATATAGAAATAATTATATGATGATAAGGCTTTGCACGTAGTACCAAATTTCATTACTTTTCGTTTCATACACTAGATCCATAATATATATGTCTTCCGGATCAAATGTTCTTGTTACTGCAAAATAAGGCCAAGTTACTATTTTTCCGGTTTCACACTACCTTTGTTGGCATAAACAATCGATAATCCAAGCTAAAATAATGCAAAATAACCGATAGTTAAATAATATTGTTGGGGTTGTTATATTTAAACTCATAATTTCAATATAATTTAAAAAGAATGTTGAAAATTCAAAACCATAAGGAATCAACAAATTATCGAATAAAATTTGAGAAATTGGTTAGATGCAGAGGATATGATGGGGAAGATCATAGTGAAAACGGATTTATCAGTATGTGTTCATAAAGGGTCAAAAGTAAACATAAAGGTAAACAAAGTGGATTTTGGAAAACCATTATCATGACAGCATGAATAATGGAAAAACGGAAAAAAGATTATAACAAGGGAAATGCACGGTGGGGAAATTAATTATTTACATCGATGGAGAAAATATGAGAAAGGCCGCGAGTTAAGGATTTTCAAATGGGACGATTTAGTTGTGTTGGGTTATTTTTTCTAAGTCGGTCAATTCTCTGACTCCCCGTGTCCTTAACTTTATCGTAAAAACCTTTATTATGTGACCATTAGTCAGTCACTACCCGGAGACACACTTATTACCTAACCCTTATTATGTGACCATTGGTCAGTCACTACCCGGAGACACGCTTATTACCTAACCCTTATTAAGTGACCATTGGTCAGTCACTACCCTGCGACATACTTATTATGTCACTGGCTAGTTACACACTTATTACCTAACCCTTATTATGTCACGTAGACCAACACACATATTGCCTAAATGTTATTATGTCACGCAGTTGTGGACCAACACACCTACCAACTTCCACACACCTACCTTCTAAATGTTTTGGAAACATTTTCAATATTTGAACACTTTAATGTCAAGTCTTTAACATTAAGTAAAGGAAATGATTATCGCGATAAATTTAGTCAAGATTTTGCAATGATAATTATTGTTCTAGTTATATGCAAAGTATTGTTAGGAATATGGGTTATCTTAATAAAAATATGAATTGTGGTATTACCATGTCAGACTTTAAAAATAGATAAACCCCTTTTTTAAATTTGTATTGGCTCCAGATTTTGATCTTAATCAAAGTCAGTTACCTCAAAGCAGAAATTTACGATTGGATATAAAAATTTGAAAATCCATTAGCTGAATCTGTATCAGTACTTGTATACGGAATTTTTGAAAAAGAGATTCAAATCACCTCAAGCCGTACAGTATTAGTTTGAACATCCCCTACAGGTTTGACAAACATCTCTAGGTTGAACAAACTATAAACCAAAGTATTATTAGTTATAGTTTATTTAATTATTTAATTTAATTAATTTTATTTATATTCAGATACAAACTATTGCTCGAAAACTAATTGGGAAAAATTTCATTGGTGTTTTCTCCTTGGACAAAATTACATATATCAATATCAACAAAGCTTTGATTGTAAATACTGAATCATCTAATCTCGGTGGAGAACATTGCCTCGCAATTTATGTGAAACCAGATAAAATATATGTATTTTATCCAATAGGTTTCTATTATCACCCTTTATTGATATCAAAACTAGAATCAATGTTGATGCTAATTGAATATAATCGAATTCGATATCAAAATCAGTTGACAAAAGCTTGTGGACAACACTGTTTAGTTTGGCTAAAATCAATGAAGAATTGACTGTTATCTAAATAAATCTTTATTCTATCATTGTGTTTTGTTGATTGATATAGGTGTGTGTGTGCATGTTGTTGGTATGTTGATTTTTATTGGTCGAAAAAATAAATCCACACATTTGAATATAATGATAAACAATTTAAGAATTTGTCATAATTTATCAATAGAATTGACTGTTATCTAATTGACTGTTATCTAAATAAATCTTTATTCTATCATTGTGTTTTGTTGATTGATATAGGTGTGTGTGTGTGCATGTTGTTGGTATGTTGATTTTTATTGGTCGAAAAAATAAATACACACATTTGAATATAATAATAAACAATTTAAGAATTTGTCATAATTTATCAATAGTGAAATTTTTAAGTGAATTTTTTTTTTAAAATTTAGTATTATTATGAAATTTTTTTAGATATCAAGAATGAATAATAACAACAATAACCTTAGTTACGAATATGGAACAAGTAATTTAAATTTTATATTAATTCAAATTTACTTTATAATTTAGATAATTTAGTCATTCACCAAAATGATGAAATTTTTCGGCAAAGTTACGGAGGATATTATCCACAAAATTACAATTTAAGTAAAATATTAATTTTTTAATAATTTGATTAAATTTTATTTTTAGGTTACATGAATTATCCTCAATTTGTAGGTCTATATCAATTTCAAAATAACGATTTAAGTAAAACTGTAATTTTGATTAAATAGATTTAATATTACTTTTAGGTCTTAATAATAATAATAACTATCCACAATTCGATGGAGGAAATTATCCTTAATATATTGTTGGAGTAAATCAATATGGGAATAATTTAATTAAGATTTTCATTTTTATTAAACTAATTTACTATACTTTTAGATTATCCAAATTATCCTCAATTTATTGAAGGTCATGTCCAAAATGTTGGGGGTTATCAATATGAAAATAATTTAAATAAGATTTTCATTTTTTATTAAATAAATTTTAATTTACTATTAGGTTATATTCAAAATAATTATCAAAATTATCAACCAAGTACTATATCTGTAAATAACGAATCAAATATTAATTTTAATTTGTCATTTGATTAAAAAAATGTTTTTTAGATTTTGAAAGCAATTCTTCAAATTTAGTGAAATCAGATTGTTAATAGACTGACGATGAATTTACAATTAATGAACGAAAATGTTAGTTTTTATTGTTTTTATTATTATTTTTTTAAAGTATATTTTTTAATAATTAATTTATTTTTTTTATATGAAAATTTGGCAGACCCCTGTTCAAATCATTTTTATGTTATATAATATATATATATATATATATATATATTATATATATATATATATATATGTGTGTGTGAAAATAAGGGCAAACCCCTTGATTTTTTTAATATTTTAATATATTATTTTTTATATAAAAATATTACAGACCCTGCTCAAAATTTTTTTATAAACCTCAACAAAATACATAAAACAAATTTTATAAAAACTACACACAAAATAATTTTTAAAAGATTTTATTCAACAACATTTTGATTTTCCAAATAGGCTTGATAATAGAATTTTTAATCTAACTCCTTGAATAATTATCTGGATTTTGTATTTTTATCACTCTACTTCTTCCTTCAATTTACTTTCACAATTAATAAATGAAAACCTCTCATTAAACACCATGCCCTTGTTCATTAAATGAAGAATATCTGCAATATTTTTACTATCTTCATCTTCGAGATTTCCAATCTGAATATTGTATTCATAAGCTTTTAAATTTACTGATTCCTAAAAAATAATTAATCAAGTTAAATTGAATTAAAAATTTACCTTGAAAGTAATAGGAAACTTTAAATAGTTCATACTGTATTGAAGGTATTGAACAGGAGGCTTGCATGTCATCCCAATAACAGCAGTACTATTTTCTTCTAGGAGTACTTCATATATTTTCGACATTCTTGCTTTTTCATCCAAAATCTAATTTTCATTTATAGTTAATAAACAATTTTTATTGGATGCACACTAATTGTGAATTCATTTTTAATAAATAATTTAATAAAAAATTAAGTAACTTTTATTACTAGGTAAATTATACCCTAACTATTGTCAATTAAAAGATCATAATAAAACATGGAAGAGTATCATGATCAAAAATACCATAATTCCATTTACTTTATATGCCCCGTATGCATAACCTCCCAGCCCATTCCCTATTTAAACTTTTATAATAATCATAAAAATCATTTGCGTCAATTTCATGTTAAAAAAATTAAACTATTTAAAAGACCTGCAACTATTGAAATCCCAACATCAATTAAAAAAATTAAATTAAGCAGCACCCAAATTACCTCTTTAAGTAATCCTATAAGTGAACCCATTAGCGAACCTACAACAGATCTTATAAATAGTAATTGGGATGACCTAAATCAAGATATCGGATCGTTGGATTCATCGGATGAAGCGGTGGAAGAGGTGAAAGCGGTGGAAGTGGCCAAAGCGGTGGAAGATATCGGATCAATGGATTCATGGGTTTGAGCGGTGGAAGAGGTTGAAAACAAATGGCAAAATGAAAATATTGTACAAATAGGTGGAAATGTACCAATAATTCAAAGTGATGGAGATTTAAAATTAAATAACATAAGTAACAGTGCAAGACAACTTACCCAATCATTCTTTGACAAAGAAAAAGAAAAGTTAAATGAAAAAATATCTTCAATAACTAAGTTAGGGAGTAGTTGGGTTATTAGACAAATAACAGAAATTCACTTGCTGGGAGAATATAAAAGTATAGAAATACTTAGACGTTTGGTCAAGCTCCAAAAGCGGTTTTCTTGATCTCCCGAATAGTGAAAAAAAGAAGGAAAGTTTCGGCGCTGTAGTGGCTAATGTTCACGTCCCATTCTACCACTAGTCCCTTTTGCGTCAGATTTATAGCTCTGCTTGGTTGCCCAATTGGATCCTTAGTAGAACCTATTGATTATGAGCCATTTACCGGTTAGTTCAAATCTCACCCACCGCTTTGTGTCCTCAATACTCGGAGTGAGTATCCGGGTTGTGTATCGAGAGGTCCAGCGCTATCAGTCCTTTGGCTGATAACATCCTGAATACGACAGTCCGCCGCTGTCCTCTGGTGCCTCGCCACCAGATAAGGAACAAAATATTACTATATGTACTTTTGCTAGATTTATGGCTCTCTCACATTATTTTCCAGGACTTATGGTTCTTGCACCCTTATAACGCGCATTTTTCAATTTTATTTAAACTTTTTATTTTTCTCTCTTTATTTACCCTTCGGTTTCCCCTTACTTTCCTAATTCAAAAATTGTAGTAATCTCGTTGATTTGTTCCTCAGAGAGGTGATCAATCTCTCGACAGAAACTGCCAACATTTGCGACGGATCCTACTACCTTCCTCTCATCAGGTTGAGTAAGCATATTATCGTTATGATAACTCGGTTTGAAATCTCAATTTTCAATATTATTCCCATATATTATAATATAAATATCACTACAAGATACACTAAGAAATGAGATGCATCGAAACTTTTACAGCACCTTATCTGTGATTTTTCAGCTTTCGCTATTTAAGGTGTGTTTTACTTGTCCATTTAGAATTTATTTGACGGCTTTCATGAAGTGTTCGGCTTTTCCGATGTTTTACACCTTTCGGTTGCTATTGTTATCTCATTTATTATTATTATTTATCTCAACTTATTGTACTCGTTTTCAATAATCTATTTTCCTCTGGTTGCTGACTATTATTTTCGTAATTCATTATTATTGACTCCAAATCCTTTATTTTCATTTATAACAAGCATCATCATTCTATTCATCTACGCTTATTACTAACTATTCATTTCATTTACACCAAAAACATTTCCTATTATCCGCGCCTAAGTTTCTACATCATGTTGATTATCTTTACGTCACTTTCTCCAACTTGATCTCCAACTTGTTCCTTCGTATTTTCATCATATTTCACATTCTCTATTTTCCTTCATCTCTCTATTTTTTGATCAACTATGCTCATGTATTTCTGAGGTTATCTGTTATTGTTATCTTTCTGTTATCTTTCTTAATTTATTTACAACGATACTATCTAATTTTCATGGATCTCCAGTAAACTATTGTTTATTTCGTGAAATTTTCTGCTTTTCTCCTGATGATTTTTCTCAATATTTTGCCAGCAATCTTGACGGTGTTCATGTCCCTCATATCACTCACATTCTGGTTGCTC